>CM032640.1:4189569-4794542 GCA_019097785.1 Fraxinus excelsior
TATATTGTTAAAATTAATTGTTGACTTTAACTTAAATTTTATACATTTTAATCTATACAGGGGCTACATCAAATGGAAATAGTATGTTGGTAGAGATCTCAAAATGAGTGAATCATATCAGACCAATCGGCCAACAATCAAGAGTTTGATTCAGGCTTGTTACGAATTTGAACTGACCTGTTTAAAAATATGGATTTGGCTAGGCCTAGGCAATCTTCCAAATGGAGGACCAAACCCACCAATTATATTATGCCTCGGCGTCGGGTGAATCAGCCCGAGTATTTCAATACCCATAACCACCCATTATATTTTGGGTATTTCAAAAATAGAACCATTCGGGTCTTTGTAATTATTGAAATCAAACCTAAATCCAAAATGTTGGTTCCGGTTCAATTCTATCCATAACATTTTTTATATACATTGAATAAACATTTTATTATAGGCTCTTTCGACACATATATATAATATGCTACTATTTGACAATATTTGTGTAAGGGAGAAAATCTATCTAAGAAATCTTCAATAAGCTAAGAAATCCAGATACATTACTCAAAACTAGTGGAGATTAAAAACTGCGAAAAGATGAGAAAATTAAAACATCAAAAATAAAATTATAGTTTGAGAAGAAATAATTTTTTCTTAATAAATCTTATTCGATCCATAAATTAGGCATGTTAGAGCCCGTACTTTAATTATGGACAATACTTAAATTATGCTACTTTGAAAACAAACTTATTTAAAAAATACACTAACTATATATGTAACTATATAGTATCTAGATTCTGCACGGCTCTACAAGATGTATAATTGAGACCTTTACTTCCAAAGTCTTCAAATCAGCAACGATCTATTTAAATACAGTCGTGCAATCTTTCAATGATCCTCCTTCTGCCATTTGATGAGAGTATAAACGCTATTTGAGATGCAATTTGCTTGTAAGACTTTTAGTCATGCACAATTGCTCCAATTTCAACTATAAAGCAACTGTTGAACCTTCCTTCAAAACATCCTGAAAAATGGTATTCGATATATGAAGAAGAATGTGAAAAACTACATTCTTATCCTTCCGTAATTTCTCATCTGTGATCAAAGTTACGAGCATCTTATCAATTCTCAACAACGCATCATCAAAATCATATTGTGCGAGTACTGCATACATCTTAACTTGTCATAGCGAAAATCTAGTGCTCCGGTTCAAAAGCGAAACTTCATACTTCATGGAAGCCATCACGAACAAATCAAGCATTGCGCTCTGTGGAACTATTGAACCTAGGCACTGATACCATTTGTTGTGTTAATTATGCTCAAAATCTTTAATACCAATTGTTAGGAATTTAAAGATCGTGTATCGCTCAATACCACTTGATATGAAACCAACCACAGGATTGAGATGTTGAAGTTATGTAGCACAATAATAAAGTATTTAATCACGAGCAAAAGAATAAAAGAAGACAAGAAAATATGGTAGAGAAATTAGGAGATTTTATTACACCAATAATAATGAAGAAATATGCAATTGATCCTAAAGTTTTAGTAATATCTTTTCTCACACTAAAAAATTGTATAAAATAGCCTAATATTTATAGGGAACATGAAGGGGGCGTCTAAACCCTTCTAGTAGAGCTGTTGATGAAATAGGATGCCAAAAAATCGAATCCAATGGATTTCGAAATAAGTACACGGCCACATCGCCACCTCTCGGCACCCCGGAGCTGGGGTCGGGGCCGGCACCCATGCCTGGTGTCAGGGTGCTGCCCAAATTCCTTTTTTGGTTCCAAGTTTTTTTTCTCTATCCTGAACTCTTTTTCAAGTCCAATATCAATTTTCAATTCTCAATGCACTTCCAAAATAGAATTTCAACTTAACATAGGATTCCAATAGTATACCAAACTGAATACTTTTTGACGTGCACTTTAATTACTTCAACAAAGAATTCAAGTCACGCCCAAATTCTAACAATTTCTTACTTTCGTACTTTTTATATATAGATACAAAATACATGATAGTTTTTACTAATTCCTAGAAAACATATTAGTCTAGCTACTTATTGATCTTAAAAATCAACATGATCTTCGTGTCAACAAATCATTTGTCATCTTCATACAAGCATGTAAGTAACCTGCACATTGGGAAAACCATTAAGCATGAAGATCACCATCCCGCTAAAAAAAGGCTGACAACCTTTGGTGCTTCGATTGTTACGTAATGAAAGCGCACTACTTTCAGCCAACGAGCTATCAAGCAGGGAATAAAAAAAGATACGCTGATGACAATGCTACCATAAGAGAAAAAGAGCCTCACGCTGGAGAATTTCTTGAAAATGATAAATAGCCCTCATCTGTAGTTTGGTTTATGACTTGAGGTAGGACTAAGGGCATTCTCTTGAAGAAAGACCGTAGAGTGAAGGCGATATGATATAGCCATGCCATGAAGGATTAGAGTAGGCATTACAAGGATGTGTTCAATTAAATGTAAAATTATGTGATTCATTTAATTGTATCATTCATGTAACAACACATAGTGCTACCTAGATTGGTATTGTAATGTCAATATGTTGAAGAATTCCAACATATGGGGCCACACATGTAATATATTAAAATGTGTGGTGCTATTGTTTAAAGATAGTCAATAAAGCGATCTATTAAAGTTAATTTTGGACTAATTTATATTAAATGTCATGGAGTTAAAGTGTAGAGACCATAACGGTTATTTAAATTAATAAGGGGCCAATTTATAAAAATCGAAAGATAATAACTGCATATTCAGTTATTATTTATCATGAGGTTATGGTCTCCAAATTGAACGTGATTTTCATATCTCTTTATCCCCATTAACAGAGAGAAAATTCAAGAGAAGATCACGTATCAATTGGAAGATCATAACCCGTTCAAGCAATCGACACATGGATCAAGGTATGCTTCCGCTTTTATTATTCTCATTGATTTCAACATGGAAGTTTGTATGCATATTAAGGGTTGATAACTTTAGGGCTTGATAAAGTTTTGGATTGATAATCCCTTTTTATTTTCCTACAAGTGGTATCAGAGTCACTCCATTATTAAATCTTTGAGAAATTGAGGTTTTAAAAATTCTGAATTTTGGGTTATTTTGATTTTCCTTCATGTATTAAATGGAATTTGGCATATTATTATATAGATTTTGGTATAATATTCCTGATTTTCTTCCATAATTCGGGTTTAACATCAAGTATATTCAGATCTGTTATAAAAAAGGAATTTATTATGGTCACCGCCGGCAGCAGGATGGTCACCGCCCAGGTGGAACTGCAGCAATGTGTGCTGCACTGTAGCACGGTGCATGTGTTGCAGCGGCACAGCTTCAAGCTCGACACCGCCCAAAACCCCCGGTATCCCTGCATATTTCAGTTTTTTGGGTTCACTGTTGATTGGAAGTTTTGAGGGTGGGGGCTTGGGCTTCATATTTGAACTTTTTAGGCCCTTGCTTGCAATTTAATATTAAGGTTAAATTTTAAGTTTAAGTCCCTAAAGTTTAAACTTCATTCTAGTTGGGCCTTAAGGTTATGTATTTTAATAATCGGCCTCTGGAGTTTTAAAATTAATTAATTTGGATCATTTAAGTTTTGAATTTTGTAAATAAGCCCAAAAAGTTTCTGATTTAGTTCTAATTGGCCTCAAAAGTCTTAATTTTTTAAATTTCGCCTTCTAAAAGTTTTGAATTACTTAATTTTGACCCCTAAAGTTTTGAGTTATTGTTCCTTAGGCCTCTAAAGTTTCAAGATAAATAAAATATGCAAATTTGGTGTTTTGCTTTTCAAATTTTGGTATAAATGACTCATTTGGAAATATAATATCCGAAAGACACTTAATTGAAGTAACATGTTACCAAAAACAACCTCTATTGTGAAAATTAATTAACTTAGAATATTAAAAAGAATTTGTGTATGTACTGTTCATGTGGATATTATCCGGCCCAAGGGAAGATTAATACTTGACCGAATTGCATGCACAGTTGTGGTGATGAATGTGTGACAATTATAAGGTTTCCATGTGAATAATAAATCAATCCAAAGATGAGTTTATTATTTGACATGAGTTATTGTCAATGCTTGATCACTAACCAAGAGTACCACTTATAATTAATATTATTGTCCAAAATCTTAATATTAATGATGTGTTCGGTATCTTGAGATGTGGCTTACCATTATTTGAGTTTATTGATTATTGAATGTTAATATTAATATAGCATAATTTTCTTTCTCTATTTTGTTTTCTATACAGCTAGTTCACTTGCTACTACTATATCTGTAAATATTAATTATATTCACATGCTCAATGGGACAAATTTCAAAAATTGGAAAGAGAACGTATTGATTGTTCTTAGTTGCATAGATCTAGATCTTGCGTTCCAAATTGAGCAACACACTCCTTTTACGTAAAAAAATTCATCTGATGAAAAGAGAAATTATAAGAAGTGGGATCACTCAAATCACATGAGTCTAATGATCATTAAGCACAGCATTTTGAAAGCCTTTAAAGGCGCAGTGTCTGAAGAAGTAACTACTACCAAGGATTTCATTGCCAAAATTGAGAAACGTTTTGCCAAAAACGATAAGGCTGAAACAAACACGCATTTACAATATTTGATTTCAATGAAGTATAAAGGTAAGGGGAACATAAGGGAGTACATCATGAAAATGTCTCACGTTGCTTCTAAACTTAAAGGACTAAAGCTCGAGCTGTCTGATGACTTGCTCGCACATTTGGTATTGATCTTGCTTCATGCACAATTCAGTCAATTTAAGGTTAGTTATAACTGCTACAAGGAGAAATGATCTCTAAATTAGCTCATTTCATATTGTGTGCAAGAGAAAGAAATGTTGAAGCAAGAAAGAACTGATAACACTCACTTGATGAGCACTTCTAAGGATAAGGGCAAGGAAATAAAGAAGGAATATGAAGTTGCTCCTAAGGGTTGAGCACAAAAGAAACGACAAGAGGACAAAGGGACATGTTTCTTTTACAACAAGATTGGACATGTGAAGAAGGATTGTACCAAATATCACGCCTAGCGTGCAAAGAAAGGTACAAATCTTACTTTGGTTTATTCTGGGATTAATTTAGCTTCAGTACCTAAAAATATTTGGTGGTTAGATTCTGGTACTAATACTCACATAAGTGTTTCTATGCAGGGCTACCTGAGTTATCGAAAGTCAAATGATTGTGAAAGATACATCTACGTGGATGAGGACAAATCGATGGAAGTTGATGTCTTTTAGATGGAAGTTAATTTATGTTTCTATGTTAAACAAATTTGGATATTATTGCTCATTTGGAAACAATCAGTTTAGTCTATCATTAAATTCTAACGTTATTGGTACTGGTTTATTATCTGAATATAATAACTTATATTTGCTCGATACTGTTGCATCATATAATGAAACCTTACATGTAGAATCACGTGGTACTAAACGCAAATTAAATAATGAAAATTCAAAAAGATTACGACACAAGCGCTTAGATCACATCTCAAAAGCTAGAGTTGAATGACTTATATCAGATAGTATTTTGGATTCCTTCGACTTCACAGATTTTGATGTATGTATTGATTGTATCAAGGGAAAAGGACCAGAATAAGGAGATTAGGTGCTAACAAAACTTCGAAAGTCTTAGAATTGATACACACGGATATTTGTGGACCATTCCCTACGGATTCTTGGAATCGTCGACAATATTTTATATCATTCAAGGACGATTACTCACGTTATGGGTACCTATATCTTATTCATAAAAAGTCTAAATCACCGGACATGTTCAAAGTTTTTAAGACTGTTGTTGAGAATCAACTCAACAAAATGATAAAAAGCGTTAGGTTTGACTGTGGTGGTGAGTACTACGACAAATATGACGGTTCAAGTGAACAATTTCCAAGACCATTTGCTAAATACCTAGAGGAATTTGGAATCTTCCCACAATACATCATGCCGGATCGCTTAGCATGAATGGTGTAGCTGAAAGATGAAACATGACTCTTAAGGATATGGTAAGGAGTATGATTAGTCATTTTATCTTACCAAAATCACTTTGGGAGAAGCATTAAAGACTGCAACTTATATTCTGAATAGAGTACCAACTAAGGCTGCTGCCAAAACACCTTATAAGTTTGGGACATGCAGAAAGCCTAATCTAAAGCATTTTCACATTTGGGGATGTCCAGCTGAGGTTAGGCCAAATGAAAAGAAATTGGACTCCAAAACAGTGAGCATCTACTTTATTGGTTACCCTGAGCGATCAAGTGCCTATAAATTTTATGATCACACACTTAAGTCAATTTTTGAAACGCATTTTTTTAGGATGTTAAGTTTGGGGAGGGGAAAATAATGTTAGAAACATTGTGTTTGAGGAAGAAGTTGAGGAATGATCGATTTCGATTTCTACTATTGCTTTTGACAATGTACAAGTTCATATACATGTCATTGATCAAGAAGTATATCCAGAACCTCAACAAGACAATGTTGAAAAACCTCTCATCCAAAATGAGGTAATTATTCCAAATGTACAAACTTAACAACCTCAAGAACCAATACATTTAAGAAGATCCACGAGAGAAAGGAAAAATGCTATTCCGGATGATTTTATAGTATTTCTCTAAGAACGTGAGGAAAATAATGGAGTTATGGAAGATGATCCAATCAACTTCCATCAGGCCATGCAGGGTTCTAACTCTCAAAAGTGAATTAATGTTATGAATGAGGAGTATAACTCTATGCAAGACAATAAAGTTTAGGATCTTGTCCCGTTACTAAAAGGTGTGAAACCCATTAATTGCAAATGGATTTTTAAAGCCAAAAGGGATTCGAAAGGTAATGTGGAAAGACGCATCTTATAGCTAAAGGATTTATCCAAAATGAAGGCATCGACTTCAAAGAGACTTTCACTCCAGTTTCAAGGAAAGACTCTTTCAGGACAATTATGATACTTGTTGCACACTTTGACCTTGAGTTACATCATATGGATGTTAAGACATCGTTCCTCAATGGCAATATTGATGAGATGATCTATATGGTGCAACGAGAAAACTTTTTGTCGGGAGACGCAAAGAATATGGTTTGCAAATTAAAGAAATCCATTTATGTGCTCAAGCAAGCTTCCTGTCAATAGTATCACAAATTTCATCAAGCAATTATCTCATTTTGTTAAAGATTGTGTGTATCACAAGTTCAGTGAGAATAAACATATTTTCCTACTTGTCACTAATGATATAGACATGTTGCACGAAATCAAGATATTTTAATTAAGGAAATTTGAGATGAAATATCTTGGTGACATCTCTTTTGTATTAGGGATTCAGATACATCGGGATCGTTCTCAAGATATTCTTGAATTGTCACAAAAGAGTTATATCGATAAAATACTTAAGAGGTTTGGCGTGCTAGATTGTAAACCAGGTGACACCCATATCGCTAAGGGAGACAAATTTAGTGTAAAACAATGCCCGCAAAATTACCTTGAAGTTAAGGAAATACAAAAGATTCTCTATGCATCAGCTGTTGGGAGTCTAATGTGTGCTCAAGTTTGTACACATCCAGTTATAGCATTCATTGTTGAAATGTTAGGCAGATATTTGAGCAACTTTGGGATAGATCATTGGAAAGCAACCAAAAAGGTTATGAGAATTTAAATAAAACAAAGGATTACATGCTCACATATATCAGATCAATTAGAGATCATAGGGTACTCCGACTCTAATTTTACTAGATGCCAAGACAATAGGATATCCAAATCGGGCTATATCTATCTGCTAGTTGGAGGAGTTATTTCCTGAAAAAGTGTCAAGCAGACACTCATAGCTTTTTCTACCATGGCAACAAAGTTTGTAGCATGCTATGAGGCATCTAACCGTGGAATATGGCTACGCAATTTTGTCACTAGGCTGCACATTTTGAATAGCGTGGAAAGATTACTAAAGTTATGTTGTGACAATAACTCAACAATTTTTTATTCGAATAACAATATGAGCTCATCTAAGTCAAAACACATTGACATTAAATTCTTGGTTGTGAAGGAAACAGTACAGAGTGGACAGATTTCCATAGAGCATATTGAGACAAACTCTATGATTGCGGATCCGCTTACTAAGGGATTGTCATCCAATGTCTTTCATGATCACACTGCTTGTATGAGTGTTGTATTTCATAAGGATATTATATTTTAGTTGGAGTTTGTATTTTCATTGTTTTATGTTTTGGACATATTTGTGTATTTGAAAAATTTTTCTGTACAGAAATAAAGTATTCAGTTCATTTCACTCTGATAATATGTTCAGTATTGATCTCACTTAAGAAATAAGGTTGGAACAATTGGAAATAAACATGTTTGGATCACATAACATGTAATTTTCATGCTGCACTCTCATGACTAATCTATGTCATTTGGTTGCATGGGTGTATGTGACCATTGATAGATTTAGCCACGATAAATGTGAAGAAAATCACTTTGATCATATATCAATATGACTGATGGACGAGATTGTTTGGAAACACCCATAATAATGATCGCAAAATTTTGAGGTCATAAGATTGTACACATTTGTAAGATTACATGTATGGCCCAGTGGGAGATTGTTGAAGAAATCCAACATATGGGGTCACACATGTAGTATATTAAAATGTGCGGTGCTATTGTTTAAAGATTAGTTAATAAAGTGATCCATTAAATCTAATTTTGGACTAATGAGTATTAAATATCATGGAATTAAAGTGTAGAGAAATCAGAATGGTTATTTAAATTGATTAGGGATCAATTTATAAAAATTGAAAGATAATAACTGCATATTCAGTTATTATTTATCATGGGGTCATGGTCTCCAAATTGAACGTGATTTTCATATCTCTGCATCCCCAATCAATAGAAGAAAATTCAAAAGGAGATCACATATCAATTGAAAGATCATAACTCGTTCAAGAATTCAGACACATGGATCATGTATGCTTCCGCTTTTATTATTCTCATTGATTTCAACATGGAGGGTTTATGTGCATCTTAAGGATTGATAATTTTAGGGTTTGATAAAATTTTGGATTGATATCCCTTTTCTTTTCCTACACTACTCATATAGATTAAAGGTGTTACCCTACTAATAAACAGAATACTCCAAGGACACTAATAATTATCTTGAGTCCTTCAGTCTAAAATAATAAATAAAATAAAATCTTGCTATTGTATATAGTTAAATAGATATTAATAAAATAAAAAGTAAGCTCAGTAACCGGGTGGGGTTGGGGAGATATGAGATTATCACATTTTGAGCCTTTGGAAATGCACAATGATATGATTTACAAGACTCTTAAGGTTGATAATCAAGATCTCAGATGGAAATAATTAGTATCTTATTGGGTCCAGCCACTATTATGGTATATTTAATACATTAAATTTGAACAGCCACATAGAAATAAGTTCAAACTTTGTTCTTTGTATTGTACAATATTTTTTTAAGTTTTTTTTTTTTTTTTTATACTCTGATGTCTACCTTCGGCGACTAATGCTAGAATCTATGCATTGGCCCCTCAAGACGCAGACCAGTAAACTGTAGGATGTGCCCCAAACTGGTCAAGATCCAAGAGTCCCTCCACTCATCTGTCAAAGTGTCAAGCGAGTCAACATATGTTGCACCTTGCCTTCCAAGAGAACTTCTACCTTCCATGAAATTTTTTTAAAGTATATTTGTATCATATAATAATATTCGGTACTATGTATCAAATACACTCTAAAGTCTAAATGTTGTGAACCCAGAACTATTTTGTATACAAGTCCACATTTCTTCAAATATTTTTCAAATCATTCGAGACATTGAAAAACTCAAATTGCAGAAGAATATGGCCGACGAAATTCTTTCATTATAATTATGTTTCTATTTTATCCTATTCCATGATACATCAGCAAGAAATAAGAATACTATCGCTCTTTTTCAACTTTGTGGTGGGCTACAATTCCCCCACTTATACATGAATGCAACTTTACATTACTATGGAGGAAAGGTACATGTGAAGCAAGTGTAGCCACGAATTTTTCCTTTTTTCAATCATTTTCTCCTTTTGTTGTTTAGTTTATTTTGTCACACCAAAGCTGATTTTTTAGATGATCTATAGATGGTTTGTTTAATTATACATTTTAAGTTCTTTCTTGTTGCGTTATTTCATATTTTTTATCAGGGGTTCATCAGTAGTTATAGTCATCGACTCATTCTTTATGTTAAGAAAGCAAGAGTAAAAAGTCTTGGGTCGTACAAATATGGGAATGGTTTTAGATTTATATATGAATCGGACTATATTAAAATTTTGGTATGGGGCTTTAGGCTCCACGAAATAATAATAGAGTCATGCTCCATACTTAGTCATCTGGATGCAGCAGAATATATGAACCTTCATATTTTTCTCTAAGTTCTACACTACTTTCGGGAGCCAACGTAGCCTGTGGGGGCGTGTCTGTGAGAACTATTGCTTGGCTTGTGGGATGCTTGAGACTAGCTGCCACATTTTCTTCACTTCTATTCTTTCGTGAAGGGAGTAATGGTAGCTCACCATCTAGCTTTTATTGTATTTTTGTCCCCATTTAGTTCAAATAAGGTTCATTGTATTCCGAACTTTATTGCATCATTAGTTATGAGTGATTTGAATTAATCCTTTTTCGGATTTTATTCCTCGTCCTCACGAACAAGACTTGAACTCAGATCACTAATTTAGTAAAATTTCATTCTTACAACTTGGAGTAGGTCTTGATCTTGATTTGAATTAATAGAATACTTTTGTTTTGACTTTTCAAAATAAAATAAAAGACCACAAGAATGGAAATATTAAAAAATAATTATAGAAAAATATAAAAATAAAGGTTGGTCAACCTCTAGCATTTGGCCCTAGGCCCCTCATCCCAGCCATTCTATTAGCCTCCCAACTGGCGCTCATGTCCAGTCCCTCTCCACCGCCCCTTGTCTCATATCTAGCCCCTTCTCTCCTATTTTTAGTTTTCCTTTTTCTAATTTTCACCAAGTTTAAACTTTAATATCAACATATTACGTTAGTCAATTACTATGTTTTCACGAATGAAATTTCTATATGATATAGACAACTGATTTTTGAGTGTTCACTTACCTCTACAATGTCTCTACCAAATTCTTTTCATCAACTATTTTTCGTTCAAGAGATTTGAATATTATCATTATCCCAAAAGAAAAAAAAAAAGAATATATAATTTGGATAATGCTTCTATACCTACTTCATTATCCAAGAAAGAACTGTCCAAGGCTCCTATAATTTTTTATTCTTCTTCATGAATTGCACGGAACTTGTTCGAAATTATCACCTTTAATCTGCATTAGGAAAGGTTGCATAGTGGGAAATCATCCACCAATTAATACATTTGCGGTTGCAAGTTGCCACTGCCCGGATTTGGTAACCTTTTTTTTTTATTTTTATACAGCTGCAAATCTTTCTTCTTCTACTACTACTACTACTTCTTCTTCTACTTTTTCACAATCTTTTTCTTATTCTGGTAGTGGCCATTAGGGAAAGATAGATAGGCAATAGGTATTAAAAATAAATGTGCAAATAATAGTGAGCCACATTTTCATTGACATAAAGTGTAGCTTTTTAGTTCATAATTTCATATACACAATTTAATTCAAGGATAAATTTCTCTACAAGTTTTCAACCTTTCGTTCGTGTCATCCATATTTCCAACATTTTTAAAATTGTGCCGTGTTATCCTAATTCGAAGAAACAATATATTTAGACTTAAAAGGATATATGCAGTAGGCACGTGATAAATAACTGATGGTCACAATTGTTCAAAAATATTTTTTGTCATTTTGCCATTTAAATAGAGGATTTTCATCAAATTTGGATAGTGATCGCACAATTTTAAAAAGTTGAGGACATGTAGAGGTCCAAATGAAAGATTGGGGACCTGTAGAGGAATTTAACCTTAATTAAATGCTAAATAGCTATTTAAAAGGTGATTGAAATAGTGCTTGTGGGCATGTGGGGAGGTGGAGGTGGAGGTGGAGGTGGAGGTGGAGGTGGGGGTGGGGAGGTTATAAGGGTATATTGAATAGTTCCGCAGTATATCATATTTTTCTAATATTTCTTTCTTGTATAAAGGATATTAAGCGAGTCTTTTCTCTGAAGAGAAGGAGATATTGGTTCATAGACAAATTGCAATCCTCTTCTCCTTTGTTATAATAAAATCTCATATATGTGAGTGAACGTAACTCTTGCATTGAGAGTAAACCACTACTTCGTGTTATTATTATTCTCGATAATATAGAATTAGACATGTAAACCATAACAGAAGAGAGAGACAAACCCTATGTCGTCGAGTGAGGGAGAGAGAGAAATGCGATAGTAGTGTCATAGTCCCACCAGAGGATAAAAATAGTACTTCTCTCTATAAGGAGACGAGGTGCAACATATGGAATATGCAATTTGTTTACATCCCCCTGACCAAAGAGACTACATGACTTCACGAGCGCAACTATTATGAAAAGTTTTGTGCGCGTAGAGCTCTAAAGGAGGAGAGAAGTGTACTTCAAATAAAAGACAAAAATGGAAAAGAAGTTCCAGAATATTATTATATTTTGTCCACAGATTATGCATTTCCCAGAGCTGTTTCACCAGACCACTTTCAGAAAGTGTGCACAAGAAATCACTAGCAGCATATGTTCTTCTTCTTTTTCTCTGGTTCCATAAACAAAAGGCACACAGGGTCACAGAGGGTATTTCATTACCAGATTTTGCATGTGTTGGAGATATTACACCGATAAATGTGCACGTTATATTCAAATCAATACGTACCATGTTATACTCGTGAAATCGAAATAGAATTCGACTTACCGAAATCTGATTTGAGAAGATAAAATAGTGATTTACCGACTTCGAATATAATAATATGGATTCTTCACTTCCCAATATGAGTGAACGCACGTTGTTCTTCAATTCAAACCTTAGCATGAAATTAAAAGAATATTAGTTACTTTCCGAAATCAAAATACTAAATTAGAATGAAATCGGAAAAATAAAGAGGAGATGCAAGTGATGCGATCGGTCGAGGCAAGTGTTTGACACTTTGTCCTTAAGATGAATTTGCCCCGCATCGGTGCTAACGGTTTCTTGACAATCATCTCCCAAGATACAACGACCACGTCTAGCCATAGGAGCACTCCAAAATGACTTAGACCAACGAACTCGAACGGAATTCTCTCTCTACCATAACCATGATTTTGATGCAAGAAAAATCACTTCTACAAAGTGTTTTATGCAAAACTAAAATAAAACATGAAATGTAATGATATGGAACTATCAATTGAATTTGTTCCTCTTCCTATTTTCCATATTTCCATATAAAATTCAAACATGTGGGATCCCTTATATAGTAGTTGGAACATCCATACCAAGAGACACATCTCTTAGAATTTATATCTCTCCATAAAGAGATACAATTACATCTCTACATAAAGAGACAATTATTGAAAATAATACCACAAGTTATGATCTCCAAGAGTCATAATCCATATGAAAAGACACATCTTTTCATCTACATATTTTCTAGAATATTTCACAATATTCCATATAATTTTTCAATAATTCAATTTGGCTTAATTTCTCATTTACCAAATAATATATTTCCAACAATCCCCCACATGAATGAAAATTAATGCAAATGACTATGCAGACACTAGTAGAGAGAGGGCGGAAAAACACTGCATCAGAGAAGGTAGCTTTTGGCCTTGAACCTCCCTTAGTGAAATACCATCGGACTTACTGGCTAATTGGTGAACGTGATGTCTTGAACCATTCAGCCGTTGGTGTAAGTCAAGACAACAGTACTCACACAATGTCTTCCCTAAACCGTTCATGGTTCTCACTGTTGTGTTCATTTTGGCCCTGAACAACTCTTGGATTTCATAAGTGCTTTAGAGAATTCAAGCCTTTGAACATTCTCATAGAAGCGGCCCCACTTCACACTTATATAGGTGACCTCCTATCAAGAGTATTCTGCCATACTCCACTTGACTGAATCAAGCTATAGGAATCATTAAAAGTGTATCTTAACCTTTCAATCATTCGGCAGAAAGCACTTTAATATCATAGGAATGAGTTAGGAAATAATTTCCTAAGTGCTTCATGGAATCTTCATAACTTAGTTTTCCCTTTGAACCAAGATCTTGGGATCTCCAGTCAACAAGGTAGGGTTACCATTACAAAGACTCTTACGTCGTAGGCTTTAATCTCATTCCCTCGATATGCAGTATTCTTGATCTCTCGGTAAATCTCTAAAGGTACCACGAGTTTACACCATTGAGATCGACTGCTTAATGGTATTATGTCTACGACTTATACGTCTAAACTTACCATTACATGTGACTTAGTAACTCATCAAATATAGCTAATCAACAATTGATTGATTTAATAGATACAACATGTCACCACCAAGAAATCCTCTCATGAAGCTACATGCTTCTAACTAGCTTTATCTAAAGCTTTATAAATTCCAAACAACAATGTTAGAGGATTTCTATCATACACTACACTAGTCAATCACTTTAGTGGATTCCAGAAACATGGGTATTCAATATCATTATTGAAATATTACAATGCATTTCAACTTTGTGAATATTCTTCAAATATTCCAATTGATCTTGTATATCCAAACAAACACCATAATTGGCTTTTATCCCATTTCATCCACTTTAGATTTAGTGTATATCATCCTTATAATTAATATAAGAATTTTCTATCATTTCCACCTTCATAGATACATTTCTATGATTATAAGGTATAGAAAATTGTAACTTTTAATATAAGTTACCCCCACAATTCCTCAATTAGGAATGCATATGCAACTAGTAATGTTGCATCCACAAATCTAGAACTTTTCACATAAGTTCGCAAGTATTGATATTAACCCCCACATTTTTGGGTTGTACTTGAACTTAGAGTTCATCAACTCTTTCGTAGTTCAACTTTCACAAAGTGGTTCAATCCAACCATCTTTCATTTTGATCACACATAATTTTGATCAAGGTCATCTTATAGACCCACAATGCTTTTCAAGCATAAACCAACTCAATTGGTTCTACGATTGAAATCGAATTCAACAATGAAGAAGACTAAGCATCTTGATTCACAAGAATTGCAACTTCTCCCAACAAATATCACATTTGTGACATTTCACGAAATAGTATTATTTCATGTTAAATAATACTTATTCACCATGTTCAAATTTAATGAACGAATCATCCATCGGTTGTGTTTTCAAATAACAACCCAATGAGAGGACGCACCTCTTCGTATTAATCTCTATAAAGAAATATACCAATTGAAAATTAATCATACCAAATGTCATGATTTTTCTTATGAAAAGACATATCTTTCCATCCAAATCGATTCTAGAATATTTCATAATATTCTACGAATTTCAAGTAATTAAGTGGCTTAAATCTCATTATCAAATAATGATTTCCACTTAATACAATTACAACAAATCACATTTTGTCATATTTGCATAAATCATCTCATTTAATTTCATCAAATTAATTGAGGTTATCATCATATTCCAATAAAATGAATTTATTCCATCTTAGTCAACACATGTTGTGACTAGGAATATCAATATCTTGAGGAAATTCACACACTTCCTCATTTAGAGATACCATCATTGATCCCAATCTCGATCAATTAAATTAACCAAGACCAAACGGTCAACCATTAATTTGGTATAAAAGATCAAAACGTATATTCATTATTTTATGTAATAAACATAAAACATCAACAATAATGTTTCCATGGCAGTTATAAAATGAACAGTCATCAAAATCATAAATTAGACAACTTTCCATACTCATCGAATACCAAGAGACTACCACCATCAACCAAAGTTAATACAATTTCCAATATGAAAACATGCATCCTCAAGTGAGCAAAAGTGCGAGTAATATATATTAAATATTCTCCAACCGAAAGAACATAGATTTCATCCATGCATATAAACAATTGATCATCATCAATTTACTTATATAGTGCAAATAGGCACTTCAATAACCTCCAAGGTTAAGCACTTAAAACCAATACAACATGCAAATAATTTGTCAACCAAGTATATAATTACTAAAAAGTTGGCTTATGAATTTCAACAATCCAAATAAATATTCATGGCAACCTTAGAATATAAAGTACAACATAACAAGATTCATCTTAAGATTGTTGGAGATATTACACCGATAAATGTGCACGTTATATTCAAATCAATACGTACCGTGTTATACTCGTGAAATCGAAATAGAATTCGACTTACCGAAATCTGATTTGAGAAGATAAAATAGTGATTTACCGACTTCGAATATAATAATATGGATTCTTCACTTCCCAATATGAGTGAACACACGTTGTTTTTCAATTCAAACCTTAGCATGAAATCAAAAGAATATTAGTTACTTTCCGAAATCAAAATACTAAATTAGAATGAAATCGGAAAAATAAAGAGGAGATGCAAGTGATGCGATCGGTCGAGGCAAGTGTTTGACACTTTGTCCTTAAGATGAATTTGCCCCGCATCGGTGCTAACGGTTTCTTGACAATCATCTCCCAAGATACAACGACCACGTCTAGCCATAGGAGCACTCCAAAATGACTTAGACCAACGAACTCGAACGGAATTCTCTCTCTACCATAACCATGATTTTGATGCAAGAAATAATCACTTCTACAAAGTGTTTTATGCAAAACTAAAATAAAACATGAAATGTAATGATATGGAACTATCAATTGAATTTGTTCCTCTTCCTATTTTCCATATTTCCATATTTCCATATAAAATTCAAACATGTGGGATCCCTTATATAGTAGTTGGAACATCCATACCAAGAGACACATCTCTTAGAATTTATATCTCTCCATAAAGATATACAATTACATCTCTACATAAAGAGACAATTATTGAAAATAATACCACAAGTTATGATCTCCAAGAGTCATAATCCATATGAAAAGACACATCTTTTCATCTACATATTTTCTAGAATATTTCACAATATTCCATATAATTTTTCAATAATTCAATTTGGCTTAATTTCTCATTTACCAAATAATATATTTCCAACAGCATGTTCTATCCATTTCGGAACCTCCATCTTCTGGGAAAACTGTTAGGACAAGAACCATATGTAAATCAATCCTGCGTATGAAAACGGGATCATATAGTGATCAGATAAGTATATCGTGTGAGTTTAGTTTTAACCACAATTTGAACAGTATTCATGCAACCAGAAATACTTTGGAAAGAAGCGATTAAGTGCATAAATATTAGTCATGCTTGCTAACAATGGCGGACGCAGACTGTACAGATCAAATATTTTGTTCTTGATTTTTGAATGATACATACTTGATCCTAAAAAGTGTAGATTTAGTCTAAAAAAATTCATTTATTGATATTTTGCTCATCATTTTCATTCATTTGATTTCGAACGGATATTTTAATAATATTTTGTTTATCACAAGAAAATTTATATTTACGTTTAAAGAATTTATAGTGTATTTGATACAATCAGTTCAAGTAGTCAAAAGGAAAAACAAATAACTAATATTTAATATTAATAAATAAACACAATTCGTTAAATATAAGTCAAATTGGACATAATCATTTCAAACATGTTCTATATACATAATTTGATAGGAGAAAATGCAACTTTAATTTCTAATTAGTTGAAAATTCGATTGGAAATTGAAGATTTGTAGTAGATCTAATAATTTGTTAAGGAATTATAAACAATTTTTAAAAAAAATTATAAGGGTTATGGTTTTGGTAAATGACACGAGGGATGGAGTCGTGAGATAATAAAAGAAAATGTTCAAATTTATTATGATTTTGCCTATGTTTGGTGGGGATTAAATCAGATTTTTATTAGATTTTAATAAAAGTTGAAAAGCAGTATGTCCCATAAAATATATTATTAAAATTAATTGTTAACTTTGATTTAGATTAAAATCTAAATTTAATTTATACTAAACATGACTTTATCAAAAAACGAAAAAATAAAAATAAAAAATTCCAGAAAGTCCTCTCTATGTCCATCCATGTTTGCTAAGGTAGAGTTGACATTACTTGACAGTATAAAAGGAGCAAAAAAGGCAAAATCATTGTTTATCGTAAGGAGAAATCCATTTGTACAGAAACTGTAAAATTTACGGCCAGACACAATGGCAGGGTGGGTGGGTGGGTGTATGTTATGGCATTTTTTATTGATGTGGGACCCATCAATGTGTGTGTAGGTAAGTTTTCTGTAAAAACATTTTCCATACACCAAGCATTGCTTTTATCGTAATGTCTAGTACCATCTAATACTATGTAATAAATATAAAAGCTTCTTTAGCATAAAATGGTACCAGCCACAATCTCCTACAAGAAAAGTCTACTAAAGTTCAGAGGATCCTCGACGACCATATCCAAGGTTAATTAATATTGCGTATCGACATCAAGTTATTCCTACTGCATTCATGTTATTGACTTCAGTTCAGAAGGAACCTAATGCGAGCGTAGTAATGCTAGCAGAATTCTGGTCTAGGTGCTGGGTGCACTAAAAGAAGAGCATCCAGAAAAAAGAAAAATTGCATCTGAATTGGACATAAAACTCTCCCAGCAACAAGTCAACCATTGAAATTACATGAAGTAAGAAGAACTGTACCGCACTTAAATTCAAATGAAACAATTTTCCTACTTCATCTTTTCTTCACTTCCCACTTTCTTATCAGGATGATAGATACAAATTTAGGTATTTGTTGTGACCAATATGGACCGGGGACATTGTCATGGGTCCCACTATCTCAAAGATGAGTGCTCTTTGAGTCATCAAATTATTATTTATATATCATGTCTTAGATTGTTGTTAGACACTACGTCTTATTCCATCTCTATTTGAACCACAGAATGTGAATTTATCCTGTATTTAGTGAAGCAGTCAACTCTATAATGTGTAATAAAAAACCTTTTGTAAATATAAGTGCAAAATATCCAAAGTTTTATCTTATTGATGCCATATACGGTAACATTAATCAATTATTTATGTGCTTCAATAATCTTAGATTAATTATTTTATTAATGAAAGAAAACAAGAAAAATTGGTAATCCTAATTATCTCACCCGCCAAAAAGGAAAAAAAAAAAAAATTCTTAAAATTATATCAATACGTGTGATTTCTTAACCTTGTGATCCTAAAAGGTTATGGACTCGGATCCCGAGAGGACCAAAAAAGTAACTTGAATAATACTGTACTTCATTCGTCTCATTTATATAAGTTGATTTTATCTCCCCAACCCCACCCGGTTACTGAGCTTACTTTTTATTTTATTAATATCTATTTAACTATATACAATAGTAATATTTTATTTTATTTATTATTTTAGACTGAAGGACTCAAGATAATTATTAGTGTCCTTGGAGTATTCTGTTTATTAGTAGGGTAACACCTTTAATCTATATGAGTAGTGTAGGAAAAGAAAAGGGATATCAATTCAAAACTTTATCAAGCCCTAAAATTATCAATTCTTAAGATGCACATAAACCTTCCATGTTGAAATCAATGAAAATAATAAAAGCGGAAGCATACGTGATCCATGTGTCTGATTGCTTGAACGAGTTATGATCTTCCAATTGATACGTGATCTCCTTTTGAATTTTCTTCTATTGATTGGGGATGCAGAGATATGAAAACCACGTTCAATTTGGGGACCATGACCCCATGATAAATAATAACTGAATATGCAGTTATTATCTTTCGATTTTTATAAATTGATCCCTAATCAATTTAAATAGGGTAATTAGCGCAAAACGTCCATACCTTTACACGGTTTTGTGCAAAACGTCCCTATCTTTCGTTTCTTGGTGCAGAACGTCCTTACCTTTTCAATTTTTGGTGTGAAACGTCCTTTTGACCATTTTACCCTTTTATTGAAATAAAACAAACACAAAAGAAATGAAAAATAAAGAATAAATTACAATTATGGGTTCAAACTTTTAAAAAGGTGCAAATTAGTCACAAATATGAAAAAATCATCAATCTCTAAGCCGCCACATTTGAAGGTAAAATCCCCAACCTCCGATCATCTTGGTCGTCGGATCAACATACCACCTTGAAACCCTCATTGCCCTCTTCACAACCCACCCAACCACCAGTCCCTACTCCGACATATTTGACCGGAATTAGAGATGGCAAAAAAACCCGCCCCGCCCCGAATGGGGCGAAAAAAACCCTCCCCGATGGGTTGGCGGGGCGAGGGTGCCCCGCCCCGTTTAGTTAAAAAAAAAATAAAAAAAAAATTGAACGTTGTTTATTTAATTTTGGACATTGTTTGGTTTCATTGTTTGATTTGGATATTGATGTAATTATTTTAAATATTATTTGCTTTGGATTATAAAATTTTGAATTGTATTTAATTGAAAAATTTTGATTTAAAAAAAAAAAAAAACTAAATGGGGCAAAAATCCACCCCGCCCTGCCCCGTCAAAGGCGGGGCGGGGACGGGGATTGGCGGGGCGCCCCGCCCGAACCCGCCCCGTTGCCATCACTAACCGGAATCGAGCTACAAACTTCACTGCATAAAATGCGGTCAAACGTTGAAATCATGTTGTCCAGCCACCTTTCTGGCCGAACCATACCACCAGCCAACTCCCCTACTCAAGAGGGCCTCGACCATGCAAACAATTTAGCCCAAACAACAAGGATAAGATCTGAATTTCAAATTGAAAGCTGTCCGTCGCGACTATCACGACACCGCACTAGTTTTCCTCCAATTCTGAAGCTACCGTGATGACCTATGGTGGCGGACCACCTGGGTCGGGTGCTCCATCACCTGGCGCACCTAGCTCAGCCATGGGTCCCCTTCAATTTGGCTCCAATCATCTTCAATTTGGGTATGAAATGTTCGCTGGTGCAAACTCGCGAGCGTAGCGATTAGACTGTTTTTCTTTGAAATTGGTGGTTGTTGGTTGCTTGTTGGAGGAAATTGTTTACATAAGTAGCTTCGACTTATGAGGGGAGTCGACCAGTTGTGGATTCCGGCCGGTTGGGTGGTCAGACGACGAATTGTGGGTGTTTAACCGATTTTCAGGCTGTGATTTTTGAATTTGATTTTCAGCCAAATTACAACGAGTTATGGGGATTTCTTGATATGTAGTTGTAGAGTGTAATGAGGAGGACATGTTGGAACCAATATTTGACGGTTTGGACGATTGGGAGTCGTCGGAAAAATGAGCTCATGTATTCGGCTAAAAGGGGGCAAAAGAGATTTTTTTGTTCTTTTTAATATTTTTATAAGTTTTGGATTAATTTGCATTTTTTAGAAGTTTAGGAGTAAGATTGAAAATCATTCTTTATTTTTCTTTTCTTTTGTGTTTGTTTTATTTCAATAGAAGGGTAAAATGGTCAAAAAGGACGTTTTGCGCCAAAAATTGGAAATGTAAGGACGTTCTGCACCAAGAAATGAAAGGTAGAGACGTTTTGCATAAAATCGTGTAAAGGTAAGGACGTTTTGCACTAATTACCCATTTAAATAACCATTCTAATTTCTCTACATTTTAATTCCATGATATTTAATACTCATTAGTTCAAAATTAGATTTAATGGATCACTTTATTAACTAATCTTTAAACAATAGCACCACACATTTTAATATATTACATGTGTGACCCCATATGTTGGATTTTTTCAACAATCTCCCACTGGGCCATACATGTAATCTTACAAATGTGTACAATCTTATGACCTCAAAATTTTGCGATCATTATTATGGGTGTTTCCAAACAATCTCGTCCATCAGTCATATTGATATATGATCAAAGTGATTTTCTTCACATTTATCGTGGCTAAATCTATCAATGGTCACATACACCCATGCAACCAAATGACATAGATTAGTCATAAGAGTGCAGCATGAAAATTACATGTTATGTGATCCAAACATGTCTATTTCTAACTGGTCCAACCTTATTTTTTAAGTGAGATCAATACTGAACATAATAACAGAGTGAAATGAACTGAATACTTTATTTCTGTACAGAAAAAATTTCCAAATACACAAATGTGTCCAAAACATAAAACAATGAAAATATAAACTCCAACTAAAATATAATATCCTTATGAAATACAACACTCATACAAGCAGTGTACTTATGAAAGACATTGGATGACAATCCCTTAGTAAGCGGATCCGCAATCATGGAGTTTGTCCCAATATGCTCTGTGGAAATCTGTCCACTCTGTACTGTTTCCTTCACAACCAGGAATTTAATGTCAATGTGTTTTGACTTAGATGAGCTCCTATTATTATTCGAATAAAAAATTGTTGAGTTATTGTCACAACATAACTTTAACAATCTTTCCACGCTATTCAGAATGTGCAGCCTAGTGACAAAATTGCGTAGCCATATTCTACGTTAGATGCCTCATAGCATGCTACAAACTTTGTTGCCATGGTAAAAAAAGCTATGATTGTCTGCTTGACACTCTTCCAGGAAATAGCTCCTCCAGCTAGCAGATAGATATAGCCCGATTTGGATATCCTATTGTCTTGGCATCTAGCAAAATCAGAGTCAGAGTACCCTATGATCTCTAATCGATCTGATCTGATATATGTGAGCATGTAATCCTTTGTTTTATTTAAATACTCATAACCTTTTTGGTTGCTTTCCAATGATCTATCCCAACGTTGCTCAAATATTTGCCTAAAATTTCAACAATGAATGCTATAACTGGATGTGTACAAACTTGAGCATACATTAGACTCCCAACAGCTGATGCATAGGCAATCTTCTGCATTTCCTTAACTTCACGGTAATTTTGCGGGCATTGTTTGACACTAAATTTGTCTCCCTTAGCGAAATGGGTGTCACATGGTTTACAATCTAGCACGCCAAACCTCTTAAGTACTTTATCGATATAACTCTTTTGTGACAATCCAAGAATATCTTGAGAACGATCCCGATGTATCTGAATCCCTAATACAAAAGAGACGTCACCAAGATATTTAATCTCAAATTTCCTTAATTAAAATATCTTGATTTCGTGCAACATGCCTATATCATTAGTGACAAGCATGAAAATATGCTTATTCTCACTGAACTTGTGATACACACAATCATTAATAACATTCATCTCAAAACTAAATGAGATAATTACTTGATACCATTGACGGGAAGCTTGCTTGAGCTCATAAATGGATTTCTTTAATTTGCAAACCATATTCTTTGCGTCTCCCGACAAAAAGTTTTCTCGTTGCACCATATAGATCATCTCATCAATATTTCCATTGAGGAACAACGTCTTAACATCCATCTGATGTAGCTCAAGGTCAAAGTGCGCAACAAGTGTCATAATTGTCCTGAAAGAGTATTTCCTTGAAATTGGAGAGAAAGTCTCTTTGAAGTCAATGCCTTCATTTTGGATAAATCCTTTAGCTATAAGACGAGTCTTATATCTTTCCACATTACCTTTCGAATCCTTTTTGGTTTTAAAAATCCATTTGCAACTAATGGGTTTCGCACCTTTTAGTAACGGGATAAGATCCTAAACTTTATTGTCTTGCGTAGACTTATACTCCTCATTCATAACATCAATTCACTTTTGAGAGTTAGAACCCTGCATGGCCTGATGGAAGTTGATTAGATCATCTTCCATAACTCTATTATTTTCCTCACATTCTTAGAGAAATACTATAAAATCATCTGAAATAGCATTTTCCTTTCTCTCGTGGATCTTCTTAAAGGTATTAGTTCTTGAGGTTGTTAAGTAGGGACTTAAACTTAAAATTTAACCTTAATATTAAATTGCAAGCAAGGGCCTAAAAAGTTCAAATCTGAAGCCCAAGCCCCCACCCTCAAAACTTCCAATCAACAGTAAACCTAAAAAATTGAAATATGTGGGGATACCGGGGGTTTTGGGAGGTGTTGAGCTTGAAGCTGTGCCGCTGCGACACATGCACCGTGCTACAATGCAGCACACACTGCTGTAGTTCCACCCCGGCGGTGACCATCCTGCTGTCGGCAGTAACCATAATAAATTCCTTTTTTATAACAGATCTGAATATACTTGATGTTAAACCCGAATTATGGAAGAAAATCAGGAATATTATACCAAAATCTATATAATAATATGTCAAATTCCATATAATAACATGAAGGAAAATCAAAATAACCCAAAATTCAAAATTTTTAAAACCTTAATTTCTCAAAGATTTAACAGTGGAGTGACTCTGATACCACTTGTAGGAAAAGAAAAAGGGATTATCAATCCAAAACTTTATCAAGTCCTAAAGTTATCAACCCTTAATATGCATACAAACTTCCATGTTGAAATCAATGAGAATAATAAAAGCGGAAGCATACCTTCATTCATGTGTCGATTACTTGAACGGGTTATGATCTTCCAATTGATACGTGATCTTCTCTTGAATTTTCTCTCTGTTAATGGGGATACAGAGATATGAAAACCACGTTCAATTTGGGGACCATGACCCCATGATAAATAATAACTGAATATGCAGTTATTATCTTTCAATTTTTATAAATTGGCCCCTCATTAATTTAAATAACCGTTATGGTCTCTACACTTTAACTCCATGACATTTAATACATATTAGTCCAAAATTAACTTTGATAGATCGCTTTATTGACTATCTTTAAACAATAGCACCACACATTTTAATATATTACATGTGTGGCCCCATATGTTGGAATTCTTCAACATATTGACATTACAATACCAATCTAGGTAGCACTATGTGTTGTTACATGAATGATACAATTAAATGAATCACATAATTTTACATTTAATTGAACACATCCTTGTAATGCCTACTCTAATCCTTCATGGCATGGCTATATCATATCGACTTCACTCTACGGTCTTTCTTCAAGAGAATGCCCTTAGTCCTACCTCAAGTCATGAACCAAACTACAGATGAGCGCTATTTATCATTTTCAAGAAATTCAGCGTGAGGCTCTTTTTCTCTTATGGTAGCATTGTCATCAGTGTATCCTTTTTTTATTCCTTGCTTGATAGCTCGTTGGCTGAAAGTAGTGCCCTTTCATTACGTAACAATCGAAGCACCAAAGGTTGTCAGCCTTTTTTAGCAGGATGGTGATCTTCATGCTTAATGGTTTTCCCAATGTACAGGTTACTTACATGCTTGTATGAAGATGACAAATGATTTGTTGACACGAAGATCATGTTGATTTTTAAGATCAATAAGTAGCTAGACTATTATGTTTTCTAGGAATTAGTAAAAACTATCATGTATTTTGTATCTATATATAAAAAGTACGAAAGTAAGAAATTGTTAGAATTTGGGTGTGACTCGAATTCTTTATTGAAGTAATTAAAGTGCACGTCAAAAAGAATTCAATTTGGAATACTATTGGAATCCTATGTCAAGTTGAAATTCTATTTGGGAAGCGCATTGAGAATTAAAAATTGGTATTGGACTTGAAAAAGAGTTTAGAATAGAGAAAAAAAACTTGAAACCAAAAAAGGAATTTGGGCAGCATGCCCGGCACCAGGCATGGGTGCCGGCCCCGACCTCAGCGCCGGGGCACCGAGAGGTGGCGATGTGGCCCTGTACCTATATCGTACTCGATTAGACTCGATTTTTTGGCATCATATTTCATCAACAACTCTATTATAAGGGTTTAGATGCCCCCTTCATGTTCCATATAAATATTAGACTATTTTATACAATTTTTTAGTGTGAGAAAAGAGATTACTAAAACTTTAGGATCAATTACATATTTCTTCGTTATTATTGGTGTAATAAAATCTCTTAATTCCTCTACCATATTTTCTTGTATTCTTTTATTCTTTTGCTTGTAATTAAATACTTTATTATTGTGCTATATAACTTCAACATCTCAATTCGGTGGTTGGTTTCATATCAAGTGGTATTGAGCGATACGCGATCTTTAAATTCCTAACAATTGGTATTAAAGATTTTGAGCATAATTAACACAACAAATGTTATCAGAGCCTAGGTTCAGCAGTTCCGCAGAGCGCAATGCTTGATTTGTTCGTGATGACTTCCATGAAGTATGAAGTTTCGCTTTTGGATCGGAGCACTAGATTTTCGCTATGACAAGTTAAGATGTGTGCAATACTCGCACAATATGATTTGGATGATGCGTTGTTGAGAATTGACAAGATGCTCGCAACTTTGACCACATATGAGAAATTACGGAAGTATAGGAATGTAGTTTTTCACATTCATCTTCATCTATCGAATACCATTTTTCAGGACGTTTTGAAGGAGGGTTCAACAGCTTTATGGTTGAAATTGGAGCAATTGTACATGACTAAAAGTCTTATAAGCAAATTGCATCTCAAACAACGTTTGTACTCTCATCAAATGACAGAAGGAGGATCATTGGAAGATCGCCTAACTGTATTTAAATAGACCGTTGTTGATTTGAAGACTTTGGAATTAAAGGTCTCAATTATACATCTTGTAGGGTCAGAATCTAGATACTATATAGTTAGTATTTTTTTTTTTATATAAGTTTGTTTTCGAAGTAGAATAATTTAAGTATTGTCCATAATTAAAGAACGGGCTCTAACATGCCTAATTTATGGATCGAATAAGATTTATTAAGAAAAAATTATTTCTTCTCAAACTATAATTTTATTTTTGATGATTTAATTTTCTCATCTTTTCGCAGTTTTTAATCTCCACTATTTTTGAGTAACGTATCTGGATTTCTTAGCTTATTGAAGATTTCTTAGATAGATTTTCTCCCTTACACAAATATTGTCAAATAGTAGCATATTATATATACGTGTCGAAAGAGCCTATAAGAAAATGTTTATTCAATGTATATAAAAAATGTTATGGATAGAATCGAACTGGAACCAACGGTTTGGATTTAGGTTTGATTTCAATAATTACAAAGACCCGAATGGTTCTATTTTCGAAATACCCAAAATATAATGGGTGGTTATGGGTATTGAAATACTCGGGCAGATCCACCCGACGCCGAGGCATAATATAATTGGTGGGTTTGGTCCTTCATTTGGAAGATTCCCTAGGCCTAGCCAAATCCATATTTTTAAACAGGTCGGTTTAAATTCGTAACAAGCCTGAATCAAACTCTTGATTGTAGGCCAATTGGTCTGATATGATTCACTCATTTTGAGATCTCTACCAACATACTATTTCCATTTGATGTAGCCCCTGTATAGATTAAAATGTATAAAATTTAAGTTAAAGTCAACAATTAATTTTAACAATATATAATTTATGGAATCTACAATTTTTCAATCACACATTTCATTAATTTTTATAAAAATTTAATAAAAATCTGATTTTAATTCATACCAAATAGAACCTTAGTTTTTCAGATACACATTCCTAGTAGACCATCCCATCTCGCTCTTCACCCCATATCAAAAGAGAACAAAAAAGAAGGGAAATAGTTTGAAGAAGAGTAGTTTGTTTAGCACGGATGGGGCTAAACTTAACGGCTTCATTATTTTTCACCAAACATTATTTTCTTTCACATTGCACATCAAAATATGTATATGAGATTTGTTATCAATATGTTGAGAGTGACTTGCAACGAATAAATGGGGGTGCTTGCTGCACCATCAACCCACACCTAGTCTGCTAGTCAATTCAACTTGGCCCATGGCCCCTCTCTCTCGACGCGCTTAACAAGCTTTCTTTTTTGGCTCACAAGAAAACAATTACTTTTACTATGTTTTAAACCGTGGTATTGGTGTTTGGTTTAGATAAAAATTAGATTTTTAGTAGATTTTGATAAAAGTCGATGAAATATGTGATTAAAAAATTGATAAAAATTGTGTATCCCATAAAATGTATGATTGAAAATGAGTTTAAAGAAAAATAAGTTCTAGAAATCAGGTTAAAGAGGTGCATAATCTAGAGTTTATTTACATGAAATTCAATTCCTAGTTTCATTTGATAAAATGTTTTGTGATGCATGTATAAATTCGTTACTAAACTTGGAATGATCTGGATAATATTTGTGATTAGGAGAATGGGAGATATGCGGCGATGGAGCTACAATTTAATAACACTGTTGACATATTTTGCACGTTACGCATCAGATAATACTAAACAAAACTAAACAGTATAAATGCACGCACATTCAAGAATCATTATAAACTTGCAAACAGTAAACGAAAAATAATGCAAGTTGATGCTAAATTTTCAAAGGTTTAGAGAGTTTCAAGTTTTTGGTACCATATGTGTGCGCTTTGTCTCCACTTTCTCCCCCACTCAAAAACCCTACTTTTTTTCTTTTCATTTTCACCTGAGGTCATCGCATTATGATTGGTTAAACGAGGATAATTCATCATAATTTTGCTTATTTTCTTGATGAAATTTTTTCTGAATTTATTTACTTTTACATTATAAAATAATACTATGCTTGACTTCACATCAATCATTATTTTTGCATCCTGTTGTCGGTCTTGGTCTAGTTAATATAATAGTGGTTAATGGTGCGTCTTAGAATAATATTAAATACTTGCACGCATGTTAGTCACTCTCACACATGATCAATGATGTCTTAATCCACTCACATTGTGGATAATAAAGTGGTTTAAGTGTGGTTTAAACTAAACTAATGGGATTGTTTTAACCATATATTCATCGTTAATTTTCCTCTACAACCTTGATTCTTTCACAAGTGGTATATTTAGATTCTTTGGTGTTAGTTTGTGGTCGAGGTTAAACTTGACGTGGGTCAACTCGAACCCTATCGGGGTAATTACTAGGTCCCTGTTTGATAGAGATTAAAATCAGATTTTTAGTAAATTTTAATAAAAGTTGATGAAATGTGTGATTAAAATTTAATTATTGACTTTGAATTGAGATTTTAATCCAAACCAAACATGGGCTAGACCCTGATTCAACTCATACTTTATGACAATGCAATTAAATTCAAGTCAAGTTGATGTGAACTCCGTTATATGTTTGCAGTTAAATTTCACTTTCGGGTATAAAAAATCATAAGCGAACTCTAGAAATCAAATTATTACTCCCTTTTAAATCTCTCTAATTATTTGCAGACACGTACGCTTTCAAACATAAAGTTGAAAACGAAGGGCATATAAATTCTTCATCTTTAAACAAAGAAGCAATTTTAGATTATGAATGATAAATCAAAGGAAAAAAGCATAATGGGAGAAAAGTTTAAAGGAAGATACATACATGTGTATATTATATATATTCGTCAATAGTAAAACCTTGATAAATGAATATTCAATAAATTAACAATCTTGCTTAATTAATAAAAGTTTTTGATCCCGAACTAGTATATTAAATTAATAATATCGCTAAATGCATAAAATAAATTTTTTATTTAAAATCCTTTAGCTCCCAATGAAAATAGTAAATAATAAATAATTAAAATATGTAAAATTTTATAATATAGATTAAGCAACTTTTTACTAGAAAATTTCTTTTTCTCAACTCGATTTTTTTTTTTTTTCCTGAACATATATTTCTAAAGTTGATTACTTTATCTTTATACTCAAAACTCTATTCATTCCTAATTTTTTTTAATGCATAAACACATTTGATAGATTTTTCATTTTGTAAAAAGTAAATATTTAAAGTTAGAATGCTTGAAAGCTTCTTCTGGATAAATTGGTAAAACACGTCTATCGTTTAAGTTATGATCTTAGGTAGGCGTATTCAGCACTAATCTCTTTGTCACTATTACACCATCTTATTATTTTTAATACGATAATTCATGGGGTGTTTGACATTCATTATATTCGTATCGTATTCATTTGAAATAACGTTAATCCCAAGATTATTATTCTACAGAGGTTTTACTGCACTGATATACAAAGATATAGTGTATATCTATAGAGAGATAAGAAATCTTTAGGGTTTAATTAAACTGGATAATCAATTATTAATCAACACATAATAGCAAATAATCATCTAAATTTAGAGCTTAATTCTCTTAACTAATTGATTGGACAGACCCCTCTCAACATCATCTGATACACTGGGAAACAAACGGATTTCTATTGCTTAGTTAATTGGGTAAACAAATGTTGAAGTTGATACCTCAAATTCTTGGAACCACATACCTTTTCCTACCTAATCTGTCATTAAAATTCACGTATCATATATATACACATACCCACAAATTGGTGTCATTGCAAGAAGTGCTCTCTCTACTTATAATTGTCTTTTGAACCTAACATTAAGAAAGTGGCACAAACTTGTCAACTTCATTGCTTTTTTTGGTGCTTCCATTAGTGGCTAACTCTCTCTTTCTTGTTTTTGCGGTATTTTTCCAGTAGGCTGATAGTGAATATAAAACTTTATCACATTTTATAACATATATTTTAAATAACGTGTGGTGTGTGTGTGTGTGTGTGTGTGTGTGTATATATATATTTTTTTGTTCTCAACTCTTGAGTTTTTGTTTTTCAGAGGGTCGAATTAGCCACAATAGAAGTCGACCCCCTTCAAGAAGTTAGCGATGACCGTTCTAATCACAACTTATGACAGTTTTGTGCGTTATATAGTTGAATTTAAGACTGGATCATGCAGAGTGATAAAGCACTATTATTTTTTGTTTCTTTGGATAGTTTTTTCAAGGTAAACCACTGCGATGAATAGGAGCAAATTTATTATAGGAGAATAAGGTAAAGGTATTCCCGATAAGCCATTAGTGTAATTCATTGTGAGACCGTTACACAACTAATTTAATAGAGAGATGATAGATTTAGGCCATGTTTGATTCACCAATTTTTTCCATGGAAAATGGAATCCAAATTCTATTTCCCACTTTTAGCTTGTTTGATCACTTTTTTTTTTCTCCCATGGAATTCATTTTCTTGCTTTTCCATCCCGTGATTGATTTTCTTGGTTTTCCCACCTTTTAGGTGGTTTTTTGTTTTCCATCTTTTTTTTTTTTTGGGCAATAGCTACAAAATCTATCCACAATTGTAAAAAAAATTAGTTCTTAAATTGACAATTTTCTTGTAAAACAAAACCAAATGATAGAAAATTTCAACATTTTTCAAGTGGAAAATTATACCAATCAAACACAATTAATTGACAATTCAAAAAAAAAAAAAACAATTCTAGACAATTCAATTCCCTGAAATTTATTTTCTTTTCACCCAAATTCTACTATTGCAATCAAACGGACCCTTAGTAATGCAGAGAGTAAAGTACGAGACCTGATCTACCATGAACACCAAAAGCCCGAAATGTAAAGAAGATACAGTGAAAAAGGCTTTGAGGCCCAGAAGCTCAAGGGAGGGACATGGTTGATGGTTCACAAGCAGGGGCAGACGCAGAAGATAAAAGTTAGGGGGGCACACTTGAACTTGCAAAGAAGTTGGGATAAATTTTACACTCGAAAATTTACGTAAAAAAAAATCATATCCCATGTAATTTTGCATTCGAAAATTTACATGGGATATGAGTTTTTCGGATGTAAAATTTCGAAATTTTTTGATGTCATATTCCATATAAAGTTTCCTAATAAAATGATGAAAATTACATTGAGGTGTATCACAAAAATAGTAAATGTTAATGAAATAATTGATTTTTTTTGAAAAAAAATGCGAGTTAGACGTTTTTCTTTAAGACTCACGTTTAACGTATTTTAACTATTTTCGATATCTATTTGAACTATTCGATATACCCATAATGTAGTTATCGAAATAAGTTTTGAGATTACATAAACAATTTGTAGATTTGATTAGCGTACAATCGTCAGTGAATTTTTAAAATTAGCATGTTATCGAAATTCAAATTTATTGTGATTTTACCCCTGTTTGGTAGAAATTAAAATCAAATGTGTAGTAAATTTTGATAAAAGTTAAAACAATTATGGATTCTATGAAATATATTATTAAAATTTATTGTTAACTTTGATTTAGATTAAAATTTAGATTTCAATCGATACCAAACATGAACTTAAAAAAAAAAAAAAATAAAATAAAATTCAAAACCTAGTGGGGCACGTGCCCCACTAAGCCCCACTGTAGGTCCGCCAGTGTTCACAAGGAATACTCGGATGGTATAAACAAGGACCAAATAGGTACATATGATATCAAAACCACACAAAAATTTTCATAACTATGATAGTTTGAGAATACAATTTATTTTAAAATTAACAAACTTATAAAAACTTTTAAAAATCAGATGGTATGAGATCGTTGCCTGTTATGATAAATGATTGTGACCTATAAATTGTATGATTATAACTTGACATAATGTTTGATTTTGACATATACATTGAAATTTGAAAAAAGAAGTTAACAGCTGATCAATGAAGTAAAACTTCAAAACATGATTTGAGAACAAGAGTTGACGTAATTTTTTACATAATTAAGGTAAAAGGAAATAAAGGTCAAAAACTGTGTTAAAAATTAAAGCTCATATAATTGATAATGACCAATATTACACACTAAAATAGTAACCAAATTTAATTAATGAGCCATAATTTGTTATACTAGTAGTAAGCGTTAAACATTTTATGCATCAGATGAATGATATGTGTGATGTTTTAGACGTTTGTGTGTGTGTGTGTGTCTATATATATATATATATATATGAATAAAATGATTACAATAACACTTCACTATATACAATATTTTTTTGTCAACGTCTCATATGGTTTCTTCTTTTTATTTTTTGTACTTCTTTTTAAAAAAATGAGAGTATGATTGCAATTTTTTTATGTTGTTTTATTTAAATAGAAGGATATTTTTCATTTATAATTTATAATTGAGAAATTGGATAAAAATTGATGAAAATGATGATTTCCACAATGAAATGTTGAAATGAGGGTGAAAATGCCAAAAAAAAAAAAATGAAATGTGAGGACGTTTTGCACACTAAGAGCGAAACGTATGGACATTTTGTGCTAATAAGCCAAATATTTATAGATGAAGGGGAGTTTTCTCAATTATGATTTTGATGGATTTTAAAAATTCTACTAATTGAGATTTTACTAGATTTTAATGAAATTCATTGTCTCCGAGTGAGATTTTAATAAAATTCTTTAAAAGTTATGTATTCTCAATAACTAGTGGATTTATAAGAATTTTATTAATAGAAGAATTTTAAAAGATTTGGATAGATTTCAAGTTTAAAAATACATATAACAACATCTTTTGAAATATCTCCATTTTTAATGAGATTCTTTTAGAATTTGTGAATATCTTTTCAAATCCATGAATTTCAATAGAATTTAAAATATTTTAAAATCCATTAAAATTTTAGTTGAGGACACCTCCATAAATAATAATGAATGTATATTTGGATATTTATTAATTGGATTCAATTAGGGATCAATACATGGAAGGTAGGCAGATAATGAAAATGGAGAGAACATATTATTTCTTGGATAGATTGACCTTTCATTTCCTTCTTTTCTTGGGTAGGTTAAACCTTGATTGTTTATTTGGTCATGCCTCTTTAACCTTAATATGAATCAACCATTCGTCTTAAATCAGTTGGCTGATTTGGTCAACTATGTCACTTTCCACTCAACTAAATATGTCTAGCCATTCTGAGATTTTGCTACATGTACATCAAGATTTAAGTAATAGATTCCATAATTTACATGGCACTCTACCATTTATCCGTTTAAACACAATCAACTTTTTCATCCAATCTTTTCTCTCCACATCATATTATGTAATTCATTATATACATTTTTTATATACAAGTAGCAAATTCTTCTACTAATTATTATTGATTAGACCAGTAAGTCATCCATTCTTTCGAAATTACACAATATTAACAATGTTACACACTTCTTCAAATTAAGAATATTAGTTGTCAAATGATCTGAAATTCGATTTAGAGCATCTCAATGTCTCACCGAAAAGAATATTTTTGATAGTTATGACCGATATTCAAGTTAGAAAACTGATTTAAGATATATATGTTCCAACATTTTCGAGACTATTGTCATGCAAAGGAAAATAAAATGTGCAACAAAAACTTTCAACTTTTATTTCATTGATTATATATATAGATGTAAAGAACAAATTATTTTCTTATAAAAATAAGTTGAATTATTACAAATTAATCAATTATTTGGATTGTTGGGATGAATAGTGAGTAGTTTCCTTGGGGGGCAGCCTCGAACGCATATTCCACCAATACAGGCGCAGAATCCACAATGGAATCTTTGACATATTGGAAGGCAATCCGAATTAACATCGCAATATGGAAGTTCCTTTGCATCCACCAATGGACCTGCAGTAAATTTTCCTTTTTCACTTCTATAGCAATTCGGAGTATAATAAAAAATCAAAACCGAATCATCATATTTATTTAGCATAAGCATCAATACTTAGAATGTGTGTGTGTGTGTGTGTGTGTGTGAGAGAGAGAGAGAGAGAGAGAGAGAGTAACCAGTTGCGATTAACATAAGTGAAATCAGAAGAACTAGCTTTGAAAAGAACGCCATCATATTGAGATTTGAGGAGTATTTTTTGTGTATGAACAAACTATATTCAACAACTGACTCTACCAATATAAGTGTCGTGAGAAATTTTTATAGATGAAGGGGAGCGTCCTAGATTTTGATGGGTTTTAAAAATTCTACCAATTGAGATTTTAATGAATTTCAATAAAATTCTTTAAAAGTTAGGTATTTTCAATAACTAGTGAACTTATAAAGATTTTATTAATAGAAAGATTTTAAAAGATTTGAATAAATTCCAAGTTTGAAAATTCAAATCCACAATTTTCATTAGAATTTAAAATCCATCAAAATCTTATTTGTGATCAAATAATGTGATTTTGAATTACGAATGTATATTTGGATATTTATTAATTGGATTCAATTAGGGATCAATACATGGAAGGTAGGCAGAGAATGAAAATGAAGAGAACATATTATTTCTAGGATAGATTGACCTATTATTTCCTTCGTTTCTTGGGTAAGTCGAACCTTGATTGTTTATTTGGTCATGCCACTTTAACCTCAATATGAATCTCCAACCATTCGTCTTAAATCAGTTGGTCAACCATTCCCCTTTCCACTCAACTAATTATTATTGATTAGACCAGTAGGTCATCTATTCTTTCGAAATTACAACACTAACAATGTTCCACTTCCACACTTCATCGAATTAAGAATATTAGTTGTCACATGATCTGAAATTCAGTTTAGCGCATCTCATTGTCTCGCCGAAATTAAGAGTATTTTTGGTAGGTATGACCGATATTCAAGTTGGAAAATTGAATTAAGACCTTAGTTTATTTGCATTCTCAACCAATAAGTTTATTTAGAATTCAATGTCTTTATACCTTCAGTGAGGTGTTCCATTAATTTAATCTCATGATATAAAAATTAAAAATTATTATTATAAAGAGTTCAAATAAATTCCAAGAAATAGGATTATTTGATCGTTAGGACATTAAGAACTTGTCAAAGTTAAACTCTGCAGTAATCAAGTTGAATTGAGGACGTTAAGTTGGATGGAGTAATGAATACCCGCTCCTCCTCTTTCCCTTCGAGGGAGATTGAGCAAACAACCTGCCTTTGACCCATTTGAATCGACGATTTCTGAATTAACCGGCACTATTTTTTTTTGACCCGATAGGGTTTTAATTAACCCATTATTTCTTCCCCCGTTTTCCCCGCCCACTTTCCTCACAATTCTGAAATTCACAATTTACGTTATTAGGGATTCTTGCAAAATCAAAAAGCTCTGTCGCCTTCTCCAATCTCTTGATTCCCAAAATTCAAATCTTTAGTTTCTAGTGTTAAAAGATGGAAGAATAACAGGTCTAAAAAAAACTTAACCTACCTGATTTTATACTCGCTAATTTTTCTAAACCATAGATATATGTTATATTCTGATAAGTGCATTTTGCGCATTTAATAGGGCTACATTACTAAACTTTTATGTTTTCAAATTATTAATTTATACTTAACTTGAGTTAATTTTCTTTTATTTTTAGTTATAGACCCGTTTTGAAGCAATTGAAAAAGGAAAATGATCAATTAACTATTAAAAAAAGGTTTGTGGACTCAATCTTACTTGAATAAAAGTTGGAGGATCAAAATTGAGGAGATAATGAAGAAAATGACTAACTTGCACTCCATGAGAGAATTGAGGACTTGAAAGCAATCATTATTCTAATTGGGCATTTGAATTAATTGGGCCTCAATTTGGACCAAAACATTGGTGGTAAAGATTGGGCGATTGCCCTGGGAATTACAAAGGAAAGATTTCATAACTAATGGACTAAGTTTTCACCAGTTTCAAATTTAAGAAACTAAGTTAAAATTTTCAAATCTTGGGTTTTTAAAAATTTTATTTAAAATTTTATTAATTAAACATATATTTTATAATTAAACATATTAAGGTCACAATTTCATATAATTTGGTCACAAATCACAATTTTTATGTCACAAATTATTTTATGGTCACAATTCAAAAATTTTATAAGTCACAATATATTCATCGATCACAAATCAAAAATTTATATGTCACAATCAAATTAATAATCACATTATTTATTGGTCACAAATCACAAATTTTATAAGTCATGACTTATTTTATAAACACAAAACATTAAATTAATTGATCGCAAATTATATTTAGGTCACAATTGATCAAAGTATTGGTCACAAATTAATAAATTTTTAGGTCACACAGTATTTATTGGTTATACACCAATCAATCAAATCATTTATAATCACCATCAACGCTTGTGACCACAACCTCACCGTTGAAACAGCCCAAACCACCATCGCTAGAACCACCAACACCACCTCCCGACAATAAAACCATCGTCTCGAATATTGTAGCCAACATCACCACAACCTACCCACCACCACCAAAACATCGTACCACCACCAGATTCCCCACCATCTATAGCACCACCATCACGACTTGTATCACCACCGTAACCCATCACCGCACCATCACCTCGACGCCAGTAGCCAGCCAAAGGGTATCCCCTGCCAAGGTCCCTAGAGCTCCTACCATCACTACCTTCACTACCGCCATCGTCGCCTGATCCACCACCACCGTCGCACCTCTACCTGCACAACCGACAAAAACTCCTAACAACACCAAAATCACCTCAAACCTCCATAAGCGGCATCACCACCAACAACACTACCACCATGCCCCAAGCAAATTCACCACCACTGTCAGCATCTCAACACTGCAGCACCTCACCATCACTACGATGGTGGCATGAAAACCACTGCAAATCAGATCTAACCAGTGCAAAGTAGATTTATTCCACCTCCACTGCTGAAAACCGTCGTGATGCCAGAGATGAAGCCACCACTCTCAGATCTGCAACACATGGGGATGTCGTCGTCGCTTGCTTCTATAGTTGCGGCGGCGGTGGTGTTTGCTTTTTTGCCTATGATGGTGAAAGAGAGAAGAGAGAGTGAGGAAAGAGAAGGCGAGGGATGACACCGACACTCGCTGCTATGGTTGTGACGACGACGTTTGCTATTTCGCCTCCTATGGTGACGGAGAGAAGAGAGAGTGAGGAGAGAGAAGGTGAGGAAAATATTTGACAGTTTGGAATTAAATTGATTAGGGTTTGAAATGAAAATTGTATGATTAATATTTAAGAATGAAATACCTGATTTTTTAAAAATGAAACCTAATATCAGAAACTTGAAATTGAATTTTGAAAACTCTTATTTTGTATAATTTCCTCAATTAGAAAGGAAGATATACATGAACACAGAAAATAGAACGCAGAGGGAAACACACAGAGAGGCGGAAGACGGAATTGCATGGGAAAAAAGGGACACACTAGGAAAGAAGATTTTTTTTTTCCAGATTCTCGTACATAAATCTATTTCTATCATTGTGCGAAAATTGGGAAATTAAATACGTTTCGTCAATATTTGGAAATGTCTTTAAATTTTTGCTTGTTTAATTCCGACTTTATGTTAGGCTAGATTATTTTCAGTGTTATTATTTTTGATAAATCTTGTATCACGAATATTTAACTCGTGATTTTTTTTGTTTTTTTTAACGTTCAAAGCACGTTTTCAATTCTTGAATGATTGATATGAATTTATTTTTCACTACAATTACTTGATCACTAATTATATGAATATTGTGGCTTGTTTTACCTTCGAAAGATGGAAAATAAATTTGACATAGTATCAATTGTCGTAGAGTCCGATATGAAATAGAAATATACTGTTGTGATTTACGTGATATATAAGTATTCACAAATCCATTAATGTATTTTTATATATTCGCATCCGTCATAGAAATATAGTCGGGTCATATATAAAAATATGTTTAATTTTACTCGAGAGAGATTATTAAATAAACTGGGGATATTAGTTTTTATAATTGAATTGTGCTGTCAAAATTATAAAATATTACAGATATAAGGGGATTCATGATTCTAGTACGCTTTTCATCATCATATTTTTATAAAACTAGCATTTGATTATAATCTTGCATTTATTTTAGTTAATTTAGGGCTTGCCTTTAAAAGTAAATTATTTAATTAATAGAAAAATCATGAATTTCAATTGTTTCGATTAAGGCTAAGTTAATTCGAATTTAAATTTGTTCAATCTTTGTGGAAACGATACTCGGACTTAAAATTCATTTTAATACTTGTTAACGAACCATACACTTGCTGTAATTCAAACAAAATATATTTTCGTGACATTTTATTCTGTTAATTCTTATTATTTTTCAAATCATCTAACATCAAGAAAACTATTGCTGTGTTTGACAGGTTGTTGTTCCAGTTTCAATTTCTAGGGAATAATCTCGGATGTATATGTAACATTAATTAGATGTATTGTTGAGTTTAGTTTGATTATTCATTAATTCATTATTTTTGTTGTTGAGTTTGATTATATGACACTAATCTAATTATGGCATTAATTCTTAGATGTACTTGATTCTGTGTTTGATTATATGGAGATCAAACTAGAACAACAACAAACATAAACTTGAAATTAATTATCTTTTCTGAGTTTAGTTTGATTATTCAATAATGAATTCTTCGAAAATTCTTAGATGTATTGCTGAGGTTGACTGAGCCCTAACTTGAAATTATCCTTGATAGCTCACAGACAAACTACTGCTTATGTGAAAGAAAGTAACAAATATCAGATGCTTCTAAGAATTTAATTTTGTTTTCTGGGTTTAGTATGATGTGTTTGTTGTTCTAGTTTATGGTCAGTCAAGTCTTAGGTGGCCATGCAGGATTCTTTCACTGTTTGAGGTTACCAACTCCTTAATATATTATACCAGATTTAATTCAAGAGGTCTTTGTATGCCACCCAAGTTGTTTTCCTGGCTGTTCATCTATTTTTTAAGATTTTTAATATGAATTGTTGACCCCAAAAAATGGTTCTAACACGTGGCCAACAGAAAATAAAAGGTTCACGTCTTCGTAAGCCAAATCTCGATATGCCCAAATCAAACTACTAATTATATTGATGAATTAATAAAGATGATGATTCAAAGTGTGTAACAAGTTGTAATGTGATTGTTTGGTTGATAAAAAGGGGGTCGGCCGTTGAGTGCAGTAGAGAGAGTCAAGATTTTCTTTTTATGTGTAAACTTGCATTACCCTTCACTGTGAGAAGCATGGATTTATATATAGAATCTAGGGCAATTAGGATCCATCCGAGGGTGGTAGATCCAACGGCCCCTGCCGGCATCCATCAGTTAATCGATCAGTCAATCAAGTCATAAATGTCAGGATCTTCATATCTTTACTGGCGTGCTGGGAATGTGACTGCGTAGGTATTCAGAGATGGCGTAGGCAGTGTATTGTCTTGTCAATCATTTCACAAGGCCAACCGCTGGTTGACTAACTGCCTCGCCAAAGGTGAGTTCGTATCGGGGTTTCTGTGAAAGGGGGTCGGATGAGCAGCCCTTAGGTTGGTTTCGCCTCAGCACACAATATGCGACCTTCGTCAGCTCACCACGTGGCGCGTCTATTTTAAGATTATTTATACAAGTAACATGAATAGCCTAAACTTCATGTACATTTCCTTGCTGTGAATAATCAGTTGTGTGTGCCCCTTAATTTTCCAATGGTGAACACTAAGCATGATGTATATACGAGGTCACCACTTGGTAATGAATTTACCTTATTAATACATCAACATTGCCGGTGGAATATTATTCACAACCTTTATTCATTTACATTAAAGTTTCTTCTATGATGGTTGCTAAGTATTTTTAATTGAACTTGTTTTTTTTTTTTTTTTCATTGTATTGTTCACCGGTGATAATAGTACACCGTATAGTTCTTCTCCTCCAACGAGTCATGCTGGAGGAAGGACCGATATAACATGGGGTCATTATGGAGATATGTTAGAAGTTGGTAAACTTCTTTGCTTGTATTGTGTAAAGACTTTCACTAGAGATGGTATCAATCGAGTCAAACAACATTGGATTAAAAGTGACGTGGATTCGTGTCTTAGAGTACCTCCTGATGTTAGATTCAAAATTAAAGAAAACTTGGACATTTTTACTGCAAATAAGCGTGAAACTCATGAAGTTCTTGATGAGTGTAACCCACATAGTTTTTATTATCGAGAACAAGAAGAGCAAATGTATAGAGATTTGTGTGATGTTGATGTTCAAAAAATCATCACTCCTAGTTAGTGGGATAAATGAAAGAAAAATAATGGGAGCTAAACATGTAAAAGAACAAAAAGGAATTAGTTCTTACTTTAAGCCAAGAGCAAGATCTTGTAACCAACCTACTATCAAAAGTGTTATTCATAGCAAAGAAGCCATAGAGAAATGTGGTTTTACTATATTGAGGTGGATGATTGATTCATGTATTCCTTTCAATGTTATAAATTGTGTATTATCAACAAAATGTAAATGTCATAGCTAGCATGGGCTTTGGCTATAAAGGTCCGAACTTTCACAGTCTTAGTGATTATTTGTTGGCTAAAAATGTCAAGGAATCTCAAAATTATATTGAAAGCTATCGTTCAGTGTGGAAGACGACTAATTGTACAGTTATGGCAGATGGTTGGAGAGATAAATATAGAACTTTCATTATTTTTTTAGTTTATTGTCCAAAATGAACATTTAAACATGTAGATGCGTTAGATGAATAAAAAACTACTGTCATGTTATATAAATTATTTCGAGATGTTGTGTTAATTGTAGATTCAAAATATGTGATCTATATGGTGAGGGGCAATGTTAAAAATTATGTTGCCGCTGCTAGGTTATTGGAGCGAGAGCTTCAAACATTATTTTGGTCTTTATGTGCAACCTATTGTATGAATCTAATGTTCTGTGATATTGGTAATAAATTGGATCATTTGGTATTTTATAGTTAACCTTTGGTATTCCGTAGTGAATTATATATGTTGTATTATCATAGTTATAAAAATCGGCCCAGACCGGTCGGAAAACTGGTGGCCAAAGCCCTTGCACGGGCCGGGTAGATTAATGTAATAAGAATGCATATGACTCGGTCAAAAATTAGAATGCATATGACTCGGTCAAAATCTATTTTTGACCGAGTTAACCGACAGTTTTGACCGAGTTAGCCCGTCCGATTTATCGATTTTTAAAATTGTTTTTTAAAATTTTGGGGGTCCAAGGAATTGTACCTTGGATCTCTAAGTAAAACAAATTAGTCCTCACCATTGGAGCACTAGAGTACTTTAATGTTTTTATGTACAATAAGTTATATGTATCCAATAAATCATATATATATTCTCCAAAAGTATTTTTATAAAAACTTTGATCAAATATTTTACTTTATTTTATTGAACTAAATAATTAGTGAAAATAATTTAATATATATATATAATTTTGCCTAAAAAAACTTTTATACTTTGATTTTCTTATATAGATTTTTATGCAATGACCCACCGGTCCGACCATCGACCCACCGATTCAACCAGTAACCTGAGACCCAAAAGCTTGTCCAGGTCGATGTTCGGGTCAAGTCTAATAACTATGAGTATTATTATAATTTCTTTTAATTGTATGTAATAATGTTTTTATTAATTGTATACTAATAATTATTAATAATTGTGTTTAGTGGAGATTAATTGAATTAATTTTTTAAACCAATAATGAATATTAATTATCTTATTTAGGCCTTGCTTAACAATTTTTTCATGGAATTTGGAAATGAAATTCTATCTTCCACCAAAAGTCATGTTTGATTGGGAAATTTTTCTTAGCAATTCATTTTCCATCTTTTGCCTCACACAGTTCCAATTCCATGGTTTTGAGGAAAATCAATTCCCAGCAATTTGATGGGATTTGGTTTTCCAAGCTACTTTTTTATTTTATTTTATTTTTCGCGGCAATGGAAACAAATTATATCCTCAATTGTAACAAATTATATCACTTTAATGGATAATTTTCATGTAAAACAAAGTCAAACGAATACCAAAAGATTCAAAATTTCAATATTTTCCATGTGAAAAATTATATTAATTAAACACAATTAATCAACAATTTCGAGGAAACAATTCTAAGCAATTCAATTCCCTAAAATTCATTTTCTTTTCACTCTTGCAATCAAATGGATCATTAGAGGAAATAAAATGAAACATTTGGTATTCCTTAGTGAATTATGTATAATTGTATACTAACAGTTAGTAATAATTGTGTTTAGTGGAAATTAATTTTCTTAATTTTTTAAAGAAATAATTATTATTAATTATCTTATTTAGAGGTAATAAATTGAATCGTTTGATATTTCATTTTTATCTAAACTTAGGTATATTCATGTGTAACCGATGATTAAAACAATTCTTAATTAAGGGTAAATAATAAATATGACATTTTAATGCAACCATTCCTTTTCTTTTCTTTTCTTTTTTGTAAATCAAGAGGGTATATTGGGCATATATGTAAATATGTAAGGGTAAAAGTGGTATTCAAAAGTTTCTCCACAATCCCCATTTTTAAAATGTTTGGATACATTAAAGTATAAAGTATATAAGATTAATTTAAATATCTAATCACTTAACTAACATATAGAGATTGCTGCTTAGTACTGTTGATAATCGATCTCCGAGGTGATTAAGATCGGACTATTCTACGTCATCAGTGGATGCTATATTGAGCTCGGATGCATGAGGTCAGCTCAGAGAATATATGCCTTCCGCGAGAAGCATGTGTAGTCTTTCAAGGCAAAATGAATATAATGATTAGGAATCACTAGCAGAATAGATGAGTTACCAATAATATAAGCGCACTTGAAAAGGTCCCACGTCAGCACCCACATAATTCTCCAATTAAAAATGTTAGTTTTCTTCTCTAAGTCATGCATTAATTGTTAGGGGGCCACTTACAATTAATGCTCAAAAGAAATATGACAGAATATAAGCATATACAAACTCTTTAGCATCTTATGATATTCAAATATCTCATATCATTAGGAAGAGAGAATTATCGTATTGTATTCTTGTAAACACTTGGTTATTACAACAAGAAATTCGCGTTCGCTCCTTGAGTTGACTTGAATTTTGCTTATATAATTTTCAACATCAATCGTTTGACGCTAGAAGGAGGACCCAACTTGGGAAAACAGTCTCATCTCTCCACAAAATCTGGGAACCAGTATAATGGATGAATTCTCAGCATCTGAAAATCGATCCTATACTCGTTCCGAACAAACCAGTAACCCAACGACCACTGAAAGATGAGGTCGCAATGAAGCTATTGATCCTCAAATGGTGGCTATGAAGGAAGCTATTGAAAAACTAACAAACGTTGTAAGTTGACTAGAGCAAAAAAAGTTCAAAATCCTCTACAGGATACCGAGGTAGAATTTCCTCAACGAGAAAGAACTAGGCGACTTCCCACTAGAATAACTCTCCAGTTCTCAAGTGGAGAATCTTCTAAGAGCCTAACTGATGAGGTCAGAAGCTTTCCTGCCACAACAAAACCAACTGCCATGAGAATGAATAGTGTATTCAATAGATCGGGTTCTTAACACTCATTGACATCCCCAAATAAAAATGATGAGCCTTATATTAACCACCCTGCTGAACCTAAGATGAGTGCTCTCAGGAAGCCATAGCTGACTTGGAAGCACAGAAGAATACCTTACAAATAATCAATTCCCCTTCACCGAGGACATTTTGGCAGAACCGCTGTTTGAAAAACTAAAAATGCCACAGTTGACCGGATATGAAGGGAAAGGGGACCCCCTCAGTCACTTGGACAAATATACATCCTGGATGGAACTACAAGGGGTTGCAGACGCCATAATCTGTCGTGCTTTCCCTTTAACGTTGGGGGACAAAGCTCAGAGATGGTTTAGAAGACTGCACCAAAGATCTATAAAAAATTGGAACGACTTCGCCACAATATTTCTAGCTCAGTTTATGGGCTCAAAGGCAAGAACCACACCAAAAGAGAGGTTGGTAAGCATAAAATAAGGGAAAACTGAATCACTCAAAATCTATTTAAACATGTTCAACAAACAATCCATGGAGGTAGAAAAGATCTCTGATGATGTTGCGCTTATGGTAGTTCTTTCAAGGTTAAGGCTAAGGACAAGGTTTTGGTGGTCTGTTCATGAAGATGGACATCGGACATACCATGAGTTCTTGGGCCAAGTTGAGAAATATATAAGTGCAGAGGAAGCTACATTAGACAATGAAGATGTTAAGAAAGTCCCATAGTCCCCACAACGAGCTAAAGGAAAACAAACAGATAAGAATTCAAGTCCGAAAAAAAGAAAGGACAGAAGGGATCAAGGCCGCTCAAGGCCATGTCCCGATAAATTTCATGAATATCACCCATTGAATGCAACTTTGGAAGAGGTCTTCTTATAGGTATGAGAAAAAGAAACATTTCGTCGACCTCCACCTCAGAAAAAGGAACCAATTGGGAAACATCAAGAGAAGTACTGTCGTTACCACAGGACATGATACCGATAACTGCAGAAACTTAAAAGAAGGGATGTAGTCACTCATTCGACGAGGTCATTTACAAGAGTTTATAGCCAAACCTCGAGAAGCGAATTCGGCTAGAACTAAATATCCTAGCCAATAAGGAATAGTCCCGCAAGTTCGGCCTGGACCTCAAACTAACAACACCTAACACCGACCTGAAATCAGAATCTTCATAAGTGGAAATCAATGTCTTGAAGGGTCCCGAAGAGTTCGACGCAGAATGACACATCATGCTCGCATCTGGTAGAGCTATAGTGTAGTATCTCCAAAATCGGAGGTTTGCACCTCGCTATACCTAGAATAGTTTGGATTTTCGAAAGGAGATGCACTTGGGGTCCTGCAAGATCAAAGTGATGCGCTAGTCATAGCCATGACCATTCCAGGAATGCAAATACACCAAACTTTAGTAGACAACGGGAGCTCGGAAAATGTGCTATACTCTAGAACCTTGGAACAAATGGTAATCCAGGAACGTTACCTCCAACCGTATTCCAGAAGATTGCAAGGATTCTCCGGAGATCCCATTGAAGCCTGACGACAAATTGTACTGAGTGTGGAGTTAGGCAAACCCCCTTGCCAAAGGAGGATCTTGGCGGACTTCATCGTTGTGGATCTATCTTCAAACTATAATGCTATAGTAGGGAGACCCATACTGCATGAACTGCAAGCTCCTACCTCAATATACCACTATTGTCTTAAGTTTCCAACACCAAGTGGTCCAGGTGTGATACGTGGAAACCAGGTTGAAGCTAGGCTTGTAACGTCGACTCACCTAATCCCAGGTCCGGATGCTGAAAATCCAACATTCCCAGCAAGCAGGGGTCTCGAGGTTCAAAAGACCCATTACAGTCGACTTGGCTGAGATCGACATTACAGAAAAACACCGCAAGAAAGTGAATGACGACCAACTCTTGGTCGAAGAAAAAAAAGCGGATCCAAAACCCTATTTTGGAGTCTTGGTGATCCCTATGTTTCTCTCTAAAGTCAACATCCCCAAAGTGTTGGCAGATACATGGAGCTCCATCAACATAATTTACGCAAACACCTTGGAATGAATTGGAATTCCACTCTGTTTCCTGCAACCATATCCAAATTTAATTATGGGGCTTGATGGTGTCCTTTCTGGAGCGAAAGTAGTGATTAAACTCCCTATTGAGCTCTTAGAGTCCCTTCGTTGAACTAAAGTAAATGTGGAATTTGTGGTTCTAAACTCAAAGTCCCCTTATGATGCTATTATGGGGCAACCTTTGCTGTTTGACCTCAAGGCAATAGTATCAATGTACCACTACTCCATCAAATTCTCCACACCTCATGGTGCACGTCAGGTCGAAGGAAATAAAGACATTGCTTCTAAATGTCAGGTAGTTGTTGATCTGAAAGGAAAAATGATTCACTACCCTTTGGAGATCTGCATGGCATGTACGACAGAATCCTCGCCGAGCTCACTGGATTCACGGTTGAAAGTGTGAGGAGGAGAACCTATGGAAGAGCTGGATGTTATCAAGGTAGGGACAGATAACCCTCAAAAAGAGATGAAAATAAGTCATGAACTGCGACCTCCACTAAGGGGGTCAAATCATCAGCTTTCTTCAAGAAAACCTTGATGTCTTCGCTTGGGAACACTTTGACATGAAAGGGATTGACCCAAAAATCATGTGTCATAAATTGGGAATTGACCATCTGATACGACCAAAATAGCAGCGATGTCGACCTTTAAACCTGGAAAGGTATGAGGCTCTAAATAAGGAAGTACAAAAGTTGCTTCAGAATGGATTTGTCCGAGAGGCAAAATACCTAAAATGGATTGCCAATCCGGTTTTGGTCGAGAAAAATAATGGGGATTGGAGAGTGTGTATCGACTTCACCGACCTAAACAAAGTATGTCCCAAAGAGAGTTTTCCGTTACCAAGAATAGACCAGATGGTAGATGCTACTGTCGGGCATGATTTACTTAGTTTCATGGATGCATATTCAGGTTACAATCAGATCCCCATGTATGAACTTGATCAAGAACACACAGCCTTCATTACCGATCGAGGTATTTACGGCTATAAGGTGATGCCATTTGGCCTCAAGAATACCAGGACAACCTACCAACGCTTGGTTAATTCTATGTTTGCCAAGCAAATTGGTTAAACCATGAAGTGTATGTAAATGACATATTGGTTAAAAGCACGGATGCTAGGAATCATCAGCAACACCTTGTCGAGATGATCAGAATTTGAAGGACATACAGAATGAAGCTGAATCCCCAAAAATGTGCCTTTGGTGTAAGCTCGAGGAAATTTTTAGGATACATGGTAAATTGAAGAGGGATTGAAGCTAACCCAGAAAAGATAAGGGCCATTGTTGAAATGCATTCCCCAGCTAGGCCTAAGGAAGTTCAGAGCTTAACTGGGCAAATAGTTGTCCTTAGCCGCTTCATGTCAAAAGATTTGAGTGGACGCTTGAATGCCAGCTCGCATTTAACCAGCTAAAGTCACATCGGCACAACCACTAGTGTTATCAAAGCCAAAGAGACAGAAGAAATAATACTGCTCTACTTAGCAGTATCTGAACATACCGTTAGTGCAGTGCTGACTAGGGAGGAGAAGGGAGTACAACACCCTGTTTATTACATTAGCAAAGCCATACATGAAGTCGAACTCCGTTATTCCCCATTGGAAAAGATGGCTTACGTGTTATTACTGCAGCTCGGAAGTAAACCCCTATTTCTTGGAACATCCAATCGAAGTCTTAACCAATTATCCATTAAGGCAAGTGCTACAAAAACCTGATACTTCAGGAATTATGGTAAAGTGGTCAGTTGAACTCGGGCAAATTGACATAAGGTATAAACCATGCACCTCCATAAAAGCCCAAGCCCTGGCTGACTTCATTACTGAATTTAGCTCGGATCCCAAAGAAGAATTGCATCCTCACATGCCTTGGAAACTCTTTGTGGACGGATCCTTTACAGACGAACGAGCTGGAGTTAAGATTGTGTTGCTAAGTCCAAACCAACAAGTGTTTTGCGAAGCACTGCCATTTGATTTCTATGCATCTAACAACGAAGCAAAATATGAAGCCCTCATCGGTAGCCTACGAATGGCCAATAAGATGAAAATTGACAACTTGATTGCACATAGTGACTCTCAACTAGTAGTAAACCAGGTCAATGAAACCTACCAAGCAAAAGAAGAAAGAATAAACAAATACCTTCAGCTCGTCAAGAAGGAGCTAAAGAATTTTGAGAATATCCAGGTCGAAAGAATTCCACGAACTCAAAATGGATATGCTGACGCTTTAGCTCGATTGGCAACAAGTTAAGGGATTGAAAGATTTGATAGTATCCTAGTGTGGAGGATTTGTTGCCTTACCATTGAGGAATCCGATGTTGTTTATATGACTACCGACCTCAAACCAACATGGATGGATGAGATTATTTTGTACTTGCAAACAGGTGTTTGCCCCGAAGATCTCATCATGGCAAGAAAGCTGCAAATAAAGGTAGCAAGGTACACGTTGATTGACAACATTCTATACAAGTAAGGATATTTTGTACCCCTGCTTAGGTGTCTGAATGAAGAAGAAGTACTACATGCCATGGAAGAAGTACATGGAAGAATATGTGGAAACCACGCTGGAGGACAGTCATTGGTTCACAAGATCATGCGACAATGATATTTTTGGCCAACCATGAAAAAGGACACATTGGAATTCACTAGAAAATGTGATAAATGCCAGTGATTTGCTCCCAACATCAACCTCCCACCTGGAGAGCTGAATTATGTAATGGAACCATGGCCTTTTGCTAAATGTGGGGGTCGATTTAATCAGTCTCACGCCAACTGGAAAGGGAGGCACCAAGTTTGCAATCGTGGCAGTTGATTACTTCACCAAGTGGGTTGAAGCTGAACCACTGACAAGCACAAAACTATGGAATTCATATGGAAGTCAATCATATGTAGATTTGAAATACCCCACTCCATCGTATCAGATAACGAGAAGCAATTTGACAATGTTCGCTTTACAAATTTCTGTAAAGAGCTTGGAATACAAAAGCATTTTTCCACGCCAAATCACCCTCAGGCTAATGGCCAAGTTGAAGCTATTAATAAGATCATCAAGCATATGTTGAAAGCAAAGCTTGATAATCTTAAGGGAGGATGGGTAGAAGAACTCCCAGGTGTGCTATGGTCTTATTGCACCACGTCCAAGAGAAGTACTGAGGAAACTACTTTTTCTTTAGCCTTTGGGGTAGAAGTTGTCATCCCACTTGAAGTCGAAATCCCTTCAGTTTGGACTTTGACAGATAGTGAAGATAGGAACGAATGAGTGTTACGAGGGGAACTGGATTTGATAGAAGAAAAAAGGGATATAGCAGAAATCAAAAATGCGGTGTACAAACAATGAGATGCAAGGTACTACAATAAAAAAATGAAGAAGCGATAATTTGAAGTTGGTGACCTTGTCATAAGAGAAATATCAAAGCCCTAAGCATGAGTAGGCCGAGCTGAGTTAAATATGTTTTAAATACTCAGTAAAATTCCCTATGAAAGAAGGAGATTTCTCGAAACCTGTTTATAAGTAAAGGATCGAACTAATGTTGACTTTGTCATTACAATTAGTACGATATCTTGAGAGAATGCGTTGTTACTAAAGCGATATAAAGAAAGGCCATATGCATTGCAAAATGCTCAAGTTTGGAAAAATACACGAAATCATTACTGAAATTAAGTATTTGACAAAGATGAAATTAAAGTTTCATTTAAAACAAAATCAAAAGCCATAAAAGTTGTTTAGAAATTCTTAAGGTTTTTAACCAAAATCTAAATTACATAAGAACTACTGAGCTGGCACGTATTCATGAGCTGCATCTTCTTCAGCAGGCGTAATCCGAACTCCCGCCGCTAATGATAGTTGCTTCAGCTCTTCCTTCTGCTCCTTATATGCCTCTGCCAGGAAATCAGTGTTCCGATCTTGCCGTTCTTTATTGATGTACTTAATAATTTCTCATAGGGCCAACACATAGGCGTCTTGAGCTAAAGCATCAAACTCTGGAGAAGCTCTCCATTCTTCCACTGCATTAATAACCCTTAGCTCAGCCTCTTTTACCTTGTTTACGACTGTCGTTGCCCTAGCTGTTGCTAAGTTAGCTCTTTCCTTTTCACTTTCAGCTCTGGCACTCGCCTTCTCTCCCTACAACCTCAATGCTTGAACTTTGTCCATCAGCTTTTGTTCCTTGGTCAGACCGACATTGAGTTCTTCTTCTATTATATTAAGGCGATCCTCATAATTCTTTTCTTTTTCAGCAAAGGCCGCCCTTTCTGCTTCCACTTTCTCATAAACAACATTAACCTTATCTCTAAAAGTAAGCATCTTCTCGAGCTTGGCATTGGTTTGCAAGATAATGAAAATTATGTTAAAAATCACAATAATTATAAAAATAACAAAAGCATATACCTTTTCAACTACCGACATCATATGGGGGATAGCTCAGTGGTTATAGAGCTGAGCTAAAATAATGTTTTTCCCAACGGGCATGTCAGCCACAAATTACTGCTCTATATAATATCAGCTCCTAGTCTTAAGGATTGTTGATTCTCTCAGCGGAGTGGGCAGTGCAGCTATTGACTCCCTGGACGGAGAAGGAACTCGGAGATAGTCTAGAAAGACCTCATGTCGGCGCCCAATTAAGCCCTCAATATTTGGCCTCTACAGGTCAGTGCATTTATCATATGACCTCGAAGATGAGCCACTGGTAGGGATTGCAAGTGGGGCAGGCTGAGTAGAATTAGGTGGCGCTATTAGAGTAGGTGTAGCAGAAGATTCCTCAGAACGGCGATGCTTCACAAGAGATTGTTCGGCCTCGACCTCGGTTTCGACCTCTTCAGGAACTTCTGTAGGCACCATTTTTTCTATTTCCTTAGCTGCTTCAGCTAAGGCAGCTGCTTTTACCGCTCTGAAGTTCAGCATATCTTGATCTTGACCTAAGGCAGAAGATGATAAAACATCAGTTCCAAAACTCGAAGTCAAAAAAATCAACCAAACTCAAATTTACTTACGAGAGGATATGGGAGCTGAAGTTAGATGTCGGCTCGATGTGGGAGCAGAAGTACCAAGTTGACTTGACAACGAGGTCTGAGGCACTGACCGAAGTAAACCCACCTAGAATAAGTTCGTATAAGAAATCACGAACTTACAAGATCTTTGTATGTTTGAGAGAGCTCGGATGGAGTCCGCTTATCTTTGGAGGACTAAGCTCAGATGACAAGGATGGTAAAATGCAAAGAAAGAAACATTAAAGGTTAAAAGGATAGTTTTCATACAAAGGCCGAGGTAAAAAATAAAGGCAATTATAACTTACATAAGGAATAATAGAGAGTTGGGACTACATCATCTATATCCACCTCAGAATGATGGAATTGCCAATCCCTTAGGATAAAGAAAAATTTATATTTCCATCCTTTAATTGATGAAGGGGTGTCTAAAACTAATGGACCCCGCGTCTTAGGCCTAACACTGATGTACCACCAACCATTATTTTTTCGTCTTCTTTAAAAGTAAACAATGAGTTGAATTGAGAAACGTTTAGCTTGGGATGACCTAATTGCTTCCATAAAATCAAGGTCGCAATAAAAGTTCTCCATCTATTGGGACAAAGCTGGGTAGGGACTATTCCTGAGGAATAAAAGAATCGTCTAATTATTTTTGGAAAAGGCAACATCAGCCCAACCTGGAAGACCGCTGTGTTAAGAGCTACACATCCAGAAGGGGGAGCACTAGCTCGGTCAGATGAGGACGATATTATTAATTCTAAGGAACTAGGTATGTCGTACTTAGCCTTAATACTAGCCAACAAATCCCATGTAACCACATATCCAATGGAATCAGCTCCCCACTCGTGACCTCTCCTCCATCGCTTTCCTCCAATGTTCCATGCTCCTAGGGGAATTAGATGGTTGTGGGAAGAAAGAAGCAATTGGGACATGAGTTAATACTTCCTGGCAATCCGAACTGGCTGATGATGGATTAGCAGACGAAGAAGAAATATTTTCTTCTTGATTATTACCCCAGGATTGTACCTGGGATTCATCCGAGCTCATATTAAAAAATCTAGAAAAATATATATATATAAAACATGAAAATAACAAAAAGTATTATTGGTGAAAGGGAATACCTGAACAAAGTCGACCTCACTTAGAAAAAAGAAAACGAGAGGAAAATTTTCTAGAGAGCAAAAGTTTGGAAGTTCAAAAATACAAAAAGTGAAAAAATGAAAGAGAAAATAGTTATTTAAAGGGTCAAAATACCAAGAGTCTTGATCTGAATCGTTCGAATAAAGCAATAAATGAGTAAACGGTAGGAATTAAAAGCTTTTGGGAGAAGGAACCTATCTGCCCTACAACTAACATGCAAGCCATTCTGACATGTGTCCTCTACATTTATTAAAGTAATTGTTGCAAAAAGTTGGAAAATGTGCCAATCAATCTTAAAGGTCAATTCCTCATTTAGGTCGACACTGACCTGGGGGTAACTATTGACAACCGATCTCCAAGGTGATTAAGATTGGACTATTCTACGTCATCAGTGGATGCTACGTTGAGCTCAGATGCATGAGGTCAGCTCGAAGAATATATGCCTTCTGCAAGAAGCTTGTGCAGTCTTTCAAGGCAAAATGAATATAATGATTAGGGATCACTGGCAGAATATAAGAGTTACCAATCATAGAAGTACACCTAGAAAGGTCCCACATCAGCGCCCACATAATTCTCCAATTAAAAATGTTAGCTTCCTTCTCTAAGTCATACATTAATTATCGGGGGCCACTTGCAATTAATCCTTAAAAGAAATTTGACGGAATCCAACTTGGCAACCATACTTCCTTAGCTCAGAATTACAGTGAAAAGACGAGAGAGACAGCATGCATGCATATTTCTCCTATAAAAGGAGGACCAAAGTCTAAAAAGAGGCAGAAAAACGTGGAAACAAGCATACACAAACTCTTTAGCATCTTCTCATATTTAAAATATCTCCTATCATTAGAAAGGAAAAATTATCGTATTGCATTCTTGTAAACACTTGGTTATTACAACAAGAAATTCGCATTCACTCCTTGAGTTGGCTTGCATTTTGCTTATACAATTTTCAACGTCAACAAGTGCCAATAATTGTGTTACATAGCATTACTCTAAATAAAATAGTCTATAAAATAATTTTGAACTCATGTGATATTAATATATTATAAATCCTAGCTATTCCACAGTGCCAGTTTTTTATTAACATATCCTATTCATCATCATTCAATATTGAAGTAAACTCTCTACGAGTTCTAACAATAACAACATTCATTAAAATATATATGTTCCAACATTTTCGAGACTATTGTCATGCAAAGGAAAATAAAATGTGCAACATAAACTTTCAACTTTTATTTCATTGATTATATATATAGATGTAAAGAACAACTTATTTTCTTATAAAAATAAGTTGAATGATTACAAATTAATCAATTATTTGGATTGTTGGGATGAATGGTGAGTAGTTTCCTTGGGGGGCAGTCTCGAACGCTGCAGATTCCACCAATACAGGCGCATGATCCACAATGGAATTTATAACATTTTGGAAAGCAATCAAAATTAACATCGCAATATGGAAGTTCCTTTGCATCTACCAGTGGACCTGCAATAAATTTTCTTTTTTCAATACTATATCAAGTTAGAGTATAATAAAAAATCAATACCGAATCATCATATTTATTTAGCATAAGCATCAATACTTAGAATGTGTGTGTGTGTGTGTGTGTGTGAGAGAGAGAGAGAGAGAGAGAGAGAGAGAGTAACCAGTTGCAATTAACATAAGGGAAATTAGAAGAACTAGCTTTGAAAAGAACACCATCATATCGAGATTTGAGGAGTATATTTTTGTGTACGGACAAACTATATTCAACAATTAACTCTACCAATATGGGTGTCTTGAGAAATATTTATAGATGAGGGGGACTGTTCTAGATTTTGATGGATTTTAAAAATTCTACCAATTGAGATTTTCATTAAAATTTAGATGTCTCCAATTGAGATTTTAATGACTTTCAATAAATTTTTTTAAAAGTTAGGTATTATCAATAACTAGTGGATTTATAAGGATTTTATTAATAGAAGAATTTTAAAATTTTTGGATAGATTTCAAACTTAAAAATACATATAACAGAATCTTTTGAAATATCACCATTTCTAATGAGATTATTTTAGGATTTGTAAATATCTTTTCAAATCCATGAATTTCATTAGAATTTAAATTTTTTAAAAACCTATTAAATTTTAGTTGAGGACACCTCCACAAATAATGTGATTTTGAATTATGAATGTATATTTGGATATTTATTAATTGGATTCAATTAGGGATCGATACATGGAAGGTAGGCAGAGAATGAAAATGGAGAGAACATATTATTTCTTAGATAGATTGACCTTTTTGTTTTTCCTTCGTTTCTTGGGTAGGTTGAACTTCGAATTTTTATTTGGTCATGCCTATTTAACCTCAATATGAATCTCCGACCATTCGTCTTAAATTAGTTGGTCGATATGTGTAGGCTGATTTGGTAAACCATTTTTGTAATACCCAGAACAGGAAAGTTTAAAGTGATTTGATAGGTACTACTCATACCAACAAGGTGCATCTTCTTTTCCGGAAGCCCATCGTTAGAAACTGTACAGTTAAGCGTGCTGGTTTGGAGCAATTCCATGATGGGTGACCCCTTAGGAAGTTTTTTTGGGGAGTGTGCGAGTGAGGACAAAGTATGCTGAAAAAACTCATGTTGGTACAGTGGGGACAGTACGTCGTCGATTTAACGGCCGAGACAGCCCGTTAAGTGGGACTCGGGTCGTTACAAATGGTATCAGAGGGCGATTGCCAGCCGGAAATCAGGAACTAAGTGCTATGCGGGACAAAGTGCTACGCCATAGGGCGTGAGCCACCTTTTGAACCCATAAGAGCCACCTCTAGAATCCCAACGCCTGGCAATGGATTCTCAGATGGATCAAGCGTGACGAGGACGTCGCGAGTCTAACGATGGGTGATTGTAATACCCAGAACAGGAAAGTTTAAAGAGATTTGATAAGTACTACTCATACCAACAAGGTGCATCTTCTTTTCCGGAAACCCATCGTTAGAAACTCCACAGTAAAACGTGCTTGGCTTGAAGCAATTCCATGATGGGTTACCCCCTGAGAAGTTTTCTTGGGGAGTGTGCGAGTGAGGACAAAGTATGCTGAAAAGACTCATGTTGGTACAGTGGGAACAATATATCGTCGATCTAACGGCAGGGACAACCCATTAAGTGGGACCAGGGTTGTTACAATTTTCCTTTCCACTCTATCATTTGCCCGTTTAAAACACAATCAACTTTTTCATCCAATCTTTCTCTTCATATCATATTATGTAATTCATTATGTACATTTTTTATGTACAAATAGCAAAATCCCTCTACTAATCATTATTGATTAGACCAATAGGTCATCCGTTCTTTCGAAATTACACAACACTAACAATGTTCCACACTTCTTCGAATTAAGAATATTAGTTGTCAAATGATTTGAAATTCGGTTTAGAGCATCTCAATGTCTCACCGATATTAAGAATATTTTTGGTAGTTATGACCGATGTTCAAGTTGGAAAATTGATTTAAGACTTTAGTTTATTTGCATTCTCAACCAATAAGTTTATTTAGAATTTAATCACTTTATAACTTCAGTGAGGTGTTCCATTAATTTAATCTCATGATATAAAAATTAAAAAGTATTATTATATAGAGTTCAAATAATTCCAAAAAAAAATAGGATTATTTGATGAGTGATGCTACAAGTACATAATGGTTTACATAATGGTCTACATAATCACAACTGACATTGATCAAAACCTTTGATTCAAAATCTGACATTTCACATCAACCACATGATGATTGCCACATCACATTATGTCATTCATTATGTACACTTAGCATTTTCCTTATTTGATCTTTAGGATATTATAGGGATGTCAACGAGCCGAGCCGGGAAAAAAAAAAAGCTCGAGCTGAACCCGAGCTTTTTTGGACCGAGCTTTTTTGAGCCCGAGCCGAGCCCGACCAAAAAAGATGAGGCTTGACCCGAGCCTTAGCGGGCCGGGCCGAGTCGGCTCTTTTTTTTGTGTGGCACCTTATAGGCTTATGTCGGATAACATGTTAGATTTATAAATGAGTAACTGTCCATTATAACAAAGTAAGAAATCTTTTCAAAGATCGATTTAGATTTTCTTACAAATTTTAGTAACCATTGATGAAATTAGCTCAATTTTTAAATGTAATTAAGTAATATATATCACTAATAATTTCACTTAATATAGAATAATAAACATTTGTGTAAATGAGAAAATGCTTACTTTAAATATTTAGGTACTTAGAGTTTTAGAGAAATGAAAATAGTAATAAACTAATAATACAATAAATATTAAACAAACAAATATCACTCATTTTTCAAAATAATCTATGTGATACATTATGAGATAAATCTGTCACTTATAATTAGTTTATTAGTTTCATGATGAGTGAAATAAGTAGGCAAATTTTGATTTTTTTTTTTTTTTGATGGCCGACCCGAGCCACACGGGCTCGGCCCGAGCTTTGGCTCGGTGGAACCGAGCCCGAGCCGTGCGAGCCGCCGAACTTTTTTGACATCCCTAGGATATTAAGAACGTGTCAAAGTCAAAGTCAAAAGTAGTCAAGTCGAATTGAGCACGTTAAGTTGGATGGAGTAATGAATACCCGCTCCTCGTCTTTCCCTTCGAGGGACATTGATAAGGGGATGGCCGGAGACTTTGTTCAAATGGGGGCAAGTTTAAGTAATTTTTGTTTTGTTAGAATTTTAGCAAATTTGAGTATCCATTATAGATCAATGTTAAAAAGACAGACACTCCTCTCCAAAAGATAATATTATGTTTGCTTTTGGTTAGAGTTGAGAGAAGTAAAAGGTTTATCTAAATCAATACTATTTGTCATAATTTTATTTTCATTTATGTGCTTCCCTCCCTTACATACAATGTTCTAATTTATTACAATTAGCAAATCCTAAACAAATTCTAATTGTGAAACTTGGACCGAACCGGACCGGACCCAAGTCCAGTCTGAGTTACAAAGATTTATGCCTGAGCCAACAACTCGCTTTTGACCCGTTTGAATTAGGGCTGTAAGCAAAAATCGCCAAATCGGAAAATCGAACCGAAACCGCATTTTAGAAACCGTCGGTTTGGTGCCACGTGGACCCGTCAACGAAATGGTTTTGAACCAAACCAAATCGGTCAAAAATGGTTTGGTTTAGGTTTGAGAATTTTAATTGCGGTTTAAAACCAAACCGGACCGGCGAAAAAATATATAAAAATAAAATAAATAAAAATAATGATTTTTTTTTTTAAATTCATCAAAATATATAAAATTCAATAGTTTTGTCATTTATGTATATTTTTGTCAATTTATAATTTTCTATTACATTTATATTATTATTACCAAATAATTCTAATATATATCTAATAATCTCAAAACTAACCTAATCAATCAAAAACCCGTTTCCTCTTCAGAATTCAAATTTTTACAGTTGCTTTTGAGTCTGCATTCTCAACTGGAGGTCGGATATTTAATTCCTTTAGGAGTTTATTAGGTGCAAGAATGGTTGAGGCTTGTATATGCGAAAAGAATTGGTTGCAAATTAAGAATGAACTTATAGTGATGCGTCAATATTTAGATGAAGTGGAAGCATTTGATGATTCAATGAAAGTTATGTCAGGTGGTTTATATTTTCTATTACTGTACTTTTAAAGATTCTCTTATCTATCTATTATCCAATACTATGATGATGTAACGAATGCATTTGTTTGACAATGGGGACTATGAATCATGCGTGACAATAATTGATGTTTGAGTATATGTGAGAAACTGAATTCGTAACAATATACAACGATAAACTTGTGTAATTGTTATGTTTAGATATTATAAACAATTGATTTATTATTATGGTTGTTATTCTCTCTGTTTAATTAGTAGTTTTGTTTTTCAGATATGATGATCACGAGATCTTATAGAACATTATTATGTTTTTTGGACTTTATATGTAATTTAGTAGACTTGTATTGTAACGTTATCGTAAAATCTTAGCCTAAAATGACAAATAAAAAATAATATTTTAGTTTATTGTGATTTCACTTTGATTTAGTTGATATTTAAACTTGTAGTAGATATATTTAGTTTGTTTTAGATTTATTGGTAGTAAGATATAAATATATATTGAATTCAATGAATTAATATCATAAAAGTAAACAGACAAAAAAATATACAGTGAAACCGGCGGTTTAAAACCGGACCAAACCGTTAGGTTTAGGTTTGAGTTTTTTTCAAACCGTTCAAAATAGTTTGGTTTAGGTTTGAGTTTTTCTCAAACCGGTCTAAACGGTTTGGTTTGAAAAATTGTCAAAAACCGGTAAAATCGGACCGCTTACACCCCTAGTTTGAATCGCTGATTTCTGAATTAGCCCGCACTAATTTTTTTTTTTTTACCCGATAGGGTTTTAATTAACCCATTATTTCTCCCATCTTTTCACTTTCCCCCGCCCAGTTTCCTCACAATTCTGAAATTCACAATTCACAATTCACGTTATTAGGGATTCTTGCAAAATCAAAAAGCTTTGTCGCCTTCTCCAATCTCTTGCAATTCAATCACTTCCAAAAGTTCAAATCTTTAATTTATAGTGTTAAAAGCGGAATAAGAACAGGTCAATCTCTAGTCAAATGTATTTTGCTAAAAAAAAACCTTAACCTACTTGATTTTATACTTGGGCTGATTTTTCAAAACCATACATATATGTTTTATTCAGATAAGTGCATTTTGCGCATTTATTAGGGATATATTATTAAACTTTTATGTATTCAAATTATTAGTTTTCACTTAACTTTGGTTAATTTTCTTTTATTTTTAGTTATAGACCCGTTTCGAAGCAATTGAAAAAGAAAAATGATCAATTGACTATTAAAAAGAAGTTTGTGGCCTAAATCTCACTTGAATAAAAGTTGGAGGATCAAAATTGAGGAGATAATGAAGAAAAGGACTAACTTGCACTACATGAAAGAATTGAGGACTTAGAAGCAAGTATTATTTTAATTAGGCATTGGGATTAATTGGGCCTCAACTTGGACTTCTAATTGGACCAAAACATTGGTGGTAAAGATTGGGTGGTTGCTTTGAAAATTAAAAAGAAAGATATACGTGTACACAGAAAATGGAATGCAGAGGGAGACGCACAGACATGGACGGACCCATCACCTGGCCGGGGGTGCGGTCGAGCGTGCTTGGCTACGCCGGACCGACCGGATTGGGAGTTCACTTCACTGTCGGCAGCTGCCTGGGTCATCTTCTTCCTCCCACCTGTTGCCTTCCTTTTTTTTCTGTTTTGAAATTGGGCCAATTTGGCCCATCCCATCATTTTTTTTTTGGTTTTGAAATTCGGCCAAATCGACCCATTTAATTCGTCTTTTTTTTTTTGTAATTGGATTGGGCCATTTGTCTGGGCCCAATCCTTAATTATAATATATAGGCCCAATCCAAATCTCATTCTCATTCATTTGAAATCAATCCCTAAGTTCTCAAATTTTCATCTTCTCCAATCTCTTGACTCTCGAGTTTCACCCGTCTCTTGCAGTAGGCTCAGGCACTCATCCTGCCTTCAGGCTGCAACTGTTCGTCACTCCGTCTCTAACAGCGAACTTAGGCACTCAGCCCCTGGTCATGCCCATGGCCCGCGAGATTTGGTGAAATCGTAAATTGTTTTTGATTGAGTAGGCTGTCATTTTTTTATTTTTATGAATTATTTTGGTTTTATGGATGTCATATTCGATGTTAAATCATGAAATTTAAGTGCAAATTGAGCAATGAAATGCAAAAATTTCATGTCTGATGTTTGTCTGACTTCTTTGTTGTTAAATCGGGTGTCTGCATAAAATCCACCCTCATTCCTCGTTATGAAAAAGGAAAAGTAATTTTTTCTTTGTTAAAGTATTGCAATGTGTGGTCATTCTAAGATGGATTAGATAAAAAAAAAATGAGAATATTAATCTAGATTCGAGGTGACGCAGTGACGGTGATTGAGGATAATTCGATTGTTACAGCTTTATTGGGATATTTTCATTTGGATATTTTCGTGGTCAAATAGAAACCTTCCAACTGCTTAGCCACAATATTCTTTTTCATTTCTGCTTTTAACATTGTAAGGGCATATAAGATTGTATCATACGAGATTATGAGAAATTAGTTGTCGACGTTGACCGATCAACGTCCGTACGAGCTAAATTTCAATGATGGATCGTCCCTGTGCACAGAGAGGCTAAAGACAGAATTGCGTGGGGGAAAAAGGGACACTGTAGGAAAGAAGAATTTTTTTTCCAGATTCTCGTACATAAATCTATCGATCATTGGGCGAAAATTGGGAAATTAATCACGTTTCGTCAATTTTTGGTAATGTCTTTAAACTTTTGCTTTTTTAATTCCAACGTTATGTTAGACTAGATTACTTTAAGTATTATTATTTTTGATAAATTATATCATGAATATTTAACTCATGATTTTTTAAAAAAAAATTACGTTCAAAGCACGTTTTCAATTCTTGAATGATTGACATGAATTTATTTTTCACTACAATTACTTAGTCATTAATTGTCTGAATATTGTGGCTTGCTTACCTTCGAAAGATGTAAAATAAGTTAGACATTGTGTCAATTTTCGTAGAGTCCGATATGAAATGAAAATACACCGTCAGGCTTTATGTGATATATAAGTATTCACAAATCCATTAATACATTTTTATATATTTGCATCCTTCATAGAAATATAGTCAGGTCACGTGTAAAAATAGATTTAGTTTTACTCGAGAGATATTATTAAATAAACTAGGATTAAAGGTGATTGATATAGGGGATTCGAGATCCTAGTACATTTTTCATCATCATATTTTTATAAAACTAGCATTTATTATAATCTTGCATTTATTTTAGTTAATTTAGGTTATAAGTAAATTATTTAATTTATAGAAAAATCACGAATTTCGATTGTTTCGGTTAAGGCTAAGTTAATTCAAAATTAAATTTGTGGAAACGATACTTGGACTTAAAATTTATTTTAATATACTTGTTAACGAATCATACACTTGCTGTAATTCAAACAAAATATATTTGTGTGACATCTTATTCTGTTAATTCTTATTATTGTTCAAATCATCTAAAATCAGAAAACTATTACTGTGTTTGACAGTTTGTTGTTCCAGTTTCAATTTCTAGTGAATAATCTCGGATGTATATGTAACATTAATTAGATGTATTGTTGAGTTTAGTTTTATTATGTTGTTACTCTTCCCAAATAATCTGACATACTGACCTTAATAAAATCTGCACAGCGTAACGGTATGAAGAATAGAATCAGAAAATTAATTCGAGCCCACCGACTTCACGATATTTCCTTAAAACGAATTTGCTGCCTTCAAAAGGTGTTAAAGGCGTCCAACAATCATTTCCCAGGATATAACTAATTTCGTCTCCTACGGAAGCAGCACAGCAGTCTGCAGGAGTTCCGGTGAACTGAACGAAGTGTATGTCCTTCGAAACAAATATCAGAACGAGAGAGAGAGGCGGAAGATGAGATTCAATGCAGAGAATATTTGCAATGAAAATGGTGTTATTATTTTGGCAACGGGACAGGCTATTTATAGAATCGTTTGTGGCCATTCAAACGTTCTTCAAGCCTCTTCAGAACAGTCGCTACTGTTTAGACAAGTCCCAAAAATCGAATAGGCACCATGGTTCAGTTAAAAGTCAGCTGTTAATTGGTTAAAAACGGTTAGCAGTCCATCCAAAATAATTTTCTGAAAATAAGCCCGTTAATAAAAAATAATTGTATTAAGTACCCAAAAATTTGATTAATTACAATATGGTCCAAAATTAAATAAATTTTGTCCAAAAAGATAATATAGTACAAGGAGGCACCCGCACACGACTGGTCAGACGGACGGCGCGTGCGTGTGGGGTTTGGACCGAATCCCATAGGATATTGGTTTCCCTCCTAAAGACTATTGGTACCCTTGAGGCTCAAACTCAATTCCAAACTTACACTATATAAACCACACCAAAGTACAAGGAGGCACCCGCACACGGTTGGACGGGCGGCGCGCGCGTGTGGGGTTTGGACCGAATCCCATAGGATATAGGTATCTCCCTTTCTAAAGACTATTGGTACCCCTTGAGACCCAAACCCAATTCCAAACTTATACTATATAAACCACGCCAAAATTTTATAACTTTCATATAGTGTATGAAAGTTTTCCAATAAATTAAATTTTTCACTATTTAATAGTTTCAAGTGGGTTACTTATACATTAAATATTTCATTCAATATTAAATGATTTTTGATAAATAAATATATCGCGTTAATTCTCTTGTGGAGTACAACATGAATATGCTATCGTTAAAAATAAGGCACGGGTCCCACTGAAATTTGGGTTCAAAGTTGACCCATTTCACAACTATAAAAACCATTTACCAACAGATTATTCATTAATTCATTATGCTTGTTGTTGAGTTTGATTATATGACACTAATCTAATTATGGCATTAGTTCTTTGATGTACTTGATTCTGTGTTTGATTATATGGAGATCAAACTAGAACAACAACAAACATAAACTTGAAATTAATTATCTTTTCTGAGTTTAGTTTGATTATTCAATAATGAATTCTTCGAAAATTCTTAGATGTATTGCTGAGGTTGACTGAGCCCTAACTTGAAATTATCCTTGATAGCTCACAGACAAACTACTGCTTATGTGAAAGAAAGTAACAAACATCAGATGTTTCTAAGAATTTAATTATGTTTTCTGGGTTTAGTATGATGTATTTGTTGTTCTAGTTTATGGTCAGTCAAGTCTTAGGTGGCCATGCAGGATTCTTTCACTGTTGGAGTTTACCAACTCCTTAATACGTTATACCAGATTTAATTCAAGAGGAGATCTTTGTATGCCACCCAAGTTATTTTCCAGGCTGTTCATCTATTTTTTAAGATTTTTAATATGAATAGCCTAAATTTCATGTACATTTCCCTGCTGTGAATAATCAGTTGCCTGTGCCCCTTAATTTTCCAATGGTGAACACTAAGCATGATGAATATACGAGGTCTCCACTTGGTAAGGAATTTACCTTATTAATACATCAGCATTGCCGGTGGGATATTATTCACAACCTTTATTCATTTTACATTAATGTTTCTTCTATGATGGTTGCTAAGTATTTTTAATTGAACTTGTTTTTTCTTTGTATAGTTCATTGGTGATAATAGTACACCGCATAGTTCTTCTCCACCAACGAATCGTGCTAGAGGAAGAACAAATATAGCATGGGGCTATTATGGAGAGATGTTAGAAGCTGGTAAACTTCTTTGCTTGTATTATGAAAAGACTTTCACTGGAGGTGGTATCAATTGAGTCAAACAACGCTGGATTAAAAGTGACGTGGATTCGTGTAGTAGAGTACCTCCTAATGTTAGATTCAAAATTAAAGAAAACTTGGACATCTTTACTACAAAGAAGCGTGAAACTCATAAAGTTCTTGATGAGTGTAATTCACATAGTTCTTATTATCGAGAACAAGAAGAGCAAATGTATAGAGATTTGTGTGATGATTATGTTCAAAAAATCATCCCTCCTAGTTAGTGGGAAAAATGAAAGAAAAAGAATGGGAGCCAAACATTTAAAAGAACAAAAACAAATTATTTCTTACTTCACGCCAAGAACGGAATCGAGTAACCAACCTACTATCAAAAGTGTCATTCACAGCGAAGAAGTCGTAGAGAAATGTGATCTTACTATATTGAAGTGGATTGTTGATTCATGTTTTCCTTTCAATGTTATAAATTTTGTATATTATCGACAAAGTATAGATGCCATGGCTAGCATGGGCTTTGTCTATAAAGGTCCGAACTTTCATAGTCTTAGTGATTATTTGTTAGCTAAAAACGTCGATGAAGTAAAGAATTATATTGAAAGCTATCGTTCAACATGGAAGACAACTAGTTGTACAGTTATAGTGATGGTTGGACATATGAATGTAGAACTCTCATTAATTTTTTAGTTTAGAGTGTGTTCGAGTCATATTATTTTGGAAGAATGTATTCTGGATTAGTAGATTGATGGAGAATGTGTGGTTGAAAAAGAAAGAAAAATTATTGATGTAATGAAAAATATTATTTTATTGAAAAATGTGTGGTTGAAAATAAGTAGAAAAATGAAGATGAAAATTTTAATGTGTACCAAATATGGGCTTATTGTCCAAAATGAACAATGTTCTTAAAATCCTTAGATACTTGAGATGAATCGAAAACTGCTGACATGTTATATAATTTATTTCGAGATGATGTGTTATTTGTAGGTTCAGAATATATGGTCCATATGGTGAGGGGCAATGCTTGAAATTATGTTGTCGCTGGTAGGTTATTGGAAATAGGGTTTCAAACGTTATTTTGGTCTCTGTGCGCAACCCATTATATTAATCTAATGTTCCATGATATTGGTAATAAATTGGATCATTTGGTATTTCGTAGTTAACCTTTGGTATTCCATAGTGAATTGTATGTGTAGTATAATTATAATTTCTTTTAATTGTATGTGATAATGTTTTTATTAATTGTTTAATGATAATTAGTAATAACTGTGTTTTGTGGAAATTAATTGAATTAATTTTTTAAAGCAATAATAAAATATTAATTATCTTATGTAGAGGAAATAAATTGAAACATTTGGTATTCTGTAGTTAAAATTTGGTATTCCGTAGTGAATTATGTATAATTGTATATTAATAATTAGTAATAATTGTGTTTAGTGGAAATTAATTGACTTAGTTTTTGAAAGAAATAATTATTATTAATTATCTTATTTAGAGGTAATAAATTGAATCATTTGATATTTCGTTTTTTTATCTAAACTTGAGTATATTCATGTGTAACTGTTGATTAAAACAATTTTTAAATAAGGGTAAATAATAACTATGACATATTAATGCAACCATTCCATTTTTTATTTTTTTTTATTTTGTAAACTAAGAGGGTATATTGGGCATATAGGTAAATATGTAGAGGTGTCAATTCGGGTGGTCCGGGCCGGGTCGGCCAACCAACATATGAGCCAGATAATGGCCCGCGTGAAAAAAGTCTGTCCGATACGGATTACGGGTCGACCCATAATTTTGGACTATAACCCAGACCCGCCCGCTAACCCATGCGGGTCACGGGTCACGGATCACGGTTTGTTTCAGTTTGACTCGTATAATTGTATAAATAAAATTATAAAAATATAGAATTTTTCATATTTATAGCAATTTTTTTTAAATGTAAACTAAGAATTGAACAAAATGATAAATTCATATTTATACAAAAAAATATTTACATAGAATTCAAATTTAATGTTACATGAATTATTTATAACTTTAAAAAGTTAAATTTAACTTAAACAAATAACAACTAAATGCATTTCTAATTACTATTATCAAATATTTATAGTATAAGTACATCCCAATTAGGTTGGTACCTACTTTTACTATAATTTATAGTTTAAGTACATCTCAATTAAATTGGCACCTACTTAACTATAATATTTTTTTTTCACGGGTCACAGTTAACTACGGCCTATGAAGGTGCAACCTACGAAACTCGCGGGTCACACCTCCTTGACCCGTAAACCGCCCACTCAGGTCACGGGTCGACCGACGGTCCCGAATCGATCCGGACCGATTTTCACGGGTCTACTTGGCCCGTCCGTCTTGACACTTCTATAAATATGTAAGAGTAAAAGTGGTATTCAAAAGTTTCTCCACAATCCTTACTTTCAAAATGTTTGGATTTGGATATATTAAAGTATATGAGTCTAATTTAAAATATCTACTCACTTAACTAACTTATGGATTGACGTACCAATAATTGTGTTACATAGCATTACTCTAAATAAAATAATCTATAAAATAATTTTGAACTCATGTGTCATGTGATATTAATTTATTATAAATCCTAGCTATTCCACAGTGTCACTGTTTTATTAACATGTCATATTTATCATCATTCAATATTGAAGTAAACTCTCTACGAGTCCTAACAATAACAACATTCATTAAAATATGTGTTCCAACATTTTCGAGACTATTGTCACGCAAAGGAAAATAAAATGCACAATATAAACTTTCAACTTTTATTTCATTGATTATATATATAGATGTAAAGAACAACTTATTTTCTTATAAAAAATAAGTTGAATTATTACAAATTAATCAAATATTTGGATTGTTGGGATGAATGGTGAGTACTTTCTTTGGGGGGCAACCTCGAATGCTGCAGATTCCACCAATGCAGGCACAGAATCGACAATGGAATCTTAGACATATTGGAAAGCAATTCGAATTAACAACACAATATGGAAGTTCCTTTGCATCCACCAGTGGACCTGCAGTAAATTTTCTTTTTTCACTTCTATAGCAACTCGGAGTTTAATAAAAAATCAAAACGGGATCATCATATTTATTTAACAAAAATATCAATATTCAGAGTTACAGTCTTGGTTCACAATTTTTTTCACAGCCTCCTCACATGGGGGTGGGGGCTGCTCTTGTGGACCCCACACCCATGTGAGGGGGTTTTGAAAAAAACTGTAAATCAAAGCATTCAACTTTATTCATACTTAGAATGTGTGTGTGTGTGTGAGAGAGAGAGAGACCAGTTGCGATTAACATAAGGGAAATCAAAAGAACTAGCTTTGAACACCATCATATCGAGATTTAAGAAGTAAATTTTTGTGTGTGAACAAACTATATTCAACAATTAACTCTACCAATATGAGTGTCGTGAGAAATATTTATAGATGAGGGGGAGTGTTCTAGATTTTGATGGATTTTAAACATTCTACCAATTGAGATTTTCATTAAAATTTAGATGTCTCCAATTGAGATTTTAATGAATTTCAATAAAATTCTTTACAAGTTAGGTATTTTCAATAACTAACGGACATATAAGGATTTTATTAATAGAAAGATTTTAAAAGATTTTAAGTTTGAAAATGCATATAACAAAATCTTTTGAAATTTCACCATTTTTAATGGAAATTCTTTTAGAATTTGTGATCTATTCAAATCCACGAATTTTATTAGAATTTATTATCTTTTAAAATCAATCAAAATCTTAGCTGAAAACACCTCCGGAATAATGTGATTTTGAATTACGAATGTATTTTTGGATATATATTAATTGGATTCAATTAGGGATCAATACATGGAGGTGGGCAAAGAATGAAAATGGGGAGAACATATTATTTCTTGGATAGATTGACCTTTTTGTTTTTCCTTCGTTTCTTGGGTAGGTTGAACCTTGAATGTTTATCTGGTCATGCCTCTTTAACCTCAATATGAATCTCCAACCATTCATCATAAATTAGTTGGCCGAAATTTGTAGGCTGATTTGGTCAACCATGCTCATTTCCACTTTACCATTTGCGTATCTAAAACACAATCAATTTTTCTCATCCAATCTTTTCCCTCCACATAATATTATATAATTCATTATGTACAAGTATCAAAATTCTTCTACTTATCATTATTGATTAGACGAGTAGGTCATCCATTATTTAGAAATTACACAACACTAACAATATTCTACACTTCGTCAAATTAAGAATATTAGTTGTCGAATGATTTGAAATTCGGTTCAGAGCATCTCAATGTCTCGCCGATATTAAGAATATTTTTGGTAGTCATAACCGATGTTCAAGTTGGAAAATTGATTTAAGACTTTAGTTTATTTGCATTCTCAACCAATAAGTTTATTTAGAATTTAATCACTTCATAACTTCCGTGAGATGTTCCATTAATTTAATCTCGTGATAGAAAAATTAAGATATATTATTATAAAGAGTTCAAATAATTCCAAAAAAAAAAGGATTATTTGATCGTTAGGACATTAAGAACTTGCCAAAGTCAAACTCAAAAGTAATCAAGTTGAATTGAGGACGTTAAGTTGGATGGAGTAGTGAATACCCGCTCCTCCTTTTTCCCTTCGAGGGAGATTGATAAGGGTAAGGCCGGAGACTTTGCTCAAATGGCAGGTGCAGGTAGATGATGCGAAACAAGGCAAGAACGGGATTAAAATTCTTCCTTATTTATTTAATTTTTAAATAACTTTTATATTTAAACATAAAAATAAAATTCATGACAAGTTCAGAACAAGAACCATGTTCTCAATCCCAGCCGAATCTAGCAGAAAAAGTGAAAAATCTCGACCACATTAGGTAGTAAAATAATATTTCTTCATAGTGAACAATTTTGCCATTTGACACAAAACACTCTCAACTGGCAATGATTGAAGAAATGTTTTAATGTGGCACCATGCTCGTATAGTCTGAATAGAAATTTGAAACAGACCATGTATTTTGGTGCTTCAATTAACCATGATGCAGAAAACAACAATTGCACACACTCAAATATCCTCTGCAGAATCAGTAGTTTGCACAATAAAAATGTCAAGAAACAGCAAAGAAATCAGAGAACTTTGAAGACCATTGAATATGCATTTCCACACACATTATTCGGATTACAAGTTTTCATCATCTTTCTTCGCCCTTTGCAACATCGAAAACATTGCCTCTTCTTGAAAAGATCACTTTGGTTCAAGCTAGACAGTGGAACAAATTAAAGTAGATCACCAAGGAAAAATGCTTGAAATATTACATAAATAGAATCAAATTCCGAATAAGAAAATTATAATCTACACAAAGATAAGAATTCAGTGTACATAAACACAAACAGGAATCCTTTTCAAATCATTAAAATTCACCAATTAATCAAGCCAAGCCAAGCCAAGCAAAGCAATCAGAGAACTTTGAAAAACCATAATAATTACAACTCCACATTGAAATTCGGCTTATGAATCCTCATCATTTTGCTTTACTTTGCTGTTTACAGCTTTCTCGGAATGCTTCTTTTTTTTTTTTTTTGGCAAAATATAGCTGAATGAATAAACCTTAATTCAACCAAAAACTCTTGCCAAAATACGAAATTTCTGTAGCACCGAAACACCTTTGTCTCGAAATTTTCTTCACAACTATCAACTCCAAGTTGCAAAGGGCTATTTGGTGCAATCGAAGACAATCAAAATTCCAAAACATAAGCATTCGAAATGGTTTTCAAGAATAAAATCAAATCTACAAAAATAAATAAATAAATAAATAATTGGTTATTAGCAGCGTAAAGGTTGAGTTTCGAAGAGAAGTTAGGTTTTATAGATAAAAATTTACAAAATTTTGTGTGGCGGCTTTTGTAGATACAGGAAGTTAGTTTTAGGGTTTCATTTTGGTTATTGAGTAAACATTGTAAAACGACGTCGCAGCAGGCTACGAAAACGCTAGTTGCGTTAAAAGTGCGACTATCTTAGATATGCTTGGTTTGTGTACATTAATCGCATTTAATTACCTTTAGGACTGCCCTTTTGTTCCATAGGTCCTAGACAAGTATACAATTATTGCCTTTCTTGAGTCGTATCTCATTGATGGTCGACCCTCGAAGGGAAGCCTTATTTATATTTCACCCATAAAAACCTTTTTTCATTTATTAATATTCAGATTTTTTTTACTTAAAAGTAGGACGATTAAAACATGATACATAGTTTAATCCATCGATCAATTAATATTACTATTAAAATAAACATGGTAAAACGATACATTTACATCAATTATTATCACTATTAAGATAAACCCAGGAAATTTTTCAATTAAATTAAATTTATAACCACAGTACACAAATGTGTAAGATTCTTCAAGTGTACATTCAAGAAATCACCAATTCATACATGTACATCATACCTCTCTTTGAGGTTCAAAGTAATCCTAGGAACATCAGCTAAACTTTGTTTACAACATGAATTTTTACATCAATTCAAAGCATCCTATACGAGAAATAAATAATAACAACCAAATATCGTGCCAAGTTATGTCTACTCATGATGGCCACCAAACGAATGATATTTTCTTACAAACAGGACTTGCAGGAAATGTGTACAGAAAAAAAAAAAAAAAAAAAAAAAAGAATCCTGGTGATCTTGAAAGTGCAAAGAATTAACTCTCGAAAATTTTCAAGGCCATGGGGTTTTTGTTAAACAGATGTGCTACTAAAATCGAAAGCATCAGAACAACAACTGTCACGATTGTGAACGTTCTACTACAACTCCTGGTTTTTACCATTCTCTCTGCCTCCACCTTCGGAAAGGAATTTGTTTCGTTTTTTGCAGAACTGGAAGCCATATCACTCTGATCTGGGGGCACGTCCTCTGGTGATTTGTCCGCCTGATTCACATATTACAAAGACACGTGAACAATCACAAACGTATAAAATTTCAAAGCTTTTTGAAAACTGACTCGCTTCAAATGTTGATCCACAAATTCCTGTGCATCATGAATAAATTGCTATTTAATTCGCCCCAATGGTTGCAAGTTAATTTCTCTGTTAAACTAAAGCTCAAGAAACAATTTAATAGGTGAGTGGCATTCCTCAAGACCTATTCTAAATGTCACTTGGTGTGTGTGTGTGTGTGTGTGTGAGAGAGGATGGTTTTCATGTCAAGTCAATAAGCATCCGTGAAGCTATTGCTTTACACCATGAAGAGGACAAGAATCTAATTAGTCATAATAATAATATGCTAACAATGTTAACTTTTCAGTTTGATACTACCACTCAGAAATCAAACAAAAATTATCGAAAGTAGTTGTTCCCACATTTTGTTTGTGCTGTATATCCCAGAAAACTGAAATTTGGTTCCTAAGACGTGTATCCTGAATAGGTAGTTTCATATTGTTGAGCCTGAGATAAACATTTGATTGTATGACATGTTATTTGCCACTTTAAGACCAGGATTTATACCTGTATGTCTTCAGTCGTAATATACATAAAACCAGAGAGAGCTTTAGGGGAACTCAAAGAGGTAAACCAACCAGAAAACTTTTGGATGAGAATGGTGTAGTCATTTCTGCTGAACATTTTGTAGAAACAGCATCAAGTGAATCAAGCCCGGACGATGGGAATTCTTTATTGCCACTAGTGCTATTGTCTCTCTGAACTACAGGTGCAAGCTTCTTTGCTTCCTGGAACTTCTCTATCAACAATTTGTTTTCCTTTGTCAAAGAGTACAACTGCATGAAGTTCAGATGCATTAACTTTAGGCTTTCTAGTTTCCGAACATCTTTATTAAATAAAAGTGAAAACATAGAATTTGGTTCACTTGCAGACAGAAGTATAGGATAAGAGAGAGTGGAAGCGCCAATAACGGAGAAGCAAGTAGACAAAAAGTAAAGCACCTGTTTCTGTATTCTCTCCCTTTCCAATGCCAGTTGCACAACCATATCCATAATTAGCTCGGTTTTGATATTAATGTCTTCTGTACTTGATTTTTTCTCAATGGTCGCTTGGTGTATAGAATTCTCCAAGAACTCCATCCTGGCTCTCAGAAATTCTAGTTCTTCATGAAGTTCTGTATTCGTCTTGGACAATATAATACATTGGTCTTCGGCACTCTCAGTCTTACTTTCAGCCTTGGTAACTTTTTGTTTCAGTTCATCAATTAATGTTTCCATGTCCCAAATTGCAGAATATAGCATGTTTTGCTGCTCTTGACTTGCTTCAGAGGATGCCCTAGCATGCTGCAATTGGATATCGAATTCCCTCAACTGCTTCTCGAGTATGCTAGCCTTTTTCGTATTGCTATCATTACTACCTTTCAGAAAACCTAGTTCTTCTGTCAGTTCCAAGTTTGTCTCTGTTAAATGAGTAACTTTGGTCTCTGCACTTTCAGCCCTACTCTCCATGTCATGTATATTTTCCCTTAGGGACTGGGTTTCACCCTCCATTTCTTTTAATTTCTGTTGACTCGTTTCACTAGATGCATTTGCCTCCTTAAGCTGGGACTCGGTTTCATTCAGCTTTTCCTCTAGTATTTTAACTTGTTCTCTTACATGAGTCACTTCAGAATTATCGGTGATAAGCTGTGAAATGCTGCTGTTGAGTTTTCCAATTGCAATTTCTTTGTCGTTCAATTGATTTATGCAATCCCGGAGTTGAGATTTCATTTCTTCTTCTCTCTTGGTTGAACCATTCAGATTGAACCGAACAATCTGAATCCTGCCCACCATTTCTTTTGAAATTCCCATCAGCACTTCTGCTGTATTTTCCGCCTCTAAAAACCTGCTCCAAGCAACCTCTGCCGCCTCTTCCATGCATACAGCAACTTGTTCTGTTAACCGTATCTTCAATTTAAGATCTTCCTCATTTTGTTTCAGTCCTGTTAATTTCTTCTCGAGTCCCAGCTCTCTTGCAAGAGATTTTTCCAGCATTCTTAAAACACGCCTTTGTTCAACTGTCTGAATTTGCGGCTTGAACTTTGTGCTTTCTAAATGAAATTCCTCTTTAAGACCCTCGACCAAGTCATATTTCCCTGTCAACAAGCACGTGTTAGTGTAAAATGATAAACATCGTATACTTGTGGTATGCGTTTAGTATGCTGCACTGGAGATAACTCTATATTAACAAGATTTGAGCATATTTTTCTCGTCAAGACTGTTTAGCACCACAAAATCCTCCCTATCAAATATGCTATTACAGTAAAATAAAAAGTAGATTGGTTTACTAGTGCGATAATATGTTATATCTTACATTCATTTTGTTTAAAAGAAAATGAGGTCATCTGCAACTTGGCTAATTGGATCTTTATCTCCAGGACTTGATCTTGTGACTGTTTTAGTAATTCTGCAGAATCACGCAATTTACTTTCCAGCCCAGTAAGCAATTCTGTTGGTTGTCCACAAGAAGATATCTCACGAAGGGCATTGACAATAGTATCTTGAAGATCACCCATTAGATTGTCTAGTTCTCTCACCTCAGAACATAAAAAAGCACACAACAGATCAAACGTTAAAGCCTTTTCAATCAATTCTGCAGATATGTTATCATCCTCAACAGGTATTGTTCCAATATCATTTCCCCCGAGTAAAACGCGCAACAAAAGATTCTCTATATTTGTCAACTTTTCAGAAGAGTGGGCTAAGGTCATATCCACTTCATATGAAACTTTCAAGGCATTTTGTACACCTTCCATGTCTTTGGTATTGTATGAGAGACCTTCATGCATAAACTTTTGCATGTCGGGATTGGCAATATCAGAAGTAACAGCAGCCGTATCATTCATCGTTATTGCTGCAGTGTTCTGATTGGATGACTGCAAATAGAGAAAAAAAAAATGTAATACAGTCTGCAATTAGAACATGAAGAAACGTAATCAAGAAGGTGTGTATGCATCTATTCAATACATTATATATTAGAAAATATAACCTTTTCCTATCATAAATTGACAACTACAGAAGTAGATGACATTATCAATGGAATGTCTCATCCAAAACAGTATTATACCATTTACAGAATCAGGTATTTACCCTTTATTTAACTTCCACTAGTTTCAGAAAATGGAAATTTATCTTCGAAGGAAAGATAAATGGAAGGAACAATACAAAAAGAAGTCTTATTTCTAATACACTTAGGGTCAACTACATCTACATGAATCCATGCTTTTGTAATCCACGTAGGCCGTAGTTTTGGTTTACATCTCACTCTTCCAACCTATTCCATTGGCATGAAAAGAATGCAGTTTGTCCTCTCTGGCACGTGTAGAACGTGGTGCTACCCTCTAGAAAGAATAAAGTAACAGTATATCCAGTAAGTACCCCTTGAAATCCAATAGTCTTGATAACCCCCATATGATTATTTGAATCTTTGGAGTAACCATAATTAAACTCGAGTCTCGAAATATTTCAGATGTTCTAAATAATCCTGCTTCCTGAACCATTAGAAACGGAAGTCTATCTTCTCTTTCTACCAATATAACCATACAAGAATCCTTTAAGCAATGCCTAACCGTTTCATACACGTTCCATAGTTAAACAGACGAGTCCACCAACAATTCAAATATTTCAAACTAAAACCTGATAAACCAATCTTCCACCTTCAATCGGTAAAACCTTTAAATGATGATCAAGTATTAGAAGCAATTACATATTATAGATATAAAAAAATATTCAAGAATGGCTTCCAAACATTTCAGTCGTTTCACAATCAGAAAATAAATCCAACAAGGCACTCCTATATCAGATGCAAGTTATGTTGTTTATGAAAGCACACTTTAGATCTGCAAGAAGTCAGCTTCAAATATATCAGAGAACCTTAATTTGTTAGACATGATACAACATATCACCTCTCTGTTTATCACCCTCCAAAGGGATAACTCATCCCATGCTACCTAATCCCCAATTATAAATAAAGTTGATATCACACCACTACTTACACGAGTAAGCTCTTCAACAATATTACAAGAAGAAGGGAACTCTTCAATAATATAACGTTAAAGTTCTACTGAATATCATAATAACTATGCAAACTATTTCAATGCAGGACATAAAGTTGTAATTCAAGTATGATATGACTTATGAGAATTGCAAACGAGTGCTAGAGGCACACAATGATATCAACGTATGCTCTCTCGGAAACCAAAAATGCTTAGCCAAATACCAAATCGATCCTACCTCTGAAAGAGAGAAGATAGTGAGGCTACCAAATTACAATTCAATTATTTAAAATTAAAAAAAAAAAAAAAAAAAATCCTGAAAACATAACACAAAATTTACCAAATGCCAGTACTTAGATTCAATTTCTGCAGTAGTTTTTTTCTAGATATCAATATTTCGATTCTTTCTCACAGTTTTCACACGCAACAGCAAATGAGTAAATCTCGATTATGCATACAAAATGGTGAAATTTACTTAATAAACAAGAAGGAAACATAAACCATACAAGTATTTCAAACTGAAATTTATTTTCAGTATAAGCTTCATCTTTACATACTAAATCAATTATGAATTTTCAAGTTCAACATATAACTAAAATTGAGCAACTCATAAGCAATCTCAATCAAAGTCAAAAGCTAAAACCAGTCCAGAATACAACAAAAAAGAATTTGTAGAAAATAATATTTCTTCATTTTTCAGCATAATCTCTGATTTCAAGAACATACCTTCAGACTATACCTAGTGGGTCTTCTTGAATTCTCAACCAAGGAATGGGTTTGATACAATAATTGAACGCGTAATAATGTAATAAAGGTGGAATTTGAAAAGTTTAATGACACAATTGAGAAAAGAATTAAAATAATGTGACTCAATTGAGTTTTCACTAAAAGTTCTGTGACTGCAGATCAAATTGACCCAATAATTAATCTAGTGCATCTTCACAAAATAGAGGTAAGGCAAATGCTAAAATGTGCCGTGCGTACATGATAGGATCGAAGGGTCAACTTTACGGAAGTAGGTGGAAGGAGTCCAACGGGACAAGTACTTGAGTGTGGGACCCTAAAAGGAGAATAAGCCATTCTTATTGTGCCACGTAATACAATTAAATGAAACAGATGGAAAATAATGCTATTTTTGATAAATGGGAAGCCAATTATTGAGGCCAAACAACATAATGACAAGTGAGTGCAGAAAAGCCTCAGTGGGGACGCACGACGCTCCTCTGCTACGCACTTAGATCTCTCTCAGCTATTTTAAATTTTGAGATGTAAACAGCAAATAATTTCAAAGAGGAAAGTTATAAAATGATTAAAATCCTCTAGCAAGGACGATGATACTGGTTAAATAAAGACGTCTAATAGTTGAGGGGTCAAAATGGTAGGTCGAACTTATTTAGCCAATGTTTGAGCCATGTTAAAATTTTCACTCTCGTTCTTTTATTCATTTTTAACCACACATTCTTCAATAAAATAATATTTTATATCACATCAATAATTTTTACTTCTTTTTCAACCACACAGTTCTCCTACTTTTCACATCATAACTCGAGAAATGTGTTTTCACATCTTTTTAATCGGAAATGAAACAATTGATGAGTAGGAAAGTATTAGGTCGAAATTATTGTTGGCATTTCAAAATTTATAATTGGCAATTTCTTTGTCAAAATCATGTCCTAATTATCAAATTGTAATCAAAATTAAAATAGTAGTTATTGATTTTTAATTATAGCAAAAGAGTTGAAATTGGTAGTTTAGATCTTGAAGGAGTCCAAAATATTCAAAAAGATCACATATGATTAAGAGAATGCAATTAAAAGTCTAAAGAGTATCAAAGTGCAATACAAGTTATGTTCCAAATTCTCAGTTGCAACTTGCAACACATTTTCACATAAAAAACATTGAAATTTGTACAGGTCAATTTCTAGAAAAATTGTAACCCTTTGAATTAGCTTTCCAACACATTTTGAATCACCTAATTGAACATCAGGAGAGAGAGTCGATATGTCATTGGCTTGGCACTCAAGAGACTGGTTGACGTTCAGAAATATGCTTTGCTTCAAACAGTTGATTTTTCAATCTATTTTCATCCCAAACACTTTTCTCAATATATATCCGACTTTGTGAATGTCTAAAGTGTATTGAATCATATTTATTACATAGAGATCATTCATTTGAAGATCCTAAACATTCATTGATTCCAAGATTCAACTACCACATATTACTTGGTCCATAAATTCATCCAAATCATATTTTGTTGATCAAGTCATATTGTTTCATATAAAACCACATATTAAAACACACAAGATCTTTTGATCAAACACAAAACCACCTAATTCACTGGAGATAAATTGATATCAGGAATCGGGAGCTATTGTATAAGTATAAATTCAGGAGGATTAAAGTGAGGTACTAGGAGTCGGGATTTGCCGTTAAGAACATGCAGTCCAGAGGGGCTAAGGTATATATCAAGAGTCGGGATTTGTTTTGAGGAACGCGATACAGTATGATCAAGGGAGATGACAGGAATTGAAATCGGAAGTTCTTCGGAGTAGACGGGTTTGGACTGTACTGTAAGTTTACTTCAATTTGTAATAGATTACTGATTGACAAAGTGCATCTAGTTTTTACCCAATTGAGATTTCTCCTTGATCATATTTGGTGTTCTTTACTGTTTTAATTATTGATTGTTGTGTTTAAACTTAGGATAAATTGACTTGTTTGATCTATTCATCTAAAAATAATTAAAAAGTGACATATTGCTTTTAATAGTATAATTTGACAAGTTGGGTCTAAATTTTTGGTAATCTAAAACTTTCAGAAAGGTTTGCACAAGCTGATCTGTCTCATGGGCCTGCAACGGGAAGCAAAACGTGATGAGCTTATTTATAAAGATTGTTTACATATATGATAATTAATTAAAAAAAATGAAAATAGATTCAGTTGATAGGGAACGCTAAGGACTAAATTAATAAGCCTCTGTTTGGATTTCATTTCTTAAAAAAAAAATTCTCAAATTTATTTTCGACCACACGTTTTATAGAATTCACGATTTCATAGATCATCCTATTATTTCTATATTTACTAAGCCATCATTGGATAAATTTATAAATGAAGTGGATCCCACGAAATTTGTGAGTAATATTGAGTAGTAGTTATGACATTTGATTGAATTTATAAACCATTTATAAATGGGAACAATACATTTCTAAGGTGTTTACTTTACACATTTTCAAAAATACAAAAACAAGTTTGAAAATTCACAAATCAGGTTTTTTTAAATTTTTAATTAATAATTAATGAATTATTAAATCAATTTATTATTAAATATTTATTTTTAATTTAATATAATTACCCCACCTCACCTCCACCACCCCAACCGACTTTTCGATCACCACTCTTCTCCGGCGACTGCTCCGATTCCGACGAGTATTCCGATGACCGTTTCGCCACTTTTTAGGTCACAATTCAAAATTTTCATAAGTCACAATTTGTTCATCGGTCACAATCACAACATTTAAAAATTATGTTACTTATTTTATAGTCACAAACATCAATTTATTGGTCACAAATTAGTAATTTTTAGGTCACACAACTTGTACTCGTCACAGTTTATCGAATTCAATGGTCACAAATTGTTTATTGGTCACAAACCGACCAACTTATTGGTCACAAACATCAATTAATTGGTCACAAAATAATAATTTTTATGTCACACATTAGTAATTTTTAGATCACACAGCTTGTACTCGTCACAGTTTATCTAATTCATTGGTCACAAACAATCAAATCATTTGTGACCATCATCAAATCATTTGTGACCACCACTTCGCCACTGACTCCACCACCACCAACACGCACGCAAACCCACCACCGCCGTCGCAAATCCCAACCACTACCGTTGCTAGCACGCGCACAAAAGCACCACCATGACACTCATAACAGTCGTCAAACACACCATTACACAGTACCTCCACCACTGCACACACACACCCAAACCGCCGTTGCACACACCCCAAAACCACCACTGCCAAAACCGTTTATGCCCACCACCTCCAAGACTAGCAACACCAATACCGTCAACACGACCACATCACACAACCATCGCACCGCCTCAAGCACGACACCTAATCGCACTATCACCACCGCCATTAGCGTCCACACCCAATCGACAACCTGTAGCGAATGGTGGCGTCAGACACACCCGCAACTGCATCCCACAACTCCACTAAAAACAGATTGCACCTCCATAACCGCCACACCCACGTCCAACAACACCATTCGGCAGAAACCACCCACAGATCTGCAACCATCGGCAACAATCAACCATACAACCATCACAAAAATCTATAAAACCTAACTCGAAAGGAAAAAGAAAGGAAAATAACATATCTGCTCTGCTTCGATTGCCGGCAAATGGAAGCTCCTTGCGTCGGCGCACCACGCCATAGGTCTCTCTGTTGTGACTGTGTTTTGAGAGAGTGGAGATAGCAACTGCGAGTGCCTAAAAGATTTGTGTGGTCGCCGAGTCCAAGAAGAAGATGGGACAAGACAGAGTTGCATCGCAGAGAGAGAGAGAGATAGGCAACGGAGAAGAAGAAAGGGGGAGAGGATAGGAAGACGATCCGACGGTCGTGATGGTAGTAACGGCGCGGCGGCGAGCAGATTGACGGGAGGAGGAATTGAGAGTGGAGAGGGAATTGGTTAATTAATTTTAGGGTTTGGGATAGATGGGATGAGGGGAGTATATATAAATTAATTTATTGTAAATAAAAATAAAAAATGTTTTTAAATTATTAATTAAAACCTGATTTTTGTAATATGAAACTTGATTCATGATTTTTGAAAATGGTAATTTAAAAGTAGGGGTGGGTGTAATTTCCTCTTTATAAATTTGTTTGTTAATTGAAGGCCCTTCTATTTATTATTGCTCTCAAAAATAGGGATTAAATCTTAATTCAAAAGTATATATGTTACTGTATAATGCATGAGCCCAATCAGACAATTGTGTGCACAAGAGAGAAAAGATGGACAAATTTTGCAAGAGAGTTATATAAGATATATTTCGTTTTGCAGTTAAAATCAGAGAATTACATGGTAAACGTATTGTATGAAGTTGGCATTTTGTTTAAACTCCTTAAGATTTTTTCTGCCATTTGCCTGGTGCATTCATCTCCATGGTGAAATGCACTGACTAATGTTGCAGGAAGCAACCTGTCCTGTGATATATCTGAAGCAGATTTATCCCCACCTTTCAACAAGAATCTCTCTATCACCCAAAATGACTTCTGCCAAAGGGCTTCCTCTCTATGCTCCTTCACTACATTCAGTACATGCTGGATGGCCCGTTTTTCGCACAACAAGATCACACTCTTTTCAACATCAACTTTGTCATCCAACAATGTGCATAGAGCTGATAATGCTGCCCCGACCACCTCCACGTTCTCATGGTCAAGGAAGGCCAGCAGCCTTTCATCAGCCTTGGCGTCGAGTAAGCAGAATGTTTCTTGAGCTGAACAAACGCCTCTGTGAATAGGGCACAATGAGAATTCTTCACCTTTGGATGATTTTGGTAATGAACATTGTCGGAAAATGAAGAATTTCAGGATCTTGTTTTTCTTCATTTGTGGAGGCTTTGATAGATTTATAGATTGTTTGGACAGATTCTCCAGCCCTGTTGCTGATAACTTGTGAACTTCGTCTGTATATGATTTCGTTAGTAACTCTGTCAAAACTGAAGCGAAGTTGTAAGTCCTTGCAAAAATAAGTATTTGATGATCATACAATGTTGTTGTTAATCTGACGAGAATTCCCACCAGGCCTTCAAAATAAGCGTTTGCATACCTGCTCAATCTCGTTCCAGTAATTTGTATCTGACTGATACTTTTTATGATTGTCGGAACAATGTTACCATTGACCAAAGCTAGGTTGAGTGTGAGGTTTTGGTGTGGAAGTTTTGCCAAGAAATTGACAGAAACAGCATCCTTCTCTGTGATTCTTGTAATTTCAGTTGGATTCTGGATTAGACTCTCGGGTTGGCCTCGGGTTTTGCATAATCTGGTTGATAGTGTGTGTCCCATGAAGGCTGATAGCGTGATGAGTAGCTTGATAGATACAAGCCCGAGATCTTCATTCGGGAAATTTATCAATTCAATCAAATTTAAACTAGCTTCTGTCTCCTTGATCACAGAAACTATGATAGCTGATGCTTTAGGGAACTTCATCAAGCATAATAGCATTCTGATGAGGTTGATGTTCAGCTCGTCTGGTGTTGAGTTTTTAATTTGGCGAACGATGTTGTATATAATGAAATCTGAAGCCAGTGTGTGTCCATGCACACTGACTTGGAAATCCACGAGCTCTTTCCCCGACTCGAGTATATTTGCAAGTATTCCAGCAGCCTCGGTTTTTGAATTCATTGGTTCGTTGTGAATAGTCCGTATGAACATCTCCTCGACCATGATTTGGATGATACCAGCCTCAATGAGTATTTTAGCATTCGGTTGGTAACGCGAGATTTTTTTTAAGGCTTTAAATGCAGCATTTCTGCTCAAAGAATTTCCGGTATGCACCATTTGGATGAGAGCCGGAGAAGCCTTTTCCGCCACATTGGTCTTGCTTTCAGGTCCAAGAACAATTTCCCCAAGATAATTTGCCATTTCCATTCTCATCTCTTCGGTACCTGTTCATTTAACTTTGACAATTATAATTGTAAGTCACTTTTAATTGATTTCCAAATTTTGCTTAGGCAGGATATTACCTTCAACAAGATGAGTTAACAGGGGTTCCCAATATCCATTTTCTGCCATGAGCTTGATGTTATTTGGGAGTTTCTCCAAATTCTTCAAAATTTCATCGGCCTTTTCAGAAGTGAACGCATCGATGGACTGTCTGTACTTGGCTGTGATCAGCATTAGAATACCTCCAGCAACTGCCCCTATTTCATCACACAAAAACTGGGACCTCGAGAGCTCGAACAAGAGTGATACTGATGCATGTCTAATAGGTCCATGATTACTCGACAGCATCTTTATTACTCTCGAAATATCAACTGTCTTGGCAATAATTTCCTGTTAAAGATATAGATACGAATAATAAGAGAAATCATTTCAATGCATATTATACACCACAAGCAGAAGATGAAAAAATCAATGAAATTTGACAGTGATTGGGAAGTCACCTGGCCCTCGTCGTCATCCTCAGCCAATTTTCTCAATAGTTCCAACGCTGCACATCTTATGCCTCTGCTTTTATGATTTAAAATGTTAGCAAGCAATGGGATCATTCCAACACTACGAACATGTACCTTATTGTAAGAATTTCTGTTGCAAACACTTTGTAGATCATCTATTGCTTCAAGCACCATATTTTCTGTACTAGCCAACGATAAAGCTGCCCGGGCAACCTTAATCCTCGCAGTCTCATTTCTTTCCTTCCACTCATCAATTGTTGCCTTTAGAGCCACATTAATACTCAAATTTGTGCTATTTAGCTTCTGTCGTGATTTTGGACAGACAATTTCCTCAGGATTCTCAAACTTATGAAACCATTCTAGAATTTCTGTCCTCTCATAGGTCACTCCACTTTCTATTGTTACTGGATCATCCATAATCTTTTTCGTCAAAGGACAGAAGAATGTATCGTATAAGGGCTCCATGTATTGAGCCATTTGTGGGAAACTCATCAAGGATCCAGCACTCCAGCTTTCATATTCATTTGTGTCTCTACTCTTTCTGCTTTCTATGTTACCTGATAGCTGAAGACTCGTTGCAGCAATTTCAACGTCAACAGAATACAAATCTGTGTCCATTTGTTCTCCATCTTCCCCTGATATGTCCACAGAGGACAATATTTGAAGTTTCTCTTTCGACTCTACAACTCGAGTTCGGCTAACTTCAAAATAGGCCGCTTTCATTTCCTTGGAAAGAGCCTTGGCTGCCTTTTCTGCGTAGTCTTGATCCTCGTACACAGATAATGGTACTAAACTGAGGTTGTCTCCTATGTTTCTCATCACACCTTCAAGTTGTTCCAGGATGTTTCTAAATTCAGACAACTGGAACGTGTGCACATTCTTCTGTAATTTCTTCGCGAAGTTTCTAGCCCTATCGGCACTCAGAGATAGAGATTGTAAAATCTCAATCGCATTCGTTGGGCTGTTCTTGTTTATATGAAACTCCATTATGACCATAGATGCCCGGTAAAGAAAGCAACTAATTTTGATGAAATTCTCCTTTTCTATTTCGATGCTTGCCACTGATTTTATAGCTTCTGAAATAGCTGCTAACACTGATTCAGCAAGACTTTCTATTGGATTCTTATCTTCATCAAGCTGATCAAGAAAGGATGAATTTTCTCACAATATTCTGGTTAGAGATCCTTATAAAAACTATTATTTTCATTAAACAAGTACATGAAACATTAGGCTTCTATTTCTATCTTCAAAACATATTACAAAAGGATTTATGTAGTCGACCCTAAATTCGTCGGGAATAAGATTTTGTTCGTCTACAGCTTAGAAAACCAAAATGAAACTGATAAGTACATAAATTCGAGGCTAAGAATAAATCAGTGCATACCTTAGACCATTCAGAAGTAGTGTCAGACATGATCTTTTTCCAGTATGAAAAACTTAGGCTGCAAACAGTAAACTGTTCTCTCACTTTATTTCAGGAAGATGAAAAGCTTAACCTGCAAACTATGAGGTGCTTCATTAACTCACTTCAGGAAGACATTTTAAGGGTTGACCATTGAACAAGTCACCTATACTTGTTTCTTATAAGTAAATAAGTCAGGTCGAAAATAAATAACTTATTTTAATGGCCAAAGTTAGGGGTGGGCAAAACTCGTCCAAACCGAACCAATCTGATCGGTTTGGGTTGGTTTTTTTGTTGTTTTTACACGGGTTGGGTGTGTTGGCTGTGTATGCGGGTTGGGTCGGGTTATGGATTAACTCATAAAAATCGAATAAACATGCTCAACCCGACTCGTCTACTTTAAAAAAATAAAATAAAATAAAGTACCTAAAAAGTAAAAAGAACCTAAAAAATATGAGTGAATAGTGTAATTGTAATTATCTTGATACATTTTAGAGGAGGAGTTTACTATTATTCCCACAATAAATGTAATATAAGATTTTCATGTTATGTTAAATGCAATTTGTTCTTTGTAATCTCGATTAATGAGAATTGAATAAGATAATAGATAATTTTATTTATTTACCTATTATTTAATATTGTATATCCGAATTTAGTATAATAAAAAATTGGATGACTTTAATTTTTGTTGACAAGTCGTCAAAAATTGACCAACACAACCCAACTCGACCGATACTTGATTGGATTGGGTTGGGTTGGGTTTCAACATTTACATGAGTTGGATTAGGTTAAATTTTGATCAAACTGATCACATTGAATTGGATTTGAGTTGAAGCAAAAATCGATCAAACTCAACCCATGCCCACCCCTAGTCAAAGTTAGAAATAAGTAAATTACTTGTTTTTGATATGGTATTTGGCTTAAGATTTCATTCTAAGTAAATAATCGTTAATGGTATAATCTCACTTCACTTAAATGCCAAAATATAAAGATACAAGATACTTCTCTTGACAAGAATGTCCTTTTAATATGAAATCACAAGTCTTAATATGATATCAGAGTGTGCAAAGATCCTGAGCAAGTCTAGTTGTTGCCCATTTTATAAAATTGTGCACGTATCAAGTTACAATGAGAAGAAAAAGAATCCCGTCCAAACGAGGAGGTGTGTTGAAATTAACATTTAAAATGATTTGCATGTCATCTTATCTAACCATTTAAACTTTTAGACCTATTTGTCTCTTTATAACGGCTTAAGGTTTTGAATGAAGATGTTCAACGTGATATCGAAATAGACAAAGATTTTAAGTTCATGTTTCGATGTCATCTATTTATAAAATTTATAGATATATTTAGTTTTTTTTTCTTCTTTTTGACGGAGGAGTCCACAGCAGCTACCCGTGAGTGCTCACTGGATAAATCTCGCTCCATGTGCAGTAGTCCGCAAACCACACAAGAGGGATAAATCGCACTACGCAAGCCCGGTGCGATGGGCTCGACCGAGGAAGTGTTGGCAGGGAATTCAAACTCTTGACATTCGATCTCCACGTTTATCTGCTCCACCAACTCGGTCACACCCCGAAGGGGTGATATATTTAGATTTTAACTATACATGAAAGGGTATAAAATATTATGAATAAATAAATTCTCTCTAATAATTTTATATTTTAGATGAGAAGTTCTATAAAAGAAATTTTCTCCTGCTTAGCCTATGTTTCGCTTTCATTTTTAAAAAAATTCATTTTCAACAACACATTCTCTTATAAAATAATAATACACGTAAATCGAAAATTAATCTTATTTCTTAATCATAGATTCTCCAAAAATCCGTTATTTCAAAACTCATTTTCTTCCAACTTTTCTTTAAAATGGAACCCAAACAAGTGCTTAATATTCACGACCTAAATTGAGTTTGTATTATACAAGTTGATATTTTTTAAGAAATATGTAAAGTCACGTAATTGGTCGGGTCTGTTAAAGTCATCGATGCCTGATGGTACCATAATACTAAACTTCGTTTTGGGTTAATTAAAGATTTCTTCTCAATTTGAGATATTTTAACTAAATTAATGGCAGTGACATGAAAATTTGATTGGTCAAAAGTCAGTTTCATCTTCCATGATCTTTGCATTGCTTTTGTTTATATCCATTGACTAACTCATAATTATAAATTACACACAATACATTAGCTTTCTACTTTTCATATAATACTTTTTAAAGAAATTATCTTTGGTCAGTTTCTTCTAGAAAAATAAAGGACTTCTAAAAAATTATACAAACATATTCAAAAACAATTTCTTGAACTCTTCAATTGATGCATTCCACTTCTTAACAAAGGCAATTTATACATTCGTATGACCCTCTAAATCTCTTTAAATTATGTTTGCTTTCTTCAAACATAAATTATAATGTTGGAAAATTCTAACATATATAGGGCCACACGTAATATATTAAAATGTGTAGTGTTATTATTTAAAGAAAATTAGTCAATTAAAGTGATCCCCTAAAGATAAATTTTGACTAATGGGTATTAAATTTTATGGAATTAAAGTGTAGAGACCGGAAGTTTGTTTTAAATTGATGAGGGGCCGATTTGAAACAAATGAAAAATAATGATTATTCATTATCTTATTATTATATGGGGTCATGATCCCCAATTGTTATTGTTCTTGAAATTCTATACATTCCCATCAACAGAAATTGAAATTGAAGAGAAGACCGTCAATCAATTGGAAGATCGTAACACATTCAGATAAAGAATCAGACAATTTTGGATATAGGTATGTTTGTATTTTATTGTTTTCTCAAATTTCAACATAGAGTATGAAATTAGGGTTCATATGAGAAAATGATTTTTTTAAAGCATATGGATTGAGTCTATCATATAACTTTATAAGTTAAACATTTAGGGATTCACTTGGATATCTGAATGACCAAATCATTAATAAATTAAAATGTCTTCATCCATAAGATTAGGACTCTTTGACTTTCTCTCTCTTGTTCTATCTTTTGATCGTTTGACGATGTCCTGAAAGTGGTTGGGACAGTTGGGTTAAGTTTGTTTATAATTAAATTATTATTATTAAGACTATTGCCATGTTAGGTAGAATTAAATCAGATTTTTAGTAGATTTTAATAAAAATTAATAAAATGTGCGGTTATAATTAATTGTTAACTTTAATTTGAAATTTTAATTGAATTTTAATTCAAAACAAATATAGACTATATCTTTAACAACGTATTCAGTATATTGAATAGTACAATATACAAATATTATCATGTTTCTCACTTCTTTAATCTTATCTATTATTTAATCTATCGTTATTTGTCCTAGGCGTCTTATTATTGTTACTCATGTTTGATTTAGTTAAGACTCTGGTGACACATTCTAACTAATGTTTTGAACTGTATTACTTACCGTTGATTAAAACCTTAAAATAATAATTTTCGTTTTGTGTATATATATTAAATGTTGTATAAACTAAACTTATTGACCTCGATTTCTGATTGATGACGTGGCCAACAGATTTCGACTACATTCGCGTTTACGTAATTGTCCGGGTAAATCGGTGACGCGAGCTTAAATGACTTGCTAGCTGCTTGCTACGTTGTCATTGATTGAAGTCTCATACGATGAGGCATAGCAACATTGTTGCCTTGTGGAAGGTTTCAACAATGGATTGAGGGGTGGAGAGAGAGAGAGAACAAAAAGAGATGGTAGAGAGAGTCACGAATATTTTACGTGGGGGTGGACGTGAGTGGGGGTGGGGGTGGGATGGGATGGCTAGAGTGTTATGAGTTGTGTGCCCATATAGTATAGTTTTGCTGATGTAAAAATAACAATATTCTTATATTAAATAAAATTATTTTTTTATTTTATTTATTGTATTTATTTAATTATTGAGCATGTGAATTAAAGTGTTCATGATCATTAGTGATAATATAAGTTGGATACTTGCATTGAAAAGTACAGTGTGACAAGATTTATATTTTAATCATAGATAATTTATTAACTACCTATGTATAAATGTTGACACCTTGTATCGGAAGGTTGTAGTGTTGTCTGATTCACTATTCGGATTTGTGATTTGTCATTATCACATAAATAGTTAAATGTGACATTAGTACACTTGGAGTGTATTGAACAGACCACGTGTTGAGTTTAATTCTATAGCATGATCGTGCGAAGAATTAAATTCAACTTGACCGATGTGTATTTCATCTAAATCCTTTGATAGAGTTATGTATATATTTTGGTGATTTTAATGATTTTTTTATTTATCAATGTGTGAGATCAATTTGATTGATCAAACATCTCGATGAGTTGGGAACTTGAGAATGAGTGAAGTAGAGAACATAAATTCATGTCGGGAAACGTCGCCCTAAAAATGGGTAGAGCCACTACTTAAGTAGTTTTTGTTGAATAGTTAAAATCCGAGCTCAGTATTTAGCGACGACTAAATTTCGACATCTAAGATTTGTTTACAGGACCGTTGAAGAAAATGGTACTTAAGTTAGTGAGAATAATTAGAGGGGTAAAATGGTCACTTATGCTCGTACCTAATTATCGAATTTCGAACGGGAATAAAATACATATATAGTAGGTCATAGGAGATATTACAAATTTATTGGCTTTTGTGATCTTATATATTCCGAGAGTTCCGTCTTTTGCCTTTAGTGAAAAAAGCAAAGACTAATAATTAGATTAAGTGGTTTATGGTCGACTAGACATGATCTAATTATTGGAGCTTGGAAAATATATGTCTGATTAGGTCCCTGTGGTAGCTCTAAAATAATTGAACTTAATTATAGTAATTATAATAGTTTTGGACTCAATTATAATTATAATAAAGTTTTGTACTTACTTGTAATTACTATAAAAGTTATAAACTTAACTATAAATGTAATTGAAGTTCTAGGACTACACACGTAATTAAATGTAAACTAATTGGATTTGGACTTTAACTAAAATTCCTGCTTAAATTTTAATTAAAACTCCGATTTGATATTGGAATTATTATTCTATATGGATTGAGACATCTTTCATCTCTATAAATAGAGATTAGATAGACATAAAAATCATACAACAATTATAATACATAATTCCATAGTGTTCAAATTTGGAAAGAGAAAAAAGTGAGAAAAATAATATTTTCTTATTATCCAATCCAAGAATTAATTTTTGATTTAATTAAAAGAATGTGCACACCCACCGGTGTAGTCCTTGAAAAATACTAGAGAAGATTTGGAGGTTTGAAGCATCAAATTCTTGCAATTAAAAGATTAGAAGCTCGTGATCCAAAAAATTGAAAGTTCGTAATTCAGATCCAATTCTAAAATTGATTATCGAATTTAGGTAAATACCCGAATCCCTAATTTTTTATATAATATACATGTGAATATCCAGACGATCATGTTTATTGAATTAAAGATTTTTTTTAAAAAAATTCTGGATAATTCCGCTTCCGCATTCCAATAGAGTGTGAGGGGTGGGGTGCACCTAATTTTTGAAAGATTATGCTACAAGTACCTAATATTTTACCTAATAGGTGTCATAATTGACAAATGGTGAAAGCCCCCAATAGGGTTATGTTTAGGTAAAATATTATGTACAAATAGAATTTTTCATTTTTGAAATAAAAATCTTTGTATGGATTATTGAAATGAGAAGTTAAAAAGACAAGTGTGTGTAATTTCCTCCATTATTATACTTGTGGATTCAACTTTTTCGCTGTACTATTGTCACAAACTTTCAATTAATTAATACATAACCCTTGATGACACTTCACCAACTTTATTCCGCTTTATAAGAAATGTGGTGCCATTATAGCGACACTCCACCAAATTAGCGTCTTCCAGAAACAAAATTGAGAAGGAAGTTTCTATTTTGATGGAAAATTGAAGAAGACGCAAGGGCGGACGTAGAAGTTTAAAGTTAGGGGGAACGATCGAATTTGCAAAAAAGTTGGTAGAAATTTTACAATTAAAAATTTACGTCCAAAAAAATCATACCCTATATCCTATATAATTTTGCATCTAAAAATTTACATGGGATACAACTTTTTCGAATGTAAAATCTCGAAATTTTTTGATGTCATATTCCATATAAAACTTCCTAATAAAATGATGAAAATTATATTGAAAAATTTGTATCATAAAAATAAAAAATGTTAATAAAATAATTTTTTTTTTTTAAAGAAAATGCGAGTTAGACGTCTTTCTTTAAGACAACGTTTGATGCATCTTTAACTATTTTCGATATTTGTTTAGACTATTCGATATGCCTATAATATAGTTCTCGAAATAAGTTTTGAAATGACATAAACAATTTGTAAATTCGATTAGTGTACGATTATCGGATAATTTTTAAAGTTAGCATGTTATTGAAATTTTCGAAATACTAATTTTGAACGACCTACTTTAACAAGTCGTAACATTTGCTACGATTGATCGTTTCGTACACCTTTAACGACGTAGAAAACTAGACCGTGAGCACTTCGAAATGATATTAAGAATGTAATATTTCGATTTCGTTTCACATCTCATAATGACTTCCAACATTGAAACAAAAACATAAAATATTTAATAAAAAAGAAAAAAAATTGGAAGCAAAGTTGGGGGGGCACGTGCCCCCCTAAACCACCCCTAAGTCCGCCCATGAGAAGACGCGAAGTTATTTAAAAAAAAAGACCGTTTCATTCTACTACATTTACCATAAACATGCAGTTAAAACCAATGTTATTAAAATTGGACTGCATCGACCGGTTCGACCGAGAACCAATCCAAAGTCCGGTCCGATTGAAGCCTAAACATCTTATATTGAAAAATCAGTACAAAACCCGATAAACTAGTGGCAAACCCGGTAAGCCGGTGGCCCGGACACGATTCTATCGATTTCAATAGCTGATTTTTTTAACCAAAAGCATGTTCAAACTCACATTTTCCAATTATTTCTCAAAACATACATCCACATGTCATCTTAAATACAGGCTTTGCTCACTCAAATACACACAACTAAATATATATAACATTGTATAAACTATATGTATACGCCCTCACGGCTGCAACCTTTCACAAGTAAAAATCCTTCAAAGACCTCAAGGGTGCAAACAGAGACGGAGCTAGGGGGTTGATCGCCCCCCCCCCCAACATTGTCCGTGAGCACTTCGAAATGATATTAAGAATATAATATTTCGATTTCGTTTCACATCTCATAATGACTTCCAACATTGAAACAAAAACATAGAATATTTAATAATGAAAAAAAAAATTGAAGCAAAGTTGGGGGGCACGTGCCCCCCTAAACCACCCCTAGGTCCTCCCATGAGAAGACGCGAAGTTATTTCGAAAAAAGGACCGTTTCATTCTACTACATTTACCATAAACATGCAGTTAAAACCAATGTTATTAAAATCGGACTGCACCGACCGATTCGATCGAGAACCAATCCAAAGTCCGGTCCGATTGAAGCCTAAACATCTTATATTGAAAAATCAGTACAAAACCCGATAAACTGGTGGCAAACCCGGTAAGCCGGTGGCCCGGACACGATTCTATCGATTTCAATAGCTGATTTTTTTAACCAAAAGCAGGTTCAAACTCACATTTTCTAGTTATTTCTCAAAACATACATCCACATGTCATCTTAAATACAGGCTTTGCTCACTCAAATACACACAACTAAATATATATAACATTGTATAAACTGTATGTATACGCCCTCACGGCTGCAACCTTTCACAAGTAAAAAGCCTTCAAAGACCTCAAGGGTGCAAACAGAGACGGAGCTAGGGGGGCGATCGCCCCCCTCCCCCCAACATTGTCCGCGATACATTATTCTTAGTTAATTTGTAATACATTTTTCAGTTCCCCCCCAAGATTTTGACTCGCCCCAAAATTTTGAATTTTTTTATTTTTTTTCCATTAATAAATATTGAGTAAATAACTTACATTTTAAAATTCAACCATACAAAAATCTTAGATCTAAACAAAAGATCAAATAGTTACTTAAATAAATTAATAGCCCAAATCCAATCCAAAATCTAAGTTCCCAATTCTCAAGCCCAACTAATTAAAACTCAATTCCCAACCTGGTTTATGCATAATGCATGTTTATTTGTTCTTGAATATTTGAATTTAAGAATTAAGCAGAGTAGTTGCTGTTAGTTTGTGTAATTGTTTTAGTTATTGAATATTTGAATTTAAGAATTAAGTAGTAGAATAATCAGTAGTGATTGAATCGAATATTGAATTTCAGTATTATTTTGGTACTCAAAATCGTCGTTTTCAATTTTCTTAGTTCAAAAGAAATTCGGGGGCGGACCGTATTTTCGCCCCCGAATTTTTGAATATTATTTGTGTAATTGTGTTAGTTATTGAATATTTGAATTTAAGAATTAAGTAGTAGAATAATCAGTAGTGATTGAATCGAATATTGAATTTCAGTATTATTTTGGTACTCAAAATCGTCGTTTTCAATTTTCTTAGTTAAAAAAAAATTTGGGGGCGGACCGTATTTTCGCCCCCCCCCCCCCCCCCTCCCGTCCCCTCCCAAATTAAAAACCTGGCTACGTCCCTGGGTGCAAATGCACCTTGCTATGTCCAGACCCTTGAGTGTTCCTCTAATTTCGAAGCCTAGGCCTACTGTTTATATGGTCCAAACAGCACGCTTAATTTGAATATGTGAAGAGAGAAATGCAGATGGAAGAGAGGAAGAAAGACATCGACTGTAATTTTTAAAAGTTTTAGGGATTGGAATGTAATTTTTAAAAGTTCTAGGCTACATTAGGCCCAATTCTCTGTTTCTAATTTTAAATTGAAAATTGAAAACATTAATAATCATTATCTAAAATATGGTTATCATTATCTAAATTCTTTTTTATTTTAATTACCCTTTGACTGTTACCTTTTTCAGATCCATGTTCGGTTCGACTTTTAAAACATTGCTTAAAACATATTTGTTAAATATTATTGGAAAATTTTAGTTTCATCCCCTGATTGATCCTCATTTCCAAGGTAAAATATATGAGAGATGCTATGTGCACACTACACCTTACTGTACAACCTCATTGCAATAGGAGGCTCGCACATTTTTTATTGGGCACGGGCCCCCTATTGTGAGAGGGCTTTACACCAAGAGTACAAATAGCAAAATTGAAAAATGTATTGTAGAATAGTGGTTTTTTGAAAAATATATGATTAAAAAGTAAGGAATTTTTTTTTTTTTTGAAATATATGTATAGTTATTTTATGAAAAAATGTGTGGTTTAAAATAAGTATTAAAAAAAAAATATTATTTAGCTCCACTGAGATTGCAACCCCAATTTAGATGGCATTGATGTAACATTAAATGATTATTAGAATTAAATAATTTGTTTAATTTTACCTTTCATTCAACCTATTATTTAGTATCACCTAAATTGAAATTGTAACCCCAATGAAGCTACATAACATCATTCTTTGAAAAAAAAAAAGTATTTTTAGAAAAAATGAGGATTAAACAAGTATTGTCAATAGTGCAATGTTGTGCATCAAATACGCACTTCATATTAGAATTACCAATTCATGGAAGAAACCGAGTTGAATATATGTGGGATTAGCAATTGAGTTAGTTAAAAAATAATTCAGACACGACAAGTAGGAAACTTGCTCAATATGTCGCATGTGCTAGAAATAAGGGAAAAATGGCCCCCCAGGCATAGCTCAATGGTGCAAAGGACAGGAGTGAGGTAATCTCAACTGAACTGGCAGCTGCAATGTGATGGTTCGATTCTTGCCTCTAACAAGGTTTGAAATTGGACTCTTTGTAGGTATCAGTAGGCAGTTCTTGTACCTTTGCCTGTTGAGACACATCCTGCGATTTACCTCCTCCACAATACTTTAGGAGCGAGATGGTGGGGGACCCTCAAGGTCGGGGTTCAGCCTTTTTAGAAATAAGGGAAAAATAACCAATGTGAATAAGGGACCTAGCATATTCCCTTATTGGCCAATGCGAGTAAGGGACCTTGGCCTGATCCCAATCCACCATGTTGGCAACCTCCCTTGGCACTCACCCAGTCGAATGATTTTCAGTTCCGTACCTGCCCCGTTACCCCTTTAAGAAAAAGTATCTCGCCCCGTTTACTATCCATTTAATTTTTTTTATTTATTATTATTCATTTTATTGCTCCCATTCATTAAAGTAGGACAATAATATATTTTTAATTTTTTATTTATTTTTAAAAGTTAAATTATTCAAATATATTTAATAAATTAAGATTTTTTTTATTTGTTTTATTTCTTAGATAACCTTAGTTGTCACTTTCTATTAGAATTAATAAAATTGTGAAGTTTTCTATTTAAAGTATTGAATTATAATAATAATAAAATTAATTGGGGAGGGGCAAGGTACTTGTTCGGTTGTCCCCCGTACCCGCCTCGTCTCAAACTCGAATACTCGATTAAGCAGGTAATCTCCATGTCCGTTCGAGTTGAGGTCCCGCAGGTATCGAGTTTTTTTGTTATCACTAAATGTGAGGAATAATTGGCAGTAAGTGAAATAGTATAATGATTAAAGTTTAATTTTTTTATTATGTAAAATAATGTCGGACAACACCGTTCAATTGTGCCTACTAAGCATGAATTATGGTAAATAGCACAAAATGTCCATACATTTCAATGTCATTGTGCAAAACGTCTCTATCTTTCATTTTTTTTTGACGTTTTCACCCCTACATTCCACATTTCATTACGCAAAAGGTCATTTTCAACCATTTTTCCAATAAAATGAAAAATGTACCATTTTATTCCAATGAAACAAAAAAAAAAATTAAATAAATAAATAAACAACTAATTGCAATCATAGTTCTAAATTTTTCCAAATATTAAAAATAAGACTTAAATTCTCCGCCATGTCCACCATTTTCACAACCCCACCAAGCCGCCACCTATAGATCCACATAACACCACCTTTTGGCCACCACGCTCGTCGGTCTCCACAGCCACTAGCCTCGCTTCACTCTCCCAAACATCATCTCCCACAATATTGGTCACAAAATCTCTCGAAAATAGCCACATAACTGCCGTATACAACCCTTCACAACAACCCCCACTTTCGACGTCATCCACGGTCGCGCACCACCACCGACGGTTACCCCTCAACTCGACAAACATATACTTGGCCTCACATCAATCAAACATGCCTCAAGTCATTCTACTGTAATCTAGACATTTAACAGTGGTGACATCCATTTTGCGAAACTCTTCTCCTTCAATTCATGCATCCTACAACACTAAATCCTGAAATTGGCATCAATCGAACAATCAACAAACTCAAACGACAATGAGTATGAATCTAATTGAACCAATTCCCCCCCCCCTCCCACCACCACCCAACGGTGAGGGAGTGAACCGAGGTTGGTGATGGTGGAGTCCGGTGGATGTGGTGGCCGAAAGGTAGTACTATGTGGATCTATAGGTGGCAGCTGGATAGATTGTCAAAGTGGTGGTGGTGGAAAATTTATGATTTCTTTGTAATTTTTTAAAAACTTAAGGACTATAGTTGTAATTGGTTATTCATCTTTTTCTTTTTGTTTTATTTGAATAGGAGAGTAAAATCGTTTTTTATTGAAAAAATGGATAAAAATGACCTTTTGATTAATAAAAGGTGGAAGGTAGAGGTGAAATACCAAAAAATGAAAGGTATGGACATATTGCACAATGACATTGAAAGATATGAGTGTTTTGTGCTATTTACCCCATGAATTACTATATCTACACGTAAATGAACTCGAGTTCTTATATATGTTTGGTAGGTATTACTAAATTGGATCAAACAATTAGTAATTCTATTTTGTCTTGAATATGGTTTACTGCTGTCCAATCTTCTATATAAAAAATGTGTGACAATAGCTACACATTTAAGTCATCTCAAATTCTTGTAAATATTTGGTAGGATAATCAGATTAGGCTTGAGAGTGTAATAAAAAGAAAAATCATCATATATAGCACTGGTTTGATTTTCATTATTTTCAAAATACATTTTACTTTATCTTCTTTTTCACCGCACATTTTTTAATAAAATAATACTACACGTAAATAAATAAAAAATTCTTATATATTAACCCGTATTTACCATCAAAATACTATTATAAAATACGTTATTTTCAAAAAATGGGGCTGAAACATGCTCAGTGCACCATCATTGTATATCTACAAACAAGTAAAACTAAAAGATATCGGGTTCTTATACATGTTCTTCTTCCACACGCTTGAAGAATTTGTACAATATTAACTCATTCCATCCATTTCAAGATTTCACTTGCAAAATCAAACCATGACAACCAAAGCAATGAATGAGCATGAGAAATACAAGAATTCACCAAGAAAATCGAAGAAAGATACAGTTTCTGTTGGTATTTCTGATGAAAAAGTCCCACTTTGTACAAGAATGCAGAAAAAAGTACAACTGCTGATCAAGAATTCAATGGGGCTTCATTTTCTGGTGCTGTTAACTTGTCCGCTACCATAATTGGCGCTGGAATCATGGCACTGCCTGCCACCGTGAATGTTTTATGCCTAGTTCTTGATATTGCACTCATAGTGTTTGTTGGAGTACTCACAGAGTTTTCTGTAGGCATGTTGTTACGGTTCAGTAAGGCCGGTGGTGCGGTTTCCTACGGAGGCGTTATGGGGATGCATTTGGGAATGTTGGAAGGAGAATTTTAGAAGTTTGTGTGGTGATCAATAATATTGGTGTACTAAGTGTGTACATGATCATCATTGGTATGTGTTCGATTTTTTTATTTATTTTTATTTTTTGTGTGATTTTATGAAGTTCTGAATTGTGGGTTTCGTTACATGAATTGGTTTTTTGCCTTTTGTCTTCTAATTTGTGAAGGTGATGCGCTTTCTGGGACTTCTTCAAATGGGAATCAACATCCTGGTTTGTTGGCATCTTTCAAGCGGATAGGTAAGTCACTATTTGGTAAACATTAAAATTTTCATTCTAATTCTTCTATTCATTTTCAACCACACATTTTTCAATAATAATATTTTCCATCACATCGATAATTTTTCCTTCTTTTTCAACCACACATTCTCCATCAATTTACTATTCCAGAATTCATTCTTTCAAAATAAGATGGCTCAAACATATTTAATTTGTAGAAGGAGGATTTGTGCAGTTGAAATGTTGCAAGTTTTTCATAGAATCTGTATTCTCAGCACACCACTTAACGTATAGGTCCAAAGGAATTTATACAAATATTAACCAATGATAAAAGGACACATGGCACAACCAACCAACTAACTAAACCAAGTAAAAAACACGTGAATGGAGAAAAGGAATAAAATGACATAAGTCTTCATCCCCCCTCAAGCTGGCATTTGATGAAGATCGTCAAGTCCCAGCTTGCCAAGAAGAAGATGAAACTGGGGAGGTGGCAGAGCCTTGGTGAAGATGTCCGCAAGTTGGTGAGAAGAAGAGATATATTGAGGAAGAACAAAGCCTTCCTTGAACTTATCCCGCACAATGTGACAGTCAATTTCGAGGTGTTTGGTTCGTTCGTGAAAAACAGGATTCGCTGTAATATGAAGTGCAGATTTATTATCACACCACAATGGAATTGGCAGAGGTAGACTGATCATAAAATCTGCAAGAACATAACTGATCCAACGAAGCTCACAAACTGTGGCAGCTAAGCTTCTATACTCGGCCTCTGCGGTTGATCTTGACACAGTAGTTTGCTTCTTAGTTTTCCAAGAAACCAGAGTATTCCCCAAGAAGATGCAAAAACCAGTAAGGGACCTCCGAGTATCCACACAAGAAGCCCAATCCGCATCCGAATATGCAGTTAAGGAAAGATTTTGCTGAACAGGGAAAAATAAACCTTTAGAAGGACAACCCTTCAGATATTTCAAAAGATGTACTGCAGTATCCCAATGAATTTGGCAAGGTCTATTGACAAACTGACTTAACTGCTGAATCCCATATGTAAGATTTGGCCTCGTTAGATTCAGATATAGAAGTCTACCAACTAACCGTCTATACCGGGCTGGATCTGGAAAAAGAACCCCATCATTTTGTGACAATTTTGTACCCTTAGGGATAGGAACTCCAACAGGTTTTGCACCAGCCAGTCCGGCATCTTCAATGATATCCAGAATATATTTTCTCTGATTTACATATGTACCATTTTTCCCTCTAGCAATTTCGAGTCCCAAAAAGAATTTTGCATATCCTAAATCTTTGATAGTGAACTTTGAATGCAAAAATTGCTTGACAGAGTTTAAATCTGATTCATTTGGGCCAGTAATTAAAATGTCATCCACATATATCAAAAGGAAAATACTATGACCAGAAGATTGAAGAATAAAAAGGCAATGATCATGCTGAGACTGAGTAAAACCATAGCCAGTAAGTTGATGACAGAGTTCAATGTTCCATTGTCTTGAGGCCTGTTTCAAACCATATAAACTCCTTTTTAATCTGCAAACTTGACTTGGTAAAGCTTGTTTATATCCAGCTGGAGGTTCCATATAGATCTCTTCATCAAGATACCCGTGTAAAAAAGCATTATTAATGTCCAGCTGGTGAATTGGCCATGAATTTGCTGAAGCAACAGTAAGAAAAATCCTTACTGTAACCAACTTAGCCACAGATGAAAAACATTCAAAGAAATCTACTCCTTCCATTTGATCATATCCCTTTGCAAATAATCTTGCCTTGAATCTGTCAATTGTTCCATCTGATTTAAGCTTGACCTTATAAACCCATTTAGATCCTATGGCTTTCTTCCCAGCAGGTAAATACGTCAATCTCCTTGTATCATTTTCTTCCAGTGCTTTCAATTCATTATTCATGGCTTGTACCCAATCTTGATCTTTACAAGCTTGATGATATGTATGTGGTTCTTAAACATTTGATACATTTGCCAGAAAAGAAATATATGCATGTTGTAAATAAGGTGAAACAGAATATGGAAATGTAGTAGGGGTATGTTGTCAGCTGAACTTAGTGGCATCAAAACGTGCTTGGACATTAGCAATTGGAATCATTGAATATTCAGTCACATTAGAGATATAATCATCCAACCAGGCAGGTTTAATTCTCAGTCTACTGCTATGTCTAGGCTGTTGCACATCATTTGAATCAGGAATAGGAAATTCAGGGAAAGGAACTTGAATAATGGGCACAGTAAGAGGATCAGAACTGGGAGAGTCTAGTGCATGATTATCAGGAACATAGTCTGTCATGTGGTTTTGGAAAAGGTCTGAATCAGTTTGATCTATGTTAGGAAAATCCGTGGAGCAATCTTCTAGAGGTGATGCTACAGGTAATGGTGTTTGAATGACTGACTGATCTTGAGATTTAAAAGGAAAGATGTTCTCTTAAAAAATAACATCTCTAGAGACATGAATTTGCTTATTGGATAAATCATAGACTTTGTAGGCCTTTTGTCCAGGGCTGAATCCAATGAAAACGCATTTATGAGCCCTTGATTCAAATTTATCCTTGTGAGGTTTAGTATTAGTGATATAGCAAAGACAATCGAAAATTTTTAGAGAAGATATAATGGGTTTTGTTCCATACAAGACTTCATAAGGAGTTTGCCACCTTAGGATGGAACTAGGAATTATATTTATGATATATGTTGACATGAGAATGGAATATGTCCAAAGGTGTTTAGGTAGGTTCGCTTGGAACATGAGTGATCTGGCCATATCCAATAAATGTATATGTTTTCTTTCAACCACTCCATTTTGTTGTGGAGTGTAAACATATGATTTTTGATGTAAAATACCAAAGGCTTGAAGTAAAACTTGACACTGATGACTGGTGAATTCACTGCCATTGTCGGTTCTTATAACCTTGACACTCTTTTCAAATTGATTCTTGACCATTTTAAAGAATGATTCAAGAGTCTTTATTGTCTGTGATTTTTGAATTAACATGAAGGTCCATGTGGCTCTAGAATAGTCATCCACAATGGTGAGCATGTAAGGAGTTCCCGTAGGCGTATATTGTTTATATGGACCCCAAATGTCAATGTGTAACAGATGAAAAATCGACTTGGTATGGATCTGAGAATTTGGAAAGGACAGTCTGCTCTGATACCATATTTAATTTGTAGAAGGAGGATTTGTGCAGCTGAAATGTTGCAAGTTTTTCATAGAATCTATATTCTCAGCACACCACTTAACGTATAGGTCCAGAGGTATTTATACAAATATTAACCAATGATAAAAGGACACATGGCCCAACCAACCAACTAAACCAAGTAAAAAACACGTGAATGGAGAAAAGGAATAAAATGACATAAGTCTTCACATACCAAGTAATATATATGTAGTTATCCCCGGTTTCGAACAAGTTTTGCAAACTGAATTTCTTCGGAGATGTTTTAAAATTTTGAAAACAAGTTTCATAACTTTTATTTTTTGATAAAATTCGGAAACTTCGATATAACTTTATCAAGATTTTTAACAAGTGATTAACATTTCATATTAAGAGTACAGCAAGTTAAACTACTGAAACTCTATTGAATGATGAAAAGGAACGAAACTTTATTTTGTAGCCTATTCATTTGTGTGCTAATAAAGAAAATGCTGACAAGTAGATATTGGAAACTTACATTCACATGAAAATTGATGATATAAATTTGGCCGAAACCATTTGTACAGAAAAATGGCCACAGAATTTCACCAGAAATATCACATGGAGGTAGGTCCCATTGTGAATAAAAAATTGTAAAAAATACGGACCCCACCTGTGTTGTGTGCGGTCTGGTGAAATTCTGTGTGCACAGCAAGGTTCAATAAATTTTGAACTAAAGCTTTAGGATGTAAGTTCCAATGATTTCTTGCCATTTTTTTTTTTTTTTTGGGTCTAATTGAGTTCTACCTTTTATGCATGCTGATTCTTTTAAGGCACACCTCTGCTGTAGCAGTCATTCTGGCATTTGTTTTCCTGGATAATTCTATTTGTACAATAGTGGATGACAATGGAGGTTGACAATCTCTCACATGCGTGTAGAGCCCATGTGATTAAAAATTTCAAAAAAAGGGGGTGGGCCCTCCTATTGTGAGTGTTTGTAATCCTTCATTGTCATCCACCATTGTACATGTAGCATGGTTGTTTTCCTAGTCATAACTGTATGCACCGTTGTGTTTAAATTGGTGAAAGGCTCTATTAGAATGCCCAGATTGCTTCCTGATATTACTAATATTGATTCAGTTTGGAAACTCTTTACAATCGTCCGTGTTCTTGTGACCGCATATGTCTTGCCATTTTAATGGTATAGCAATCTTACACGCACCTTCCTATGTTACACATTTCCATGATGAGGTTTGTTTAATGATTGGTATTGTTTAGGGTTGGACAAAAGTTCCTGAATCGAACTGAACCGAACCGAACCGAACCAAACCGAGCGGTTCTTCGTAAATTAAATACCCAAACGGGTATCTGAATCGAAAACCGATGAGTTTGGTTCGGTTCTCGGTTCTAGGCCAAGAACCGAAGAACTGAATCTAAATAATTTTTTAATTTTTTTATATTGAATTAATTAAATTATTTTAATTTTTTCTGAACCTATGTAGGCTGCTTGAAACAAATTAATTATTGATATGGATCACCGATATTTTAGTATTAATATCTAATTTTTGGTATTTGTGTATATTGAATAAATCTTATCGGACAACTTTTTATTTATATGTTTTTAAATTGAGTTACATTAATTTGTAATAGTTACGAATAAACATGTTATTAGTTATATTTATGCAGTGTTGTTCTAAATGTTAAAAAAATTAATTATGGTACGGAACCAAACCCGAACGGTTCCATAATTATATTTGGACCCGACGATTCCATTTATTAAATACCCGAAAATTTTGGGTCGGTTCGGTTCTGAAAAGAACCGAACCAGACTATGTTCAGCCCTAAGTGTTAGGAAAAATACAAAAATGGAAATAAAAAATACTAATGGAATTGTATAAATAAAATATGGAAGGAAACGTTACAATAAATAGAGTAATAATAAAATTAGAAGAAATGGTTGTTGAGCTAGTAGCAAAATTGAAAAGAACCAAAGTCTGTATTGTACGCAGTTTTCTTAAAACATATTGGCCTCCCACTGTGGTGCAAAAGGACTGATGACATTTATTTCTCATGATACAACAATTGAAAGTAGCCAACTAGCATCTCGTCACTACTTTAGATGAACTAAAATTGCTCACAATTTTATCACCAAGCTAGAACAAAAGAATTATACTATTTAAATTACTAAGAATTAAACTCTTGAAACGAAGAGGAGAGGAACTCAAAGTGAAGAAAGAACTCAAATTTTTGATGTGAAGAATAAGGGGGTGGATGACAATGCTACAGTTGTGATTGATCAAGAAGGAAATCGAAAAGGAACTAAAATTTTTGGCGTGATCCTTGGGAATTGAGACAATTCCATTTTACTAAAATAGTTTAATTAGCTCCCGAGATATAATGAGATCACCAATATGTTTATGGTGGGTATTTGAAAACAGCCTTATATAGTATTAGGATGAGGGATGTTTCAAATTCTTAGTTAATTTTGTATTTAATACAAATAATGTTACAATAGCCGTAAATGAATTTGTAACCACAAATTGATTATCGAATTGAACAAATTCAAATACAAATTATTAACTATGAAATCGATTAGACTTGAAACCTATGAATTGTTGTTACAATTTCATTCAACTTGAATATATTGCTTTAATGTATATTTTCCAATAGTTATTCTTTCTACAAAATAGATTCCAAATGCATATGCCCCTGTTTGATAAAACATTTTTGAGATTACCAGCTAATCAAACTTCATTTTCAACCACACATTTCATTAAACCCACAACTTTTATCCGTCTTTTGAATTCAACCTAATGCTAAGAGTTCTTGTTATTGAGAAAAAAAAGCAAATAATCAAGTATCGCATTTGGAAAGCTATTCGTACTTCTTGCAAACTTGTTGAAAGCACTAGGCATTTCACTCTACTGGATATTGCCAAATTCATGTCAAGGGATGTATGACATCTAAAACAGGTCCTGCGAAACTTGGTCATAATTCCCCTAATTTTGGTTTATGTTTTATCGGCCACTATGATTCTTCTTCATTTTCTGTTATTTTCATTTTTCCCCTCTTTCGTTTGAGCTCCCTCCGGCTCAATTTCTTCAAACACGAGATCATCATACAATGCAATATCCCTTGATCTAGTTTAACTGCTATAGAAATTTATATTAACAAATAGAAAAAGCCAGGAGGGAACAAGTTCGTGTGACTGAAAGATACCAAATGGCTTCTTAAATTCACAAGGCAGAATTATACAGGATAATAAACCATGACAAGAGTATGCAATGATCAATTTACTAGCCATTAAATGTAATCAGTAGACGACGAAATCATTTCGCCTCTATATATCTTAAAAAAAATTCTTTTTTTCTTTATTAATACAAAGCTTTGAGAAAAAATAAATAGCACCTACAAAATTTCTCTATTACTACGCATTGCTTTATGTTATACAAAGGGAAGTCGAGCTAACTGGAATAATACCAGTGTCAACAACCAATTTGATCCCCTCTCCAGTGAGCTTCCAGTTCTTCAAAACTCGCAACCCTTTGGCATCAGTAATGCATCTGGACAAGTATCGAAAGAAGCATGTACATAAATCTATGTTGAAGTTTTTGATTCAACCCCCATCTCATACACTGCAGAGCCTCTATTTTACACTCAAAATGTTAGTATCAAAAGCGTGGCATTTGCATGAAATGCTCGTTTAGCCATTAAAGCAACTGGTGCACCATCATCTCGTCCCAAAAGCTGGGTTCCAATACATTTGGTTATATATGTCAAGACATTGAGGAAGAAATTCAATTGTCCCCAACACCTTACTGTATGCATCTTTCTGATATATGTAAGAAAGAAAACCCGTAATCAATAAAGGGAAGCCAATTACGGGAGGGTGCTCTTCTTGCTCTTTTATTGGCAGTCGGCTAAAAGCATAAAAAGAACCAAAGATATTCAGAGATGCCATGACCAGGCCATTTAGAAGTAAGAATTCATTGGAAAGTGGGCAGTATCCATTCGTTTAGTTGAAAAAATAGGGAGACTCCAGAACTTCTCTCAAGTCAAAGTCTCCACGTTCTGGCAATGGAGGAAAGTTTAACTTTGGGAAAGACTGCTGAAAACTTTCTGACAACTGTAAAAAAGAAGCAATAGTTACGTAAACTTATTATCCAATTGTTATCAAACAAACCTTTAAACAGAACTTTAACCAGAAGGTCACTAACAATTCATAATAAAATACATGTAAAATCGATGTTTCCAACTTTTAACAAAGAACACTTCTACTAGATAAGTCATTTCATTTTAAGATAGCAATTTCTGAGTATTGTCTTAAATCCTATTAAAAATCATAAAAACATAAGCTAACAATATTCAGCAAGTACAACAATATAAAAAGAAAACGATCAGGATTTAACAAAGCAACACTAAAATCCTCCACCAAATTTTTTTCCTTAGCTCACATGAGAATGATGGGTGTAATATAAAATCACCACCGTCATTCAAATCCTTCCTAATTTGGGGGAATCAAGGAAAACAGCTCCCATATCTAAGATTATTAAGACGATTTGTGTTAGTTGGTGACACTAATACTTTAGGCAAGGTAGAACTCATGAAACATTTAAAAGTGAATGTTCCCAGTTTAAATAGGCTCGCTCAGTCATGAAGAGGACCTATCATCATTAATTCTTGTGGTTTAAGTTGGAGCAACTATGGTGTTGTGTGACTGAAAAAGAAGAAAGGAATTCCATATAGCACCGGAAAGAACAACCTTGTTTTTATGGAACCAGAAGCTGGACTACTAAGAACATCTCCAAAAGCCTCTATTATTTTTAAAGAGCATCATGTTCTTTCTAAATTTAGAGTAAATTTTTTTTTTTTACACAATCCAACAACACTCTTTATTTTGGCTCTTCATTTTACTTTTTCAACTAACATTTGTTGGTTTTCGCTCATCTTTTATTTACTATAATTGTTTACAATCAAAAGAGGTACTAATGGCTAAAATATTCATAGTATTATTTACATAAAGCAAAGAAGTGTACTATTTAAACTTGCAATTCATTAAATGCAATTATTATAAAATACAGATAAGGAGTGGGATTGGCTCTCCAAATGTAGAGCCAAACACATTCTTTATTTTAAAGAGTTAATATAGAGTGTTTGAAGCTTTATTTTAAGCATTCACTCTTTAAAATAAAGAACAACTTACCTTTCTTGGAAACACTCTAAGAAACCAAATTTAAATAAAGCATTCACTCTTTAAAATAAAGAACTTACCTTTCTTGGAAACACTCTAAGAAACCAAATTTATGTAGAGTGCAAATATATGAATACAAAAAGAGCACACTTATGATTTGGTTAAGGTATCATCTAGTGAAGAAAAAATGGGAGACTAAACTACGAAAATTTGAATGTATTCAAGAAAGGTCGCTAGATGCATCGTCCAGGAAGTGGAGGAGTGATATTAATGGTTAACCTAGAAGGAAATTGATATAAAATCATATGAGATGAGAAAATCGAAAGCATTTGAGGATTGATTGGTTTTTCATTTCCTGGTTGACTAGTTAGTCTTCCACACTATACTCCATCCATTTCCATCCAGCATTATTCTTTCAAGTCATAAACAATGACATAAGTATGGAAAGTAATGCACCATCATTATCTTGAACACGTTGCTGTATCCCCCACCCTTCATTATAAGAAAAGAAGGATGGTATAGACAAAGAAAGCATCGACCTATGCATACAAGGATGTGAGTTAAATTGGGCACAGTGATATAGAGAAACTCACATTCTCCAAAATCGGTGCATCATAGAGTTCAACAAACTTTTCTCTGAGAATCTTGTTCATTTGTTCTACATCACATGCATGCGTCCAGTATGAATCATGCACTCCTAAAATCAAATTGTAGTAAAAATTAGTAGATATTCCTGCACTAGAGAGTGCACAAAAAAAAAAAAAAAATAAAGATAATACTGATGGCATGAGATATAGACAATTCCAGAAACCTGCAAAACTTAACCCTGCCTCTTTACAAGCAATGGCAGTCATCATCATATGAGAACCATCGAGGGAATGAACAAAATTTGGAGGAAATGCCGTTCTCTGCCGTTTAACCATCACCTGAGGAAATCAGATAAAAGATAGCACATAATTATAGCTGTTACATGCTTTATTAGCTGTTACATTCTGATTTCTTCTATATCGATTTTAACTTTTTTTCTTCATTTCTTCATTTATTTTCTTTGCTTTTATGATTGTCGAGCATGTGCCAGGGGAGGGGGGGTTGCACAGGGAAGCAATATTGTAATAAGATGGAGGACAACAAAACTAATCATGACACAGCTACACTTCTACACACCATTCTTGAGATCAGAAACGGAAAATAACTGGAAGTTACCTTGTCAGTTTCACGTTGGAGGGTCAGAATCTGAAGAGAGGTCTTAATCTGCACCAAAATTAATACCCAGTCTTGAATGAGATATTAAAGAAAAATGACTATATCCTACTACTGCGGTTACTACTACTAGTACCAAAACAATAATAGTAATAACAGCCACAACAATAATAAAAATAAATAAATTATGTTTAGTTTATTTTTGTTGATGCTGATAAAAACAGAGAATAATTCCATAGGTTAAATGTATGTGAATGTTACCAGATGCCTTCCCAATTTCCGGTAAGGCTGCACTACAGGGAGCCCAAGTGGTGTGGTCCAACGAACTGGTTCATTCTCCATAGCTATAATCTAAAAAAGTGGAGAAAGAAGAAAAAGAAAAGAAAAATGAAACATAAAGAACTATGATGCAAGGATGAGATAATGAACATGAGGGCAATGATATAAGCAATGAAATGAAGAACAGAAATGAAACAAATATTAGATAGAATACAATAGTAGTCCCTACGTCAACTAATCAAGTATCATGTTCCATGGTGAGTTTATTTATACATAGCAATCTCTGCTGTTGCCCAAAGGGGCCCAGTAGGATGATGATAGTCTGTACAAATGGAGGTTTTTAAATGTGCAGGTTAATTTGATGTATTACCGAACATTCTATCGTGCAAATTTCTTTTCTGCACTCCATAGTAGTTTCTCTCATTCCTTCTGTCCATCTTCTATCCTCTGTCCCTCCACAAAACCCACATGGGTTTTTTATTTTCTAATGCTCAGCCACCACCTATGATTTCCAACCCAGTTCAACCGAATAGCGCAATCAAGATTGAGAACTTCAGAAACTGGTTCCTAAAATTATTATAATTGCCTCATAACTATGTTACCTTCAAACAATTTTGCATTTCATAATTATCCAGATAACTTTGGTACTTATCATGTGTAGAATCCAAGTACAAATGTCAAACTAGGTGATCTGAAGAAATTACCCACACTGGCAAACACTTAGCTCGTCGCATAATGCACTGTGGATTCTATTCTTTTAGTGGAACTATCCACATTCTAGGCAATTCTAGCTTCGCCTATTTATATACCAGTATTTGGTCTTAGGCAGGTTCAGGTAAAATGATGTTCGTGGGGGATTTGGCAGCAGTAGTATATATTTTTACGTAAACAATTCCATACAAGTAGAATGGAACATACCTTTGCACAGTCACCAAGCCAACTCATGATGCTCCGCGCAGCTTCAAACATCTCACCTAAGGCGGTCAAGGTTGTCTGCTCAAGGGATGAAAAATAATTAGCTCAAACATTCCTAAGTAACATGCTGAATATGTGTGCAGAACATGACCGATAAATCCTCAACATCATATGAAACACATCTATGCCACATGAGATGTTATAACATTAATTTTGTTATAGTTCAGAAGGAAACTTCGCAAAAATAAATAAAGCTATATGCTCTTACCTTTGCTGCATAGCAAGCTGCAGAAAACAACTCCGTGTCATCCTCAATAACACCACGCTCCTTTAACCTCTTTTTGATCTGATCCCTTGCACCTATGTAAGTAACACCATATACTGATGTCATCACAGTTTGCTTGACTAATTTCCTGTCCACCTGAAAATAAAGAACTAAGAACTTAAATTGTAACAACATAAAAGGAAATAGACACCTATAAGTATGGCAGCATGCCACTCAATGCGTCCATAGTTCAAGGATATAAAGGCTAAACCAAGAAATAACTTCTATTATTCATAATAAAGCATAAACAGCAACAGCAAAAAGCCATTTTCATAATACTTTTAAGTCACGATATCTGCTAAACAAAATAAATACATAAATTAAAATGATACCTGGTTAATTAACAGTCTAGCACGCATAACATTGGGATCAGTTGCGGGGTCTTTTGCAGCATCCCTCTTCATGATGTCAAGAACTCTGCATTAGAAACAGACAGTAATGAATTCAACTACATACAGATAGCAGGACATGTATGTGTAGAAAGATAGATTTAAAGCATTTATACTGCTTGAGCATTAATGCAACCCATAAACGACGATAATCGTCTCCAGTGAGATCAAGAGGCAGATCTCAGGAATCATTCCCTTCATATTGAAATAAAGAACTGAAGTATACTACTTGTTTAATCTAACAGATCTACAAGTTATTTACTGGATTATAACTAGATATAATCAAGTCCGTGACAATCCAAATAATTATTCAACTTACTGGTCAATTTTTATTTTATTTGTTTATTAATTTACTTATTTTGGGGTGGGAGTAAAACAAAGAAAAATGATATTACAAATCATGGTCATAGCTTACCTAGAAGCGATTCCTGAGTAAACATCTGCAGGTTTATCTCCCACAACAAGATTGACTGCAGCAGCTCCCAACTGGAGATATATAATACTATGTTACATTTATGTGAAACAATTTGTATAATTTTTTTCCCCTTAAAACATATCTATCATCATGTGAACAAAAAATAAATGGTGTGCCCAGAGTCAAAGCTTTTGTAATTTGAACAGATGGTTGCAGCTGCTCTCAACTGGACATATATTAGTGTTAGTTACATTCGATCACAAACAGCATTGTTATGGAAATGTCAAAATACATTCAGAATAACCACATAAAATACCAAAAATCTAATTAAGTCAAGATGAAATACTCTAACCAGGCAAGAATTGAATTAGTTGGGAGCCAATAATTTCTATTGCTAGGTCCTTTCAGCTTTACACCATTCAGATATGTAGGTAACCACCTTGGAAGATTGGGCATAGACCAACCTTTACATATAACTAATAGTATATAAAAATAGGCTCGTTCCGGTTACATAATTACTTGAATACATGTCCTATATTAAAGGCCTTCTTAGCACACAGAAACATATTTAAGTAATTGAAGTAGCATTACCTTGTCCCTTCCAAGGGCAGCATAGTGTTGCAAGCCATTACATGAGCCATCCTTCACAACAAAAATAGCAAATGATACATTCAGGTTCACTTCTTTACAATTTAATTAATAACTAAAAACCTTTGACAAAGAGAATGAAATAAATATATGCTAAAGCAAGGGTGAGTATCACATTCTAGAACAGATGAAATATTAAATGTAGGTCTTGGATGATCGTTTGAAATTTATTCACGCAATGTGGTAAGAGTTTCTGCATAATAAATGTGTCCAACCATGAGTAAATGACATGACCACACATTAGACAACTCAACATATTTACAGAAATATGAAAACAAATACTCTAAAGAAAATCAGACCTAAAACTATTAAAAATCAGTATATTATAATAACATTACTTAGAGCAGATGCAACATATCCATCCTGTTTCATATAGTCTTAACCTATCCGATGAGTTCCCCATCCCCTCCTCTCCTTTTCCCACTGGAAAAATTAAAAAGGAAAAAGAAAAGAGGAACGGGAAATAAATAAAGGAAAAGAGAAGGATTTAGAACAATGGCATAGTTACACATGCTTGAACATTTCACTAAAATTAAGGTGACCATACAGCTGACAGACATTCAATCAATTTCTTACCTGGTGGACAGGCATATGAGATATGATAGTCTCTGGAGATGGGCTTCTTAAGGATTCAGATAGGTTCATACATGTTGCTAAGCATTGAAAAGGATCCTCTGCTCCTAACCACCAGCGCTTCCCCTCAAGGGGCCTATCTGCAGAATCAAAGATATCTTCCAGATGGTTTTCAGCAAATGCTATTCGCCCTTCATAAGATAATTTGTCCACACCACTACCATATAAATTTGCTAAATGTATCTTCAACCATTGTAAGCCTGATTTGCCAAGTGGGCGTCCTTCGGAATATTCTAGGATTCCTCGGCAGAGGTCAGATCCAAGATGATTCAAGTATGGGTGCATGGGGTATGCACGCCCACGGAAATCTATATTGTGAGGGTAATAAAAGCCATCCTCATCCTTCATTTTTCTTGCAACCTGTTCTATCAAGAAGTAAAATTAATGGCGACTAAGAAAAACATCTCAAGTGCCATTAAATTGAATGAAAAATCAACTCACAGCAAGTTTGAGTTCTACATCACATCGCTGTGAATGCCTTTCACTATTCTCCTTTCTTGCAGCTTTAACTTTCCACTTCCATTTCCTGATTTCTGCTTCATCTTCTGTATCTGGCTCCTCTGGTAAAGGAACCTGAATTGCATCACATTAGGGAAAATGTTCAAGACTGAAGTATAAGAAGATAGCCAGTCGAAATAGAATACACGATTTTCAATAAAGAAAGAAAAATTAAAAAACGTCAAGGTCTGAATGAGTAATGGTTTAAAAGGAGAAAGATGAGGAGAGAAATTGAAGCAAACGAAAACTTTATCTTTGTGAATGTTACTCACATCTTCTCGGTCAACCAAGTCAGCAAGTTGACCCCCACTAGCCCAGATTCTGTCTACGACCCCTAGTATTCTTTTATTCACCTTCCATTTGGTAGTTCCAAGTGTATTAAGTGCCTGATATGAGGGAAAAATAAGAAGCAATGGTATTGCAGGAAACAGCAAAAAATTGCTTTAAGATTCATAGTAGTCGAAAAATAATATGCTAAAGGCGATCTGCCTTGCCATAACCATCCAAATTACACAACAAAATCATAATTTAGTGAATACTGATGCAAGAAGTCCAAGGTTATCTAACCTCGAAAACAGGTTCTAATTGCTTTCTTGGAACTCTTTTAACTGCTTCACGTTGTTGTTTTGCCCCATGTGTGCGCATGATGTAAGATGGAAGGAACAAATAGGCACCCCTATCGTACCTGCCAACATTACGATAACTTATCTAAACTAGGCACAAGATAGTTTAGGGATTCAAACTAAAACAAGTAATTCAAATTAGAAGTTTTCTGTAACATGCATCCATGTGACAGCTTCGTCCTTATATTCAAAAAACTTGCATGGAAAACAATAAAAGGCTGCTGTTCAAATTGGTTTCTTCATTGCAGTATGGAGAAGGAAAATTCAATTGAGACCATTTCATAGCATGTTGTCACTCAAACCGAAGTTCATCAGACACCGATATGTCACTCAAAACATTCCATCAGCCATCAATCCACCATCATTCCACTGCCACAACCTCCCCCACAATCACCTGCAAACCAAACATTGGCTACTTGCTTGGATATGCTGTTTGGATTAGAGGTAATGGACGTTGAGGAATGGAATGGGAGGGGAGTGGTTTGGCAGATATTCGAGGAGAGGAAAGGAATTTAGTGCTGGTGAAAGTTGGGGTGGAAACAGGAAGTGGTGGAAGTTGGTAGAAGGGTCAAATGTTTGTTGCAGAAGGCTGGGAAAGGAGGCAAGTGATGGTGCAGAAGATCAGCAATGGCGCTGTTGGACAGGTCAAACCAAAACAGAACACTTTTTCTTACTAGGTGTGATCCGTTGAACATAGATCCAATTTTCAAGGAATTCAGGGAAGTGGTAGTGGTGAAGAATTGGGTGAAGGTGACAGCTGATTGGCAGAAATCACGGACAGTGTAGTCATTTTATCTTATCCACATTCCCAGATACAAAATCCTGGCCTACTCTTGGGATTCTATAATCAGCCAGATAGCAGATCCTCTATCCTGACTGATTCCTTGTAAAAAACAAAAGGGACTAATTAATCTTGCACCACCCCACAAGTCAAACAAGGGCTCAGGATACAAATTATCAATGAACTCAACTGGTGCAAGTAACATTCCAAGAAGAATTGGAATATATTACAATTACAGCTGAAGGGGAGATCCAAACTCGAAATCCATTTGTCATAATTAGAGTCTAGAACTTGCCTAGGATATCTCACCCCTGAGTTCATTTGCCCTTTAAACATTTATCTATGCAATTGGGGTAGTCTTTAACTAAAAATTTGTTCTTAGGCTGCTGCAGCACATTATTCTCTTTTTGTGTGATTATGTATTTTGTGCATCAGGCCGTTTCACGGCTCTGAAAGCAACCAAAACATTATCATCTATACAAATCTTAAATATCAACTGTTAGAAAAGTACAATGATGGTATTAGCCCAGATAACTCAGACACCTTCTCTGATTCCGCTATAGTACAATACCTTATTCAGCCTAGAAACTTCAATGATTGTCATTAAATCATCAAATTGCATTCTCTTTTACTTTAATCCACCTAGTCAATAAGGACCTTAGCCACAAATATAGCAAACTGATTTTTATCAAGGATAGTTAAAAACATCATAGTGCTGAAATTAAAAGATCCAGAACATCAAGATGGACAGGAGACTTCAAAAAATGCATGGAGCACAGAGATTCCGATTTACCTTCATTGACCTATTAGAGAGTGGAAATTATTTTAGGTATTATTTCCTCATCAAATATTACAGGATCAGGATCAGCATTAAAAGTGTAGATAAAAGCTGGAAATTTCTAGATGGCAACCTCTTCCTGATGTATGATAAATTAAGCAACAATGAAATTTCTAAGAACAAATTTCTTCCTTCAAGTTGAATTTGGTATTATAGAGGCACACTTTGCACAATCCAGAAGGCATGCTGGAGCTTAACATTGGTTTGCCTTTCCTAGAGCATAATGTTTTATTATTCATTCCCTTATTCTTATTCTTTACCACAAAAACGAAGAGAGAGAGAGAAATCAATGTGCAAACTTCCTTGAGCCACAACTCTATCTGAAGCTCTCATCTAACCCTTCTCGGTGATTAAGCAATAGAGAACCTCAGAGTGGTGCTCTTATTGTCAGAGCCTCAGCAGCCTTTCTTGGGGATTTACATGACTCTGTACATGTCTTTCGAAAGGAAATAAGAGAAACCAAAAACTAGGATAACACTTTTATACATTACCAAAAATGATTAAAAAAAAATGACGATGAATCCAGTGTACCATACCCTGTCCAGGTTAGAGGAGGGACCAACATTGGCATGTATGGAATTACCATGTGCCTAGCCTGTGTAAATTGAAGAAAAAAGAATTATCTCACATACACAAACCCAAAAAGAAAAAAAAACAAGCAAACACTGTTGCTGGAATACTAAAATAGTTAGCGAAGTTCAGTGAATAGGAGCTGTGGTTACAGTTCTTTCCAGGCCTTTGCGAACTAGAGGGTCACACTCAATCACTCCATATCTCCTGCTGCCTCTCCTATAATACATAAACCACAAGAAAAAATATCCAATGTAAAGTGTAAGCGTTTGTAAGAGGAAGAGGATAAGAGAAGGTTCAGGGAGAGGAGCAATTGTGGTTGTACTCACTGCGTTTCCACAGTTTTAAGCGAGTGCACAAATGCAGGTCGAATATCAGGTGGTCCATCTTCTAACTGATCAACTGGAGGTTGTATATGGGCTGTTTCTGTTAATATCTGAATCAAACGGCAGCCAACCTGAAAATTACATTATGTCAGTGATTTGGAAATAACCATAAGTAACGTTGGTGAGGGGTGTTAGCTCAAGAGAAGGAGAGAGGCTGTAGGCCAACTTTACAAACTACAAACCTTTACTTGAGCATCCTGGCCCCAGGGCTTTAAATCATCCTGTTGTTTCACTATTTTTCTAACTTGGTGCAGTTTTTGTTTCTTCATGAAAATATTGACCTTCTTTCTTAGTCTCTCCTGTTCCTTCACTGCAGGATCAGGTTCTTCTTCAGAACTTTTATTTAACGCTTTCTTCCTCTTGGTCTTCTCCAAAAACCTGTGTATCCTGGCCTGATTAAGAAAGATAGTAATAGTTATTGAACTCTCAACCACAAATAAACAGTTAAAATAAGAGAGTAGAGAAAATTTAGTTACATAAATTGGAACTTCATAGCCATATAATGGCTCTTATGCAAAAAAAAAAAGGAAAAGTGCAGAATTTGTTATAGCAGGTACATCATCATTATAACATATGATTCAATCTACACATGTAGTGAAGTTTAACTACATAGAAAGTGAACACAACGTTTTCTAGCCCAAAATGGACTTCACTTGGAAATATCCAGCCAACCTCAGAACACCATCTCCAATACTAAGATACATGAAATTGTCCTAACTTCCTTTTGAAAATCCACAATGTTATAAACAATAACTTTATGAGGGAAGTAACATTTCAAAACCTTGTCCCTCGATCACCTCATTTTTCTAGTGATCTGTCTACAGTCAGACAGCAAGTTTGGTGTCAGCCCCGAAGCAGTGCAAACATCTCAGCCAGGATATCGGAACCCAGTGATAGCTAATACTGATTAATCTTCCCAGCTTTCCTTTTTCATTTCTTTTAAATTGGCAATCATTAGTGAATTACAGACAGAGACATTCCATTCAAGTTTCTAAACCACTATTCTGACATAATCCTGACAGAGAAACATAGATGCGGAAAATGGTTTCTAATATTGAAAGTTTACAATGGCTGAACTAAATATGTAAAACTAAAAGGTTAAGCTATTAGAGAAGGGACAAACTTATTTAATTGAATTTGCTTCAACATGCCACTCCCATGTAGACTGAACTAATGTTTTCATCAAATAAGTGACATCTGCACAATTTTAGTTAAATTTAAACCATAAGTCTAATCATCATTTAAATTCATGTCCTCATCAATTAATGTTCAACTTCATACATAACAGAAATAATCCAACATTGAGGTAAATAAAATGCAAAACTATGTGACAGAAAACTGAAATGAACACTCAAGAAGCCAACCTCTTGCTCTATGGCGTCACCAATATGACATGCGGCTTGCACTACCCTAGCACTGCCATTGCCTCCACCAGTCATTAACAGCGCCATCAACTTATGCATAGTAATAACAGCCATCATACCGGCAGGCAAGAGATCAAAATACGGAGCATAACCCTTCCGGTGTTTCCCTTCCTTACACAACTCCTGTTCAGCAGCAATGGCATCTCTTAACGGCTCAAACCATCCCAAGAACAATGACTTCACGTATGGCAAATTGGGAGCCAGTTTTTGCTCACACATGTCAACTAAAAGTTCCTGATATTCTCTTGCGGCCTCTTCCCACGCTTCAGTCTCCAACTTTATTTGCTTCCTTCTCAGCATATTGTACTTCGCTACACCCATTCCTCCCACCATTTTAGGCTGCTTTTGCTGGCCTTTCTCCTGAATCTCTTTATTCAATTCATCTACCAATTCTTGAATTTCATCAATATCGTCTTCGGAAGTTGATGCTATAGCCTCGGCTGCTGTGCCATAATCCCTTGAACTCCAAGAAAATCCAAGGGGGTCACTTGAAATCGCAAAATTGTGACAGCCCATTTTCCTGTTCTGCCGAAAAGAATAATCTCGAGAAAAACCCAGTTCTTGGCTTTGAGTGTTTACATAGTCTTTCGATTCGAGCGGCACGGACCTTTCAACAAAAATTGAATCTTGGTTGGATCTTACAGAACAAAAAACAGGCAAAGAAAAATGGGATTCCGAAAAAAGATTGAACTTTCTTAAACAAGATTGTTTGGATAAACTTCTCCACATATTTCAGCAGATTTAATAATTAATTAACAATAAAATAACACTGATTCAAAGAGTAAAACAGAATCAAACAGTGTATGAAAGATTTAACAGAGTAGAGAATAGAAGAGATTATTTGAGCTGAAAATCAAAGGAAAAAGAAACAAAAAGGACGGGAAGCAAATTTCAGCAAGAACCACAGGCACGGCCGCCTTAAACCCTGCTAAAAACCGCTTCAGGTTGCTCCTTCCCTGAAGGATGAAGACGAGAAAAATAAAATAAAAGGTCCATCCAAAAAATTTCGATTTGTTTGGACCCAGATTAGCAGATAGACCAACCCTTTGTAAAGAAAATGGTTGGGCTACGAATAATAAAGGCCACTCTTGGGAAGAACCCAGTAGGCATTTTCAGGCTGAGAATTCCGCCCAACCCAAGTAAGCCCAAACTTGATTTCAGACTTTAATATGGTCCGCCGGGAGGCCTGCGAGAACCTAGGAAATGGTTTAAAATACCCGGGTGACCCGGTCCATTTTTCAAAATAGCCTTTGACCAGTATAAAGAAAAAAAAACTAATAAAACTTAAAAAGATAAAAGATTTTCCCAATTTTTCCCCATGTAAACTTGGAAGAGAGAGAGAGAGGAGAGAAAGAGAGAGTTTATTCACCGATGAGGGCTATCTTTGACTAACCGACGACCCGGACTCCAAGATTGTCATTTTCTCTGGAAGAAGGTAAGTGTTTTGGGAACTATTATATGAATTTTTTACAAATCATAATTGTATTTTTTTTTTTTTTTTGTTGATTAACTTTGAAAAAATAGTTGTAAATCAATTATTTTTTGGTGAAATGCTTGAAATGACATGTTTGGTGAGATTTGGGTGACGAAGATCGCCGGAAATAGCGATCTCCGGCTAGAGAGAGGAGAGACGTTGCGTCTCTCGTCGGGCATCTGGGCCCGTCCGAGCCCAGATGCCCATAACCGGGCCGTTCGACACGGCCCAGTTCAGTTAATTGGGTGGTGCCAGATGGCCCAGTTTCGTTAACTGGGCCGTCTGGCAACGATCCAGTTCATTTTTTTCTAATAATATTTAATATAATTACTTATTTGATATTTAATTTTAAATTAATTTCTAAATATTACATAAGCAATTAAATTTATTTTGTAAACAACTTGAAAAATTCACGAAAAAAGAGTTTGTAAAATATAAAATATTATTTAGTTATAAATAATAAACTATTAAATATTGGATTGTTTATTTAATATTCAATTAATTATAATTAATATTATAAACAATTATAAATTATTATTTTACAATGAAATATTAAATAAAAAAATTAAAGAGTTTATTTTAAATTACTTATTTAATTTGTTTACAAACAATAAAAATAAACGATTTAAAATATTTATTTTAAATTACTTATTGAAATTGTTTATAAAACATTAAATGAACAATTAAAATAAATTATTTTATTTATCAGTTTATTTAAGTTGTATATTTTAATAGTTTGATTACTATTTAGTTACAAGAATTAGTTTATTTCAAAATAAAATATTATTTAGTTGTAAATAATAAAATATTAAATAAACAAAATAAATTGTTTCTTTAAAATGTTTATTTAATATGTTATTAATAATAGTTAAATATTATATAAACAATTAAAATAAGGAATTTAATTATAAATTCTTCTTTTGCAATGAAATAATATGAAGTGAACAATTAAAATAGTTATTTTAAATGGTTTATAATAAATAATGAAATTTGCATTTAAAAGTAAAAATAATGAAATATTCGATTTTTTATTTACTATTCTATTAATTATAATTAAATATTATGAAAAAATTAATAAAATATTCAATTGACGATTAAAATAAGAAATAATGTGATAATCAATTTATTATTGCATTATATGTTGTTCCATTATCTATTGATTATTTCGGATAGTAGTGAATGTCATTCGGTTAGTTTAATTTTCTCGTAATATGTTTTGTCTATTATATCTTGTACAAGATTCTAACATTTGAAATGTTGTAGGATGAATTACAATTTGGATGATGCGATGAGACAGATTTCTAGCAAAGTTATAGCGAATTGTAACTTTGATATCTTTACAGTAGTATTAGATTTGTTCGACGAGGAGCACGCAGACATATTGAGGCGATCCTACTTATGGCCACTGTATTCATTGCACGGCGTACAGTTTTCTGGGCAGCTACTCGATGCGTTGCTATGTCGGCTGCTCAAGCCGGTTGACGGAGATGCCCTCCATTTCGATCTTGGGGGCAAGGTTGTTAAATTTTCTATATTTGAGTTTGCCCTCCTCACCGAATTGATGTGTACGAGCAAAGAAGCAGCACATGCCCGTATTCCGAGGAACAAGAAGCTGCTGAATGAATATTTTCACGGGCAGGCGGCGGTCACTCCTGGCAGTTGATAGACGCAATCAGGGCATGCGAGGATATGTCGACAGGTTGAAGCTGGGTATGATGTTTATCGTTGAGAGCGTACTCAGGTGTCATCACAAGAAGACGTCGATCAACTTTTTTTCATTTGGAGATTGTTGATGATATCGATGCCTTCAACAGCTATCCTTGGGGCAAAGATATTTTGTGGATACCTTACGACACTTCAGGATGGGGTATTCGATGCCTAAGGGAGATAGACCTGAGCGCAAGTATGATGCATATGGCCTGCCGTTGGCATTACAGGTAAATGTTGAACACAATAAATTATTTATTTTTTTATTTAATTATATATATGATAATTGTAAATGTTGCAGATATGGATGTACGAGACTGTCCCCATATTAGTTGCCCGGTATGCTAGGAGAGTGGAGACTTGTTGCCCTCGGATTTATCAATGGCGAGCACATGACAAGCTATTTGGTAAACAAATATCAACTCTCCTCGACGATCCTGGGATACGTATTATACATTTTTTCGATTTATATTGTACGTGGTCAGTACATGGTCATTAACTCGGTAAAATGTCAATATGTTAGGTTGAAGTCCTCGCTGAGTTGACCCCGTCGATAGACGAGAAGGGTCAGAGTTACATGCGTTGCTTGCTATCCCGGCAGCGTCAAATGATCATATGCCCGAGTCCATCGTTGATCGGGATATGGTATGTTTATTGAATATAATATGTTGATTATCGTTTTGATTTTTTAATTAAATTAATAATTCGGACTATTGATTTTTTCAGAAGCCCATCTAGTATCACCTCCGCCGCCAAGGTTACTGTCGCGGCCGAGTTCACTATCCCCGCCGGGGTCACCGATGGCATCACCACCGCTGCCGATATGGGCATCACTGCTCCCGCCGAGGTCACCTGCGCCGCCGATGGCATCCTTACCATTCCTGCCAAGGTCACCACCCCCGCCACCGATGGCATCACTACGATCGATCGGATCTCCTTCTCACCCGTCCATTGATTTATACGGACACCTCACTGAGTTTATAGCAGGTTAGTATGCCAGATTGTTGAAGGAGATCGGCGCGATGCGTCGAGAGTTGGGACAACAGGTCGACGATCAGTATGCCGACTGTCGGAGGAGATGGGCGCGAGGCGTCAGAGCTCAAGGGACATATCGACGATGTATACAATGATGTTGGAGCTCTACGTCGTGACGTGGTAGATCTTCAGAGTGAGATAGGGGACCTTCAGACTCAGGTCATTACGTTACGGGGACGACGTAGCAGCCCACGAGGGACTGCAAGTCATTGGAATGGAGGGGATGACGGTGGAGCGAGTCAGATGAGGTATGATGATATGCCGTGGCCGGATGGTAGAGATATAAACTCATTTTTTGAGGGGGTACCAGAGGCTGAAAGGGGACCTCGAGGGAGGTGGATGGGGGACCGATAGAGTCCGAGAAAGTACTAGAGGAGGCGGGGGGTACCGACGGAGGTGGAAGAGGTACCGACGGAGATTACAGATAGTGTACCGGCGGAGGTGGGGGGTGGGGTACCGGAGGAGGTTGAAGGTATTGGCGGAGGCGGAGGGGGGAGAAATTGTGGAGGAGGATGACGTAGTTTTCGTGTCGGATGGGACTACGGAGGTGAGGAAGGGTACGAAGCTTGCTGTTGAAGTGACACCACTGGTGGTTGGTAAGAGACTAAGATTGTCATCACAGTACATTGTTTCCCCCTTCATGGTCGAGGCGAAGAGGCGGATGTTCTTGGACGGAACGTACCCCAATCTCTTCCGCAAAGTTGACCCAGTTCGGCAGAAGGCATTCTATGAATGGTTCAAATCCCTTACGCGTGAGCAAGTATTTTATGAATTTCCTAAAGTACATACGAGATCATATATGATTTTTGTAACACTTCACTTTTTCATTTTTTTAGGGACATCCATAGGATAGGGGCGATAACCATCTCGAACGCGAAGAAATGGTTCGACGATGTACTGTCTAGTGGTGTTTTGCTCGCCGATGATGTAAGTGCATTCTCGTCCTTATTTGTTGTTTTGTTTAATTATTTGTTGTTTTACTTAATTTAACGACAATCTTTTTTTTATCGGTGTTAGCACATCGACATGATTATGGAATTGTTGCGCGATCGAGCTTGGAGATACTCAAAATCTTTTGACATTTTTGGCCGAGTCATCCTTAGCTCCGGGTTCGCACGTGCATTGATATTGAGCACGGCACACTCCTACTCAACGGAAATGGATACGTGGTGCCTGTCTACATGTTGGAGTGGGTCATTGGGCTGGAGCCGACAAATGGAAAGTGGTGGACGGATTGTACATATATACATTCCAATGATCGCGAACTCACGCTACTTCGCAGTTGAGATTGTATTCGCGGATTCGACTATATATGCGTGCGACTCTGACCATAGCTATTTGACCCAAGACCAACTGCAGCAGATACTGGAGCCAATTAGTGTGATTATTCCCATGATAGCTAGACAAGCGAATATTCAAGTAAATGACAGATTAGCCATTATACGGGACACGACGATTGCGAGACAAGGAGTATCGTAAGAATTTATAAGTTTTTTATTTTGAAACTTTAGTTTTTAGTTATATGTTATCGAACTAATATATTATTATTTACTTGTAGGGGCGAATGTGGTGTATTCGCGATAAAGTATATAGAATTTTTGAGCATTGGTCGCAATGTTGATCCAATAAATCAATATTTGATAAACATGTGCACGTTGAAACTAGCTTGTAATTTGTATGAATACAAATGTGATTATTAGTACATTGTGTATTTTTTTATTGTAAAAAATGTAAATATTGTGTATTTTGAATGTTTTTATTTAAATGTTTATTGAACATTTAATTTTAAATATTAAATCAATTAACTATTACATATACATCTATATATAACTATTACATAAACAATCGAATATTAAAATAAGCAAACAATAAAAATAAGCAATTAATTATTTTGAATATTTAACGACAATAAATAAAAACATATTACTTAGTTATAAATATTAAACTATTACATAACATTACACATCCGTTGAATTGTTATGTAGAGGAATCTAACTTGTATAAAATTGACGAGTATGCCCTATTGCGTCGTACCTGCAGCACTTACGAGGTCGAGAAAATTCTCCAGTGAATAGTATTCTAGACGTATGTCTCGTTTCGGAGCACGTGGTCCCACTACGGGTGGCAACAAATTATTAAGTGGAAGAATATGGTCGAGAACTTTCCGCTCGACTTCATTTGGCAGATGAAATATCATTTCAGCATACGTCGCTCTCCAATAATCAACCATGTAATAATGACTGCATAAGGTGTGGAAGGAAATCCTCTATGCATAGTCACTACCACCGTATGAGTACACGGAAAACTCTCCAATTGAAACTTTCTACACATGCATGTATTATCATTCAAGTCCACGATGTACCCGATATTACTTCCATCTCTCACGAAGAAGCAAAACTGATCTGGTGGTTCCACCAATACCTTCCTCGCAACCTCTAGAGTTTTGAAGGTCTTATCTTCCCGAGTCGGAGTCAACACGCTTGTGCAATTTTGGGATTCCTCACATCGGTCATGAAACCACTGCTGCAGCTTGTTACGAATTTGCTCAATCATTACGAGAATTGGTAACTCTCGATCTCTCTTGAATAGCGCATTGAGCGACTCAACATTGTTTGACGTCATCATGTCCTACCGACGTCCGAGAAAGTGTGATCGTGCTCAATGTTCGATCCCCATCTCTATTAGATAAACCCATGCAACATGTGATTTATACTTTATTTCGACCATGAACTTTTCAAACTTTTCAAAACTGTACGCCTCTGCAGCTCTCCTAAACAATGGAACGATGTCACTGTCCCGAAACTTCGTCTTGAGATTGCTATGTATATGGTACATACAATAATCGTGATGTGCATTGGGAAAGACTTCGGCAATACCATTTATTATTGACTGCCACCGGTCAGTTACAAATGCAAGGTTCTCGAATTCTCCAATTACTTCCCTCAACTTCGTGAAGAACCAACACATCGTTAAATCATTCTCTCCATCAATTATACCGAACGCAAGAGGGTAAATTTGGATGTTGGGATCTTGACGCGTAGCAATAATCAACTTGCCTTCGTATCTAACCTTGAGGCTTGTACCATCGACTAGAATTACGGGTCGCATTGCAGTTCGAAAATCCTGGAATGCACTATGCAAGGGCCATGAATAAATACTTGAAGCGATTCCCGTCCTCCGTATCAATATAAAATGCCGATCCAGGATTAGTTTTCTCTATGTTGTGGCAATATCTGGCCAATTTAGTGTAACTTTCCTCGACCGAACCCATTAAGTCATCCAATGCTCATTCTTTGGCCTTCCAGACTTTTTGATAGCTCATGACCACCCCGTAATCTCGACGGAAGTCGTTAATGATGTTTGAAGGTCTATAGATCGTTCGTGGGTCCTGAAACTTATCCTTTATTTGTCGACCAATGAACCATGTACGAGCTTGCCTGTGATCATTTCGACGAATACTCACTTCGCAAGTGTGTTCCCGATCATACTTAGGAATTACAAAACACTCATTCGTGTCCATTTTTGTGGCTCGCAAATACCAATGACAATGTCGTCAATGCAGATAATTGTGTATGTTGACTTGTCCAATTTTTTAACTTTAAACTCAAAATTGTGTCTCAAAGCAATCCGGTACACAGCTTCCTGTAAATGTTTTTTTTGTTTCGAACAGTTGCTCGACATATAAATCTTCATCATCAAGAACTGTACGGGAACAATTAGAGGTACATGTACTAATCCTAGCTTGTGAACTCGACCCACGTCTTCGACGGGATAAAGCAATCAAGTCCTCATTCATAAATTCGTTTTCATTCTCGTTGGATTGAACTATCGAGTGAATCTTGTGCGTATCGGTGAAATCATGGTGAGGAACAACTGTATCGGGAATAACCACATCATCTTCACGAACTATCTCCAATGTGTTCCAAAAATTATTCACATTACGATCCCCTCCATCAAGATCTTCGTGTTCACTATCAGGGACATTCTTTTTCACTAAATTTACGCAGAGATGAGTGGTCATGTGAAATTGGTTCAATGCAATTAAAACCTTTATACAATTTTAAGAAGTAACATTTGCAGGTGGAACTGGAATTGATGAATGTTCGTTGTTCCATAGAAATCTCAATTCCCTGTCGTACTGAGAGGGATCGACGTTGGGCATGTTTTGTATCTCACGGTACATTTTTGCATACGATGTACTCGATGTTATTAAAATTGGAATTATGTCTGTATTTCACTTGTCCATTTCCAAACTCATCAACAATTTCCATTCTCTTCAAATTCACCAAAGTAAAGATCTGGGACTGCAACTGATCCCATATTTGTTGCATTAGAAAATATATTTTGTTAAAAAAAATTATTATTCATACATGTCGGGTGAAAAATTAATTTCAATTAAGTGGAAAAACCCAACCCAGACTACCCAGACATGCGAGCCCATACGCCTGGGTTGTCTGGGTCACGTTTTTTGGAATTCAAGCATTTTATATCGTAAAATTGTATGAAAAATCTCATGCAAGTGAACTTTTTTCTCGTTTTTGTTAAAAAAAAATTATAGAGATCCATTTAAGAACGTAAATTTTTTATATACTTATGTCGAAATAAAATTTAAAGATTAATATAATGTACTAATTTAACCGAAATCAAATTTAAAATATGTAAATATACTTACCGATTTCACTGATGACTACAAATAATATTTTTTTGTTGACCGTTTGATAAATTTATCTGTTTTCAAGTTTGAAACAGACGAAAAATTAAACTGTTTTTATCTGTGTTGGAGTAAACAAATAAAGAAAGTGATTTGATTTTAAAATTTTAAGTGGGAAGTATTTGGAATTCTTTTATAACTTAAAAAGGGTATTATTGTCTTTTAAACAATATCATATATTTGTAATTGTATATTATTTTAAGGGTAGTTTTGTCTTTTAAGTGTTGGAAGGCTATTGTGGTGAATGTAAAAAAAAAATGGGCAAAGTGAATATTGGCATGTTTGACAAGGGTAAACTAAAAAGAACCCCTACGAGAACCTACAGTCACCTAAAAGCATCTCCAATAAACTTGAATCGTTCTTTATTTTAAGAATAATTTACAAAAATATAGATAAAATATGGAGTGAATTAAAAAATATTGATTTTCGTTAAATTTTGCAAAGTTACAACTTACAACTTCAATTGCATCAAACCCCCGTTTGACAACCATTATTTAGGAAAAATAGAGTTTTAAATAGTGATTTTTAGAAGAATATGTGGTTAAAAAGTAAAGAAGATTTTAAATTAAGATGCAGAATATTTTATTGTATGAATGTGTGGTAAAAAATGAGTAGGTAGAAAAAAAAAATGAAAAACATGGTTATCAAATTGGGGTTAAAGAAAAATCTGACAATTTCAATTTAAGTAATTTTTTTACGTGTGAAATTTTTTGGCAAATTACAGCATTTTATAAATTCCAATAATTAAACATACATTCAATATTATTCCCAATTACAATACATGTAATTTTTTGAAATTGTAATTTTCCTCAATGGTAGGGTTGCGTTAATTAGGGCTGGACAAAAGTGACGAACTGAACCAGACCGAACCGAATCGAGTGATTCTTCATAAGTCAAATACCCGAACGGGTACCTGAATCGAGAACCGATAAGTTTGGGTCGAGTCTTGGATCTAAATCAAGAACCGAAACTAAATAAAAATTTTATTTTTTTTATTGAATTAATTAAATTATTTTATTTTTTCTAAATAAATTAAATAAATAAGATCATTTCATAATTTTAATTTTAAAGCCCAAATCATTTTAAAACCCGTTAACCCATTTTAAAGACAAGAAACAGTTGAGTTTGTGATCCATTTGCAGTTTTTGTAAAGATTATGAACCTCCGGTCCTCCACCATAATTATATTTTAATAATTGATATGACTATTTGAATTTGCTTATTAAATTTAAAGACTTCAAATGAGATAAAATTCTAAGCAAATGAATTATTGATATGGATCACCGACATTTTAATATTAATATCTACTTTTTGGTATTTGTATGCATTGAATTAATGTTATTCGATAGCTAATTATTTATATATTTTTGAATTGAGCTACGTTAATTTGTAAAAGTTACAAATGAAATATCATTAATTATATTTATGTAGTGTTGTTGTAAATGTTAAAAAATTTAATTATGTTATGGAACCGAACAGAACATAACCGAACCGAACCGAACCGAACCGAACTGAACCTGAATAGTTCCATAATTATATTTAGATCCGACGATTCCATTTATTAAATACCCGAAAATTTTGAAACCGATCTGAACCGACGCACGGCCAGCCCTAGCGTTAATCATGTTATATGTTAATTATTGTTTCATGCCTAAATAAAAAACCACAACTATATATTATAACGGTTATGCTACATGTACATCACAGTTTACAAATTTAGTTATCAACAGATGATGTTGCGATATTTGATTGAATCAAAATCTCACCAATCAAACAATAAAAGAAAATTCTGCCACTTTCTCTATGCTATCTCATCAATCTATAAAATAATTTGTAAATGATGATGTGCAGCAATCATTTCCCATATTCTAATCTCCAGATTCAATACAAGAGTGATGTACAGTGAGCTAACATGCAATATTTTTGCATTCAACAATCTACATCAATTGCTAATTTTATACAAAGAAAAAAGTTGTGAATACTTGATTGCTAAATCTTAACAACTATGAAAGTTGTAAATACTCATAGTGAACTTTCTCGAGCATGTTCACACAGGGGCGAAGCCAGGAAAGTAACTCAATAGGGGCACAATATATCGATATTGAACGTTTTTCATTTATTAGATTTCGTTTCTGCAATTGAAAGGGAAAAAATGAAACAATATCATCACAAGCATTAAAAGGAATCAAAAATGATTTTTAAAGAGAATTCCTATTTTGCAATTCTTAACCTTGGAACTAGTTATGTGAATCACATTATCTAAACTTATCAGATAATAAATTGAGTCAATACAAAGAAATAAAAATCAGGAAAGTAATCATAATAATACAAAAAAAGACTATAAGTTCAGAACAGATATGACAAAATGGAAACATCAGCGTATCGGGTAACCTTGAAGCAGCATTATGTTTCTAAACTTGAAATAAACCATGTATGTGCACTAAACAACTCCTAATGTAATTGTAGATGCAGAATTCGACAAAAATTAGAATAGTATTAATGAATACAAATGAACTAATAGAAGGAATCATACAATACAATTCTCAGCATGAAAAAGATATTTCCTTCAAATAATCTAAAATCTCTTAACCAATTAACCTGACCCACTAAAAGTTACACAATACCAAATTATTTAATGCCAAAATTGCAAAAGTAGCAAATTGATATTATTAATAAAGAAGCAGCAAAGGCATGAAACTCAGACAGCCCATTTCGTCCATTTTATACCTGTTACCAGACTTTTCTACGCACAACGCCGCATGGAGTGGAGGAGAATAGAGGCAGCGGTGAGTCGGTAAGAGTCTGAGAGAGATGGGTGAGTGAAGGAAGTGAAGAGTGAAGACGGAAGGAAGCCCTAATGCTTTCTTTCGCCTTTTGGATTGGGCTATGTAGGTCTTAAGAATGGACTGTTTAGCTAAAAAAAGGGAAAAAAAATTTGAGCCCAAAAGTTCAGGGTGGGCATGTGCCCACTCCTGGCCTTATTGGGCTCCGCCCCTGTGTTCACATAATTGTAAGGATCTGAATGGTGGATTAAAGGCACATTACAATTCACAGTGATTGAGAAAATCTTGACCATCACCATAAATTCCTATTCCATCATAATTTTCACCATCCTCCAATTCAAACAAAGGTCATGGCACATACAAAACTTCCACAATTGCATTATCCTTTTCCACATTATTATCTACTTCATGATGATGAACTTGTTGTTTTAGGAGGTGGTGTCGCCTCCTCAATCTTGTTTGTTTTCTTTTTTCTCTTGGTTGGTTGTGGACGAATTTGTTGATTTCTTCGATTTGATTTTTTTTTTTTGGGGATTGTTTAGCGGATTTTGGTAAATCTTTGTGGATTTTGGTTGGACTGTCCTTTTGACATGGATTTTGTTGCTTGTACATCAGAATTATACGTAAGAGATTACATAATATGATGTGGAGAAAAATGATTGGATGAAAAAAGTTGATTATATTTTAAACTGACAAATGGTAGAGTGACACGTGACATTATGTAACACAAAGCCCTATTCCCCTAAAGTGATATCAGCCACGGGTTCAAACATGCCGTAATTTTATAGCCCAGATTTTCCTTTAAATGCCTTATTTTAAGGGCTAATTAGAATCAATAAGGAAAATTTATTGAGAATTTGAAAGATACAGTGAAACTTTTAATTAGTTAAAAAAAACATGTGATTTTTGCTGGAAAAATGATACAATGTGTGACTTTTAAATATAGTTAATCGTTAATCAAAACTTGGATAATTTGATTAAGATTAGATTTAATCGACTTCATAGTCATATGTAAGTTCTCATGGGAACGATATCTTACTCATACTCTAAGTGTCTATGATAGTGCATTTAATTGATTTGAAGTGATCTATAGAGGAAAATCTTCACAATTGTAGAAGAAAAAGTACATTCAAAGTTAGAGAGAAGGAAAACTAAAAGTATAAGAGCTTAGTGCTTACAGACAATCTATGCCATGAAGTTCCATGTTGAAAGACCTTGTTACCAACTTAAAAGGTGATATAGTTTTGAACAAAATGATTGAGAGTTCCATACATTGATAAAGTGAGACACCTATTTTTATTTTAAGAAAATAAAAGATATTTAAACAATATTGAGTTGTAGATAGAGCCAATTTTGAGTTTGATTTAGACATAATCAACACCATTTAGATAAGATAATAATTCATTGAATATATGGAAGATGCTCTATTTTTTGAAGCGGTTCAAACGATAAAAGAGATTCTTATAATCCCAAACACGTTTAGGATATCAATTTCTGATTCCCACAATTTGCTTTGATTCCATTATATAGATTGTTTATGGGAGACTAGAGTATTACACAACAAAGCAACTATTATCTGAAATGAAGAAGGTTTCATGTAAGGTGTTCCTTTTGGTCTCCATCTTGATTATGTTATCGGGCTAGTTTTATTTTTTGATAAATTATCTGAAATCATTTTTTTAAAGTTTAATTTTAATTAAGCATGCATTAGCTTCTTCTTCTTCTTCCTTTTTTTTTTTTTTTCAAAAATAAGATAGTCACAGGAATGTATGTGTTTATGTTACAATTAGATAACATAACTAATCACACTCACATGAGCTCATAGGTCACATTTGTAACACAATGTGTAATGGACACAAGTTCATAGGTCACCTAGTTGTAATTCTTAAGTATATATAAAGGTTATATTAAATCAAATTGAGTCACAATTCTAATTATGTCAGAATTAGATATCATACTAAGTTACAATCGACAATTTATAAGTCACAATCATTTATGAGAACTGACCAAAGTCACATATCACTTGATTTTGAAATTTTTTAACAAGTTTGTTAATTTTGAAATTGAATATTTGAACTATTGTAGTTATGAAATTTCTCCTTTATTTTCCCCTATCTTATGCACTTGTGCATATTAATTATATCTGTCGTTTTTTACCAAATATTTCTATCAAACATGAAAATATATGACTAATAAAATTCATGAATTGTCTCTCCACTCTCTGATGCAGTATTACCACCACCTGTATGTAGGAAAGAATCAGATTGCATCCATTTGGTCCCTAATTGTAAAGGCGCCCCAGTTTGTTTTAGGTCTTTTTGTGGGTGCATTCCCTCGCCACTCCAACTTGAAGCCGCTGAAAATGAAGGACTTGATATAAAGAAGAATGCTTTCGTGGGCGTAAAAACTGATAAAAGTTAATGATATCTCAACGGAAATTTTTGTTAGAATAAAATTTTGTGATGAAAATGTACCTGCTCTACAAGAAAACCGAGTTTTGTGACTTGAAAAAAAAAAAAAATTATGTGACAGATTAATCACATTAGATATAGTTGTTTGTACCACATTGTCACAAAAATATTTGTTTCGTTTGAAATACTATAAGTGTACGGTTCGCTAACAAGTAGTAAAATTGATTTTAAGTCCAAGTATCGTACCCATAAAGATTGTATTGATTTAAACTCAAATAAAGTTAGCCTTAACCGAAACTATGAAAATTAGTGTCACTAATTATTCTAATTAAAAATGCAATACCTAACTTAACAAGATTCGATGCAAAATTGTGATTTATGCAAGTTTGATGAAAATCTATTAATGAAAAACGCTCTAAGATCACGAATCCCCTTGTATCAATCACTCTTTAACTCCAAACCTTTGAATTTGGTAACCTGATTCAATTATGAAGATCAATATTCCTAAATTGTTTAATAATCTTTTCTAAGTAGGATTAAACATATTCTTACGTGTGACCTGACTATATTTATATGACAAATGCGAAATACAAGAATGTATTAATGGATTTGTGAATACTTAAAGATCACGTAAAATATAGTGGTATATTTATATCTCTTATTGGACTTTACGACAATTATGATTATGTCTAACTTATTTTCAATCTCTCGAAAGTAAAACAAGTTCAAAATTTATACAATTAGTGATCAAGTAATTGTAGAGAAAATACATATCATCATAATTGTTCAAAATTCAAAAAGTGCTTTAATGTCAAAAACAAGATTCAAAAGTTAAAAGTTTCGTAATCCAAGGTTCATCGTGATCCTAGTACAAGGTTACTTCAGCCTAACATGTTATGAAGAAGAAAACAAAAGAAATAAGAATAGTTCAACACCGGGAATTCTAGAATTTGATCTTTGGATTTCTTGGATTCAATGTTCCATTCTTTGCCTCATTTTGCAATCAATTCTCCACCCTAATTTTGAATTGATAAGTTGTATTTACAGTACTTTCCAAGAAGTCCCAATAGTCTCAAGAATTCGTGCAAATAATGTGTCAAATGGAAGTTACTTTGTTGGAGTTGAATTTTGAACGAAAATAGTATTTTGGTCGCCAAGGCTAAATCCGGGCACTCACCCAGTCGTGTTTCAGCCTCTGTTTTTGAAAATTCACCGCTAGGCTTTTATAACTGGGGCAATCGCCCAATTATACCAACTTTCAATCTTTGCGTTTTGGTCCCCAAATTCTATTCTTGATTCTTTTAAATCCCTTTCTCTTACAATTTCTATCATTTAACTTCTAATTGCATCCAATTGAACCTGTAACATCTTCAATCTTCATTTTATGGTTTGAATCAACTATTGAAATGTTGCAATTAGTCATCTTCTTCATTATTTCCTTGATTTTGATCTTCCACTTTAAATCACTTCAATCTTGGATCTTCAATTTTTATTTAAATGCATATTAGTCCCAAAATTTACATCCAATGGTTAATTAATCCTTCTCTCTTTCCGATTTGCTTAGAAACGGGTCCCAAAACTGAAAACAAAAGAAAATTGACCCAAATTAAGTAGAATTCAATACTTTGACGATATAAAAGTTTAGTAATATGGTCCATATAAGTGCATAAAACGCACTCATCAAACACTCCCAAACTAAAACATTAGTTCGTCCTCGAGCAAAAAAAAAAAAAAAAACTTATGCATAACCCATATTACTATCATAATTAAATCATAAGTAACAGACTCAACATTGAACTACTTATCACATGCTTAAGGTTTGAATTTAAGAAACAATTTAGAAAGATCCATATAATATCACAAATAGATTTTTACTTATCTGATACTCAATTTAGAGTTTATGTGTGTCATTAGCAAACATTTAGCTCACACCCTACTAGAACACAACCAATCAAGTAGTGTTGATTCACTCATAATCTCAATCCTCTTGTGGTCAATTTTTCCTCACACCCCTCGTGCAAAATCACTCCTTATGTTTTTCTCTCCAATTCCGAGTTATTTTTAGCATGTGTGGATTCCTAAAAATCATTACAATGCATTTTTCTACACAAAGTGAACAGAATCAGATACTTGTAAATCTAGAAGGAAGATAGTAAGTCATTTTCAAAGCCACAAATATCATCGTAGGCGGTAAGTCGTTCAATGCTAAACTAGACACTATTTTTAATTTTTTTATTAAACAGTTACACAGTTATACATACCCAATTAACGATTAAAAAATAAATATATATTCAAAGTATCATAATACTTACCCTCCCCTAAATAAAAATATTACATTGTCCACAATATAAAAGCAAAAACAATCAAAAGAAAGTAGTAATGATCAGAAACTCCCCATGATAGATGCAAATATGTAGAATGATTACGATAGTCCGGTTGGTAGGCGTCACGACAACCATTATTTTTCCTTGTTACTAGGCTTTAATTTTTATTTCAAGAATTCAAAGTAACCATTAGTGATAGCAAATAAGATTCAAATATTTGCACTGAATTCATACCAAAAAAAAATTATAATCTTCTAACTTTTAGAAAAATTATATAACAGGGCGTGTATCCCGACAAAAATCCTATAACTAGAAAAAGATAAGTCTTTCAAATTGGTTTGGAGAATGAAATCTAGATGCAACATTAAGAATGCATATCACATCAATGTAAGCTCAATATAATGATAGAATGTTAACGACGAGTCTAAGTAAAATGAACTCAATAAGCAAACAAGCCTAAGTTACTAATGCGGGTCTTAAAATACGACCTAAAGTGTGTTAAAAGTCATTTAAATGCATGAGTTCCTAAATATGGTCTTAAAATAGTAATACAATCCCTGAAACTCCATATAATGAAATAATTAATCAAAATAAGTGAAAAGAGATAGAAAAATGGGTTACCTCCTAAGCGCTTGATTTATAATTTAAAACTCAACTTTTGGGTGATTTACTCATGGTAGTTTAAGTAAAAACGTTTCACCATTGCACTCCTTGCAATTTTCAGCCTTCCTTCCTCTTTTTGCTCTTCAAATTTTGAATTTTTTGTTCCTGTCTCTATCAAGAGTTCTTCCAAATTTTGGTTTTATTTTCTAAAAATTTTGTTGAATAGATAGTTCATCTTCATCAATACAATTGCCATTGTCAAGGTCTAATGGTTGTTTTGATCGATGATGTAATTTAAAAACTTCTTGTCCCTTATTCACCCTCAAGATTAGCTCAATTTTCTATATATCAATCAAAGTTCAACCTATTGCTAGGAATTACTGCCCCAAAATTATTGAAATATCCCTGTCTTCTTCTATGTTTTGGAACAATAAAGTCTTCTGGAAATATCAATTTGCCATCTTTGATGAATATCTTCAACCTTGCCTCTTAGATATTTGATGCTTCTATCGGTCAGTTGCAATAACATCGTTGTTTCTTTTGTTTCTCCTAATCTCAATCTCTTGTTTCAGATAAAGACATTAAGTTAATACTTGCGCCTATATCACACAAAGCATTAAAAGAATCAGCTTCTCCAATTAAATAAGTAAAGTGAGACTTCTTGGATCCTTGACTTTGAGAGGCAATTTATTTTGTATTCTTGCACCGCTCTTCTTTATCAGCGCCACAATTTCAAATTCCGAAAGTTTTTCTTCTTTGATATGAATCTTGCACAGCTTGGAATTTACCTTATCACGTATATGAATGGGATATTGATGTGACATTTCTTTAACACATCCAGAAACTTCTCAAACTATTAGTCTAGCTTGTGTTTTTTCAACTTTTGTGGGAGTAGAATGGAAGGTACATATGCCACAGCTTGTGGATTGTCTGGATTCTCTTTCAAGTTTTTCTGAGTTGATTTTTAGACTCATCCGCTTGCTCATCATCTGTTGTAGATTGTAATTGGTTTTTTTTACTGTAATCTCAAGCAAATGTACTCCATTTCTTGTTGTGATTGCTTTCACGAATGGATCCTAAATTATTTCATTCTCTAAAGTACTTAGGGTCCGTTTGATTGCAAATGTGGAAAATGGATGGAAAGAAAATGTTTTACTGGGAATTGAATTGCCTAGAATTTATTTTGTTGGGAATTATAATTAATTGTGTTTAATTTATATAATTTTCTACTTGGAAAATGTTGAAAGTTTGGTGTCCGTTTGACTTCGTTTTTTATAAAAAAATGTTCATTAAAGTGATAATTTTTCTACCAATACATCTAGAATTTGTTCTAATTACCAAAAAGTAAAAAAAAATTAAACAATTAGGAAAAATTATCATATTTGTTTGACTTTGTTTTATATAGAAATTGTCAACAAAAATGAAAATTCTTTTTACAATAGTTCATAGAATTGTTTGCTATTGCTTAAAAAAAAAAAGTTTTCCCACCTTATAGGTGGGAAAACAAAATCAAGCTTTTATACATCAAATGATTGTACCTAGAAAAAGGTGGAAAACATTTTGTCAGGAAAAGAAACGTTATCAAACACCCTTAATTGAAAAAAGTTAGAAAACATTTTCTTTTTCCACCTTTTTTCCTACCTCTCAAACGGACCCTTATGGTAATTACCTGCTCTTTAGAATTATTTTCAGTATTTCTTGGCAGGGTACCTGGTGCTCTGTCTGATATAGCAAGTGTCATTTGTCACATTTGAGTTTCCAAGTTATTGATTGCAATTCTTTGATTTTGAAGGGATGTCTCAATCTTTCTCATGAATTGAATGTTTGCCTCTATATAGTGCTCTATCTTTCCATAAATTTTTCAAATGTCTCTTCCAGAGAAGTTTTCTTCTCGGGCTGCTGATACTAATAACCATGCGGTGCAGTGGAATTTTGATTACTCCAAGAAAAATTTAGATGCTTCCTCTAAATAAGATTGTAAGTGTCAGAATATTGATTATTTTATTGGCGCAGACCCCCTTGTAAATAGTTAACTTGTTCAATATCATGTGCAAGAATTGGAAAATATGTTGTCATGTGATATGCCCTGCATTCTTCGTAGCTTGTCGGCTTGGGTTGTACTGCATTGGTTGATTGTGACAGACCTTTAACCTTATGAACCACATAGTCAATTTTTGTAGACAACATTGTATAAGTGTCCACCTCATATACTCCTGGTGCCTTTTTAAGAACAACCTGCTCAAAAGCCCATACGATGGTGGTAGTAGCCACTCTTTCAAACAACTCTAAGGTTTCATCAATTGTCTTCATGTATAATGAGTCATTGAATGAAGAGTCCACTATACTTTTATAAGATGAAAGTAGACCTGTATAGAAATATTGGACTTGTAGCCCTTACTGATGCCGTGATGAGGATACTTCCAGTATGTTTTTGAATCTATTACAAGCCTCATCAAAAGATTCGGTTTCTCCTTGATGAAATATGGATATGTCATGCTTCAACTTTGCTATCTTAGTTGGTGGAAAGAATTTGGTGCATGATTTTTCAGCCAACACTACAACAAAAAGGGTCTTTCGCAACACATAAAATGCAACATTTGGTGATAAATGTTGCTAAAAGGGAATGTGTTCGGTTTAAGATCGAGTTTTTTCTTTACCTTTTTATTTCATTTTAAAGCTCATTTTTATTTAAGTGGTGTTGTATCACATTCTAATGTTCAAATGTATGGATTCAAAAATTTGTATTGAAATTATCAATTTTTATGCAATTCTAAAATTTGTTCGTAAGTTTCATTTTCAATTTTGTCAATCTATTTGCATAAATTGTTGTTGTTGAAAAAAAAAAAAAAAAACGGCAACGTTTGCCAAACGTTGCGAAAAACCGTCTTTCGCAACGTTTGCCAAACGTTGTCGTAGCTATCTACGGCAACGTTTGCCAAACGTTGTCGTAGACTTTTGGCAACGCTAAAAAAACGTTGCCATATCTCTCCACTCTACGACAACACCTTGATTTGCAACATACGTCCAAACGTTGCCGTAGGCCTATGGCAACGTTTTTTGAACGTTGCCGTAGGCAGTTTTTGTTGTAGTGCAAGTTATTTCAAGTTGTAATGCTGGCAATATGTTGTGAATCTAACCATTCAAGGGCTCTATCCTTTAGAGTACGTGAAAATAGTCTTGATATGATAATATCATCGGAAACCCCTTGATATTTAAAGTGTTGACACATCTCCAAAAATTGAGAGACGCGTGTATGGATTCTCATCAGCCCTGCCATAGAATTGATATCCATTATGAAACAACTGAATGACATTGGTCTTGAACTGAAAGTTCGACTGTCCAAAAGGAGGATAAACGATGCTAGATTGACTCTGAATAATTTGTGGAGTCATGAAGTCCCCAACTAGCACGTTCCATTTATCAATCACTGCATCTTCATTCTCTTGGATAACTAGATTATTCTGTGAATTAGTTATCTTTTGTTGTTGTGCTTCTCTAACTTTTTTTGTCTACGATGAAAAGTACATTCAATTTCCGGACCAGCTGCTATTAGTTCACCGTCCCCAAATTTCACATAAAATGCCTGAAGAGAAAATAGAAGTACCTAAATAAATTAAAATAGAGCAACTAAATAAAAAAATATATATGTTCAAATTAGTGCCAACATATATAAAATTAAACTTAAATACAATACCCAGGCAACGACGCCAAAAACTTGTTACGAAAATATTTGTTTCGTTTGAAATACCGCAAGTGCACGATTCGTTAACAAGTATTAAAATGAATTTTAAATCCAAATATCGTACCCACATAGATTGTATTGGTTTAAGCTCAAATAAAATTAACTTTAACCAAAACTATGAAAATTGACGATTTGTCATAACTATTTTGTCACTAATTATTCTACTTAAAAATGCAAGATTTAGCTTAACAAAATTCGATGCAAATTTGTGATTTATGCAGGTTTGATGAAAATCTATTGATGAAAGATGCACTAGGATCTCGAATTCCCTTGTATTGATCCCCATTTAACTCCGAACTTTTGAATTTGACAACACGATTCAATTACGAAGAATAATATTTGAAAATTGTTTAATAATCTATTTCGGGTAGAATTAAACATACTCTTACATGCAACCCGACTAAATTTCTATGATGGATGCAAAAATACAAGAATGCATTAATGGATTTGTAAATACTTAGAGGTCACATAAAACATAATGGTATATTTATATCTCCTATTGGACTTTATGACAATTATGACTATATCTAACTAATTTTCAATCTCTCGAAGGTAAAACAAGTCGCAAGATTCATACAATTAGTAATTAAGTAATTGTCGATAAAATAAAAATGTGCTTTAATGACCAAAACAAGATTTAAAAGTTATTTCGTAATACAAGGTTCCTATCACAAGATTACTTTAGCCTAACATGTTGTAAAGAAGCAAAAAAAAAAAAGGAGAAAAAAAAATAGTTCATCACCCCAAATTCTTGAATTTGATGTTTAGATTTCTTGAACTCAATCTTCCATTCTTTGCCTCCTTTTACAATCAATTTTCCATCCTAATTTTGAGTTTATAAGTTAGGTTATATTTGATAGGCTATATTTTCCATGTTAAACACTTGTATGATAGACAAAATTTGGCATGAAAAATATTTTCCCACCCCTCGCCCACGCGCCCCTTTTTTCTCTTTTCAATGAATTCATTTTTCCACATTGTTTGTGGGAAAAGGTGGGAAAATGAATTCCATCTCCTGGCTTTTTTTTTTTTTTTGCAATGAAAATAAATTTCATAATCAATTGTAAAAAAAATCACTTTAGGACAATTTTCATATAAAATAAAGCCAAACGAACACTAAAATATGATGAAAAAATAATTTTCGAGCAAACTTTTTATTTTATTTTTTTACTTTTTGGCAATGGTAACAAATTTCATAACCAATTCTTTAAAAAAAATCACTTTAACGAACAATTTTCATGCAAAATAAAGCTAAACGTGAACAAAAAGAATCCAAAATTTTAAAATTTTTCGGGTGGAAAATTATACCAATCAAACACACTTAATTAACAATTTTCTGAAAAAAAAATTATAGGTAATTATTTTCTCTGAAATTCATTTCTTTCCACCCTTGCTATCAAACGAACCATTATATTTTGTGAAAAAGAAAACAAAAGAAATAAAAATAGTCCATCAGCCGAAAATCTTGAATTTGATGTTCAGATCAAGAATTTCATGTTTAGATTTCTTGAACTCAATCTTCGTTCTTTGCCTCCTTTTACAATCAATTTTCCACCCTAATTTTGAGTTTATAAGTTAGGCTATGTTTGATAGCATACATTTTTACATATTAAACACTTGTTTGATAGATAAAATTTGGCACGAAAAATATTTTCCCACCCCCGCCCCACGCGCCCCTTTTCTCTCCTTTCAAGGAATTCATTTTCCCACATTTTTGGTGGGAAAATGAATTCCAGCTTCTGGCTTTTTTTTTTTTTTTTTTCTTGCAACGGAAATAAATTTCATAACCAATTGTAAAAAAAATTTACTTTAATGGACAATTTTCATGTAAAATAAAATCAAACGAACAATAAATTTTGATGAAAAAATAATTTTCTAGCAAATTTTTTTATTTTATTTTTTTACTTTTTGGCAATGATAACAAATTTCATAACCAATTGTAAAAAAAAATTCACTTTAATGAACAATTTCCATGTAAAATAAAGCTAAACGTAAACAAAAAGATTCAAAATTTTAAAATTTTCCGGATGAAAAATTATACCAATCAAACACACTTCATTAACAATTCTCTAGAAAACAAATTCTAGACAATTATTTTCTTTGAAATTCATTTTGTTTCCACTCTTCTATCAAACAAACCATTATATTTTGTGAAGAAGAAAACAAAAGAAATAAAAATAGTCTATCACCTGAAATTCTTGAATTTGATGTTTAGATTTCTTGATAAAAAATAGTCCATCACCCGAAATTCTTGAATTTCTTGAATTTGATGTTTAGATCAAGAATTTCATGTTTAGATTTCTTGAACTCAATCTTCCGTTCTTTGTCTCCTTTTACAATCATTTTTCCACCCTAATTTTGAGTTTATAAGTTATATTTATATTTACTAGATCAAAGCAACGTGCAATGCACGTTTGCTTAGTTCATATAATGTATTTTGTTGTGATAAAATATTTTATTAATAAAGATGCAATTGTTTTGGATATAGTTCATATAATGTATTTTGTTGTGATAAAATATTTTATTAATAAAGATGCAATTGTTTTGGATAATTGAATAACAGTCGATGTCGTCGATAAATAATTACAAGTGATATATTAAAAGAAGAGCGTGAATGAAATCTATGAAATGGTCGTTCGAATAAACATAGGTCAATAGGTTTCTGAATTGTGTTTGAGATAATCTTGATTCTAAGATGACGATCCTGCATTTTCCTCATCTTGCACTGCTTCAACAGAAAGGACATTGAAATGTCTATATTTTTTCTCGTTCAATTTTTCTGGATCTACTAAAAGTTGAAGGTTCCATATTTGTTTTGATAATTTCTCTGCAACGCTTTTAACATATTGTTGATTTTCCTGCAAATTAAATTTTGTATAGGTTTACATAATTAATATAAAACTCATATATATATATATATATATATATATATATATATATATATCTTAAATAACTGTTTGTAGAAAAAAAATTAAAGAGATACCTCCTCAATGTGTTCCATCAATTGAACTGCTGAACAACCAAGTGTCTGTTCCGCTATTTCACCAAACAAAGTAGCTGCTAACTTTCCAGTGTTGTCGTCCAGTTCGACATACGCTCTTGCACTTTAAATGTGTTGAATATATTAATTAGTATTTCAATGCTGTTAAATTGTAAATGAAATAAGATATGAATTCGAAATGAAAATTGTAAGATACGTACCGCGGTTGGCTGATCCCTTGGCTTTTGCAATATATACAAATGAATGTTTCATTGTATTTATATCCAGTTCCTCTATTACAGGCAACACATGACATGTAATAAAATACTTGAGCAAACTCATTGACATTTACCTTCGCCTTTATCCAGATTTTTGTTTTCTATATTAAATCATAACAAATTTTTAGAATGAATGTTTGCGTGAATTTTATGATGAATTGGTAATAAAATAATATTTACCGCTGTGGGTTGTAAGCCCTTAATCAAATCTGCCACATCACAAATCTTCACTATTTCTCGAATACCAACAGATGAAAGTGTTGTAGATGGGTATGTGAAAGATCTTGAAATGATAGTTTTGATTATCGAATGATTATTCTCCGCCCTTGAAATTCAGAAAAGAAGAATGATGCTAGGAAATGGAATATATGTATATATAAATTACATACATTATATGATTATGTTTGATATTAATGCGTTAATATCTACTTTTTAATTGTCGAGAATTACCATTGCTTCATTGCAGTTGCCTGAGGAAGAAGGGGATTGATTATAAAGGTACTTGACGGGCGTGATGAGAGAGACAACCCTTTGTTGAATTTGAGATTGGTGTTAGTACAAGTATTTGCAATATGGGAAAATATCACACATTCGTTGTTATTGTAAATACCGTTATATGATCCAACAGATATTTTTGTTCCAAGTATTATTGGCCTATCTTCAATAATATCTGATATTTTCTGACATTCTTCTTGGACGAATCGACCCCACATAGTCAAACATATTGGATTCAAGCTACAAAATTGAAATTACTAAAAGTATTAATAAAATATTGTTGAATTAATATTGGAAAGGAGAGAGAAGTTATAAGATTTTTTTACCTTTCATCGACAACATATATCTCTTGAATTGTTGCTGGTCCAAATGTCGTCGTTACCTCTTTAGTTGGGTTAATTTTTATTGCAACAGCTAAAATAGCTAAATATTTGAAATATGAAATGTTAATTTATATTGATAAGAAATTTGTAAAGAAATTTAAATTAAATTACCTATTTCTCCAATTGACCCTCTGTGAGCCTCTAAATCTTTGAATGGGACGATCTCATATTTCGGGACATCTATTTTGTCTTCGTTGTGTGGAACATCTTCTATTATTGTTTTTGAGTTCAGAATCCACTGATATTTATATTCTCCGATTTTGTACTTCGGATCTACTGGTTTGACATATGCATTGATGATGTAATATGAGTGTAAAATTTGTAAAGTGTCGGACCGGGGGTCAATATCAGCGCCAAACATTGCCGCCTGCACTCGATTACCCTATACGATGAATAAAAGTAATTGTGATTAATAGTGTATTGTATAAAGTTATGTTGATTGTTTTGTTGTACTAAATTTTTTAAATGATTTAAGTATCCTTTATTTTTTTTTACCCAAAATATGTTTTGAAAGAGAGTTAAATAATTACAATGTAGTTAATAATTTTTGTAATACGATATAATTTAAGAAATCTAATTTCAGGGGATATTGATAATTGGAAACATAATATAGGCTAACAAATATCATACCTCTTGATCAATTAATGTCAAATTTTGGTACTTCACCGTTGTGCGTTGGCTTGTTCGCTTAGGTGACTTCTCCGCAACGATCATCTTTATCTTCCAGTTTTTTGTATTTGGAGTGATATCCTTTATTGATGTGTGCACCGTCCACATTTTTCCGTTTTCTGATACAAAAATATCAGATTTGTAAGTGTAACAAATCTCAGTTTAAATTCATAAAGTACTAAAACGACTGATGAAGACTTTTAATTAAATGATTGAATATGTTGGATATATATGGAGAAAAATACTATAGTACACAATGAATTGAGAGCGTACAATGAAATGTAGTTACCTGAATAACATTAATTCAAACATGATAATGTAAGTAATTCCGTGAACACAATATTTTTTGTGGTGTTCTTTTCACGTTGTTCTGTGGACAGTGGTCGTATAAGAATCCTCACCGTAGATGCTGTCTTTGCCCTCGATAAAGCCACATATAATTGACCATGTGAAAAAACAGGTTGAGGTAAATAAATCCCAACATAATCCAATGTCTGGCCTTGTGACTTATTTATAGTCATTGCGAAACTTAATCTTATAGGGAATTGAGTTCGTTTGAATGGAAAACCACTATTTTCTTCAACATTTGGTAAAAACGGTATCCTTGGAATGAATACTCTTTTTCCAATATGGTGTCCAACTGCAATTTCTGCATCTATGACATTTCGATCAAAACCCCGACAAATCAAACGGGTTCCATTGCATAGGCCTTCTGAAGGATTAATGTTTCTAAGGAGCATTATGGGACAGTTTTTCTTTAGCAATAATTCGTGTGGCGGAAGTCCGTTTGGGGTTAGAGTATTTAAGAAATCTTCCATAACTGATTGTTCAGATGCATCTGTTGTCTCATCGAAACTGTAATATCGATATATTTCACCCGGGAACCTATTAATCAACAATGCATTTATCTCATCAACATAACCGTTCTTCGGTGTTAATATGGCCCGATTCATCATAGATGAAATATTTATTGAATATTCATGAACATCGTGGAAAACATCTTGTATCAAATTATCTAAAGAAGTGCTGTCATCATCATAGGGAACAAGCATCCTATTCGGTATTTTTATGGTTTCATCGATTGTATTTGGCGGCATTCCGTTTCCTGTTTGTAACACATAATCTGAAAAATCTGGATCTAGTCTTGCTCGCATATTTTCTTTTAATCGGAACTTAATCAATGTAGGCCACAAATACGAATAAACCAAACTTGAATTTACTTGTTGTTGTCTTGTTCCTTTACGAACGACAAGTAGAATTTGTCGAAAATCTCCACCGAAAACAACGACCTTGCCACCGAATGCCACATCTGAATCATTGATATCTCGTAGCATTTTATCTAATGCTTCTATGTGTTGTTTTCTCGTCATGGGAGCCTCATCCCAAATTATTAATTTTGCTGCACGTAGTAGGTTTGCCAGTGCACTTTGTTTGCTGACACAGCATGTGCTTCTTTCGTCAGTATCAAGTGGAAGCTTAAAGCGTGAGTGTGCTGTTCGACCTCCCGGAAGAATAGATGCTGCAACACCTGATGAAGCAGTTGCAAGTGCTACTAATTTTCTTGATCGTACTGTTGCGAGAAGTGCTTTGTACAGGAATGTTTTTCCCGTCCCACCTGGGCCATCTACAAAGAATGCAGCATTTTGGTTTGCAAATACTTTTTCCAGTACTGCATTATAGGCATGTTGTTGTTCACTATTAAGATATTGTGATGCAGCGATATCCGTTTCTGGGATTTCAACAGCCAATTCGTCATCGATTTCTCTAGATTTATATTCATCTTCATCGAAGCAAATGTCCTCATCAAGAAGATTGTAGGAATTAATGTCTTTCCCCATTGATTCAATTGTAAAAGAGATTGACCTCAATACTTGGGTTCTTACATTTGATATAGTATCTTCTGTTGATTTGAAATCAACTGACATATCTTGCTCAAAACGTTCCCAAAGCTCCCTTGGATTGGTTGGATTACAATAAACCAATATTGTTGCAAATAACCGTCTCAAAGTTGAAGGCATCTGATATAGAGTTGCTTCGTTTAAACAATCTTCTAAGCTGCTGTCTCTCTGTAGCAACCCATGCAATGTTGCTGCTTCGCGAAATGTTGGGGCCACAACACCATCAACTGTCCTAAGATTTTCAAACGACAAAGGTCCTCTTACATGGTTTAGCAATATCCGCAGATAATATCTCTCGCCTTCAAATGGATTTGCTGTAACAATACGGCCTATAACGGTTTTTTTTTTCCGTGGAGTCCAATCCTTGTTCTGTTGGCTCCAAACATAATATTCTGGAATTTCTTTATACAATAATGTTTTTGCGTTCTCATCTACCCGATTTAATGCAAAGAACTGTGTTAACATCGATTTTCTTGAACGATCTAAGTTAACAACATTGTTTAGATCGTCATTTGCTCGAAAAGTCACTGGGTGTTGATCTTGCAGATGTAAATGTAAACTATACACTGCTGGGTACATTTCATTAATAGTAAAGCCATATATCCTCCACATAGCTTCAGGGGGAGCAATCCATCGGGCTGATTGGAATTGTTGGATTTCATCAACTTGTTGATTTTGCTGTTCAGAAATCAAGTTGAACGCAACACGATCATGTCCTTTATAAATGTATTTATAAAGATATTTGACTGCTTTTATCGTAGAACAAATCTCAACATTAATGTGACAGTCAAATGTTGCTAGCAGATATGGATTATATGGAACAACCCAACGATTATCTAAATTTTTGCCTCTGACTTTGACAACTATTCCATCGTTCGAACGCCTATATATTGGAAAGCAATCATTTCCAACGGTTGTAGCAGATGCATAGCTCTTTGGGTAATTACTTTTGCAACGACCATTTTTTTTCATGCAAACATTTGATGGGTTGAAAACTCCACATGGTCCATGCATCATATGCTTTACAACAGCATTATGCAAGTGCAAGTTTGTATTTTTATCAGGTATCTCTGCTGATACGATCTCGTCAAAAGATTCTGGCGCATAGACCTTCCAATCCTTTTGTAAGATAATTAAGAAATGCGCATGTGGAAGACCTCTCTTTTGATGCTCTATGACGTAGACGTATGCTGAAACTTTACCAAATATTTTCCTCTTGAATAATTGATCCTTTAATTCTTCTAATTTTGCACGAAAGACTCGAGCAACCAAATCAGGTCGATTTTGACCCTCCTCTTGTGGATGTAGTTCATTTGTAATTTCTTTCCAGTTTGGATTGCATGTCATCGTTAAGAAAATGTCCGGTTTGCCGTAGCGTTGAACTAAAGCCATTGCTTCCATATATCTTTTTCTCATGTCTCTTGGACCTCCAATAAATGATGAAGGCAGTATAATCCGTTTTCCAACATTAGAAGCGTTTCTTTCCCCAAGCGTAATTGTATCAACAATACCTTGATATAACTCTGATCGAATATGTTGTTGTTGCTTCCTAAAATAATCCAATCTTGACGTTTCGATCTTAACGTACATATCTACTACAAATTGTTGCATTAGTCGACCAGAAAGTAGCAGAATTGATCTGGCATTTTCTCTGATTTGCAATTTGTAGCAATAATATTCACGGCATGAAACAACTGGGTCCTTCCTTCTTCTGTTTAATGCTACAAAAGTTGAATGTGAATGAAAGGTTATTGAGTTGGACGTACATACTAAATGAAATTTTTGAGTATTAATATTGCAATCTAACCTAGTTGTTCTCTTGAAAGTAATTCCTCTGCGGTCTCTGATTGTTCAGGATTTATTGATTGGTTTGTTTCATTATATGTAGATCTCCTTCCTCTACTGACCCTTTGAATCCCTTGATGCCAACCAACATCACCACATGGAAATAACAATGGATATTGCAATGGATCATAACATCCGAAATAGTACTGAACTATATGACTTCCACCAGAATGGTTAAAGACAAAAATGTCACGTCCTCTTAGTCGATCTTGACCGTCATTTTCTACCCATATTGCTGCAACTTGTGAAGATGTGGGAGCATTGAATACACGTTGATCTAGGCCAGCATCTGATCTTATATGAATTATTCTATTTTCCAAATTTGGAAAATCACCAAGAGAGCGAAAAAAAACAGAATATGGATTAATGCGAAGAATATCGATGAGTTGAGTTACAATTGATGGATCCATTCTGTTTGAATCATAAACGCGATTTTCTAATTCATGTTCTGTATCATAGAAATACAACTGGAGATAAGAAGGGCAACCATTTGAAGGAATCAAATCATTGATATAGTGATAGATCTGTCCCTGAGTTCTGAAAGTATAGATTCCTTTATTTCTCCTACAAAGATCTTTATCAAATTTCACTCCGAAGGATGTGAAAGCGAACTTGTTATTATAAGTTCGAATGTATGTCCTGAAATGTGCAGATTCATCAGTGTTGGAGGTGAACAACGAATAAAGCTTATCAGGAACATCATTTGTGGCTAAAGAAATTGTTCCATCAGCACAGCAGAAGCCAGTTGTTTCATGGTGGAATCGCTTTGCTTTACAATGTATGCAGTTGGGTACTAATGGCAGAGAATATGCTTCAGATGGTACTACCATCATCAATTGTCTAAATCCGATAGAAACTTGATGTGACTCACCTATTTAGTTGAAAAAATGAAAATAACGCAACATAAGAAAGCTTGTCATGTTGTTTCAATTATCTCAGTAAGGACATTACTGGTGCAGTAGCAATATTTGATGACTGAATTCAAAGAACCAACTAATTTTACATTTGTTTCTTACCCCAAGAAGATGTCGGCATATTTGTATCATAGCTCGACTCCTCTTGAACGACATATGGATCCTATTTGTATAATATATTCCAAAATCTCAGAGGAAACTAATAGAATGATGGTTGAATAAGAAAATAGAAAAATGATTAGAGGAGAACCTGCTGGATAAAGAGTTGATTAGAAGATTCGGAGACATTATTTGTGCTTGAATTTATTTCTGTACTAATGATACAGACTTCAACACCAGGAAGAATACATACTTCACGGGACGAATCTTTTTCAACGATATCACTATGAACATCAGTGTTCCGCTGTCTCTTTGTAGCTTTTTGAACAACACTAAAGTCTTGAATGTTGTCTGTATATTGGACATCATTGTTTGAATATCGAACAATCGATGTAGTCGTTTGATCACCACCGGATGTAGTGAAATCGTTTATAGGAATGGAGTTCTTTTTCGATGCTTTTTGTTTAGCATATCTTTCTCTTTGTTTTCTACGAATCTCTTCCTTCTTCTCTTCTGGTAAATCTCTATAGAGGGTTCTCTTTACAGGTTGTTTATCATGATCTTCAAAAAATAGTTCACACGCTTAAATTTCACATAACTTTATATCTTATGTTTGTAATTCTTTTTTAACTTATTTACAGAATCTTACCACTTCTCATTATGTTAACGAAGGAAATGATTGTTTGACTGGTAGATACTGTTCTACGCAAGCAAAGATAAAATAAATAAGTTATAGTTATTTCATATGCTCAATTAAATAAATAATCGAATGATAAAATACTATGAAATTGGAAACTAACAAAACCGTATTTCAATTTGACATTCAAAAAAGGTTTTTGAAACTATTTGCCAAATTTAATTCCCTATTCTAAGCAACTATCAACTATTTCTCAACTAATTATTTTCAAATATTTCTCTACTAATTTTTAATTTGGATGTTATGATTTTTTTGTTTTTTATTGTTAATTTTTAGACGGAATATCAAATTCCTTATGCCACGTCATTAATTCGTCTTATCATAATTCATTGGTTGAGAATCCCTTCCCACCGACTTTTACGTCCCCTCTCTAGGCTACATGTTTCTCTGTGTTTGCTCAGAGGCCTTTTTGGACCGTTTGATAGGTCTAATGGCGGAATAGTAAAGACACATATCATAATAGATGACTTTCAGAGTTTTAAGTTAGGGTAATTCTATTACCACTACAAATTTTATTAAGTACACCACAATATTCTCATATACTTGCATTTTCCATTTATTAGAATTTTTAGTCCCATTACGAAGGTATTAATTCAAATAGTTTTATAATTACGAATTAATATTTACCCCCAACTTATTTCTTCATTACACTATAATCATCAAATTCATTTTACTCCGACCGTTGAATTCAAGATTTTTGTTATTAATTTTCCTCAAGCTTTTGATGAGAATAGATTGCAATTTGGGACTAAAATAAATACTTAAAATAATAAAAATAAAGTTCAGGGGCTTAATTGAAAATTTATGAAACTGTATTTGAAAATATAAAGACTGAAAGTAAAATGTTGTAAATTAGGGGACTGGCTGCAGAGAAACATAAACTCCAGGGATGGTTTCATAAATGACCGAAACCTTTGGGACTGAAATAAAAAAACTTTAAAAACTTGGGCTTCAGTGGCAATATCACAATAAAAATAAAATAAAATATAACACTCCTCTCTATCTGTCCAATAGTCGAACCAGAGAGAGGAAGAGAGGTGAAATTTGGGAAGGAGGGCAACCAACGACGGTGACTCCACCGTACCGCTAACTTATTTCTTTATTATATTGTAATCATCAAATTCATTTTACTCCGTCCGTTGAATTCAAGATTTTGGTTATTAATTTTCCTCAAGCTTTTGATGAAAATACATTGCAATGACATCTACAAGGTTCTTCTATTAGTTTTGTGGTCTAAAATATTCACCACAAATTTGTCGGGATAACTTTCGGTAAAGAACAATTTTCGTAAGCATTATAATCCTATATATTTTAAAGTTCATGCATTAAAGTATATAAATCATATAAATTCACATAAAACATGCATTTATAATTTAAACTAATTACTGGTGGCAAGTTTACCTCAATCTTTCCGAGTTCCGTGAATAGTAAAGCGGATGGAAAACTTCAATCTCCTATTCTTTCGTACGTTTCTTCTAGCCAAAATAGAAAATAAGTTTGAATTAGTATTTTGAAATTATAAAGTTTTAAAATGATAAAACAAAGTTTAGGGACTTAATTGGAAATTTATTAAAAGTGGAAATTGAAAAGTTTAAGGACTAAAATAAATTTTTTCAAAATTTGTGGACTAAATGTGGGAAATAAGAACTTCAGGAAATGGGTTGTCTATAAAAGAAACTTTAGGACTGAAATAAATAATTAAAATAATAAAAATAAAGTTCAGGGGCTCAATTGAAAATTTATGAAACTGAAATTAAAAATTCAAAGACTAAAAGTAAATTGTTATAAATTAGAGGACTAACTTAAGTAAAACAAAAACTTTTGGGATTGAAATCAAACAAACTTTCAAAATTGGATAAATCACATAAATTCACATAAAACATGCATTTATAATTTAAACTAATTAATGGTGACAAGTTTACCTCAATCTTTCCGAGTTCCGTGAATAGTAAAGCGGATGGAAAACTTCAATCTCCTATTCTTTCGTACGTTTCGTCTAGTCAAAATAGAAAATAAGTTTGAATTAGTATTTCGAAATTAAAAAGTTTTAAAATGATAAAACAAAGTGTAGGGACTTAATTGGAAATTTATTAAAAGTGGAAATTGAAAAGTTTAAGGACTAAAATAAATTTTTTCAAAATTTGTGGACTAAATGTGGGAAATAAGAACTTCAGGAAATGGTTTGTCTATAAAAGAAACTTTAGGACTGAAATAAATAATTAAAATAATAAAAATAAAGTTCAGGGGCTCAATTGAAAATTTATGAAACTGAAATTAAAAATTCAAAGACTAAAAGTAAATTGTTATAAATTAGAGGACTAACTTAAGTAAAACAAAAACTTTTGGGATTGAAATCAAACAAACTTTCAAAATTGGGCTTCATGGGTAATTTTTCGATCAAAATTGAAATAACTCCCCTCTTTCTCTAATAATCGAACCAGAGAGGAGGACAGGGGAAATCTGGGATGAAGGCCAGACAACGACGGTGACTCCACCGTCGGCCAGCATAGGAATCGCCACCACCGTTGCGTGGTGGCGCCGGTGCAAGTGGGTGGAGGTGGCTGGGAGGGTTTCATTATACTGTCCGAGAGGTAATTGGATTGGGTTCAGGGTTTTCCGGTGGTATTCCGGCTGGAAAACGGTCGGGAAATGTGGGTAAGTTCATGGGTCATCTTCTTTCTTGGTTTTTCAAGCTGTTTTGGGTGGATTTAAGGGTGAAACAGGGGTTGTCGAATTTGGGTGGAGTGGCTGTCGGTGTAGATTTGGGGTGATGGGTGTGGCTGTCAATGGTGTCAATTTTTGGGTTGCAAATTGTGGTTTCGTGGTTTGGTTCAGGATGAATGACGGTGGATGCGATTTGGCGCATTGCCTGGACGTCAATTGCAGTTGGGTTTTAGGCAAAATGTGATTTTCAGCTGCAGAATTTCGTGGAATCACCTGTTATCAGGCTAATATCCGTTGCTGAAAGTGTAAATTGCTATCGTCTCTGGAATTACAGGTAATTGCCAATTATCTTAGACTTATACTTCCATTACAGTTTCAAACCTCTTGGATTCATAAGCTGAAGATAAATGGATGCCTTACAGTTTCAAACCTCTTGGATTCATAAGCTGAAGATAAATGGATGCCTTAATTGCTATACTTAACATCCTTAATTTCTGATTACAGTTAACCCTCTTCATCTCCCTTTCATACACACTGAGCAGTTTCCGTTACATACTCTCCGTTTCATACACACTGGGCAGTTAACGGTGGTAGATGGAAAACAAGAAATTCTGTCACCTCCGTTTCATACACACTTATTATATAGAGGAGATAGTACTCTTCAAGAAGTCCCAAAAGTCTCTAAAATTCGTGCAAATAATAGCCCAAAAGGAAGTTTCCTTGTTGGAGTTAAATTCTGAACAAAAACAAACATTTTGATCACGCATTTGCCTAGGCAACCCGAGCTCAGTTATGCGTTTCAGCCTCTATTTTTGAAAATTCAAGCTGGCTGTTAATTAAAAATGCTATATCTACAAATATTGATTTTACAAACAATTTAGGTAGAACTAAAGCTGAAACTTGTAAGTCCACTTTCCAAATATGCACTTAGTACTCTTAAAATGACATTAGCTATAACATATCTAATACCAACGAAAATCAAATTAGTTGTACAAATAGACTGATAGATCATTGACATTTCTAGAGTACCCAAAAACAAAAAATAAATAAATAAATTGATGGTGCAAATTTAACTGACCCATAGATTATTTTGATCGAGTCACCGAGTCAAAATGCAAGTCGGCTTTTTTTGAGAGAGAGTATAATGGGATTGTATTGAAAATATGTATCAAGTCTTATGAAGTATGTTGATAATAAGTAGATAGTACCCTTTGACCAATACATGGTTTGCTACATTTTTGTGCACTCTACCTCAGAACTCTTACCTGTTGGGGACAATTGTACCAAAAATTTGATAAAAGATGGGGAACTGATGCCCTCATCAAGCACTCCAAGGATCATTCTCAGTCCTCACTTCTGACGCCTCAACAACTTGAGTTTCCGAACCATCAGACGAACTTACGTCAGACTCTGTAGCATTTTCTGTGGATTCCGTTTTGTTGTCCTCGAGTCTGCCCCACCTTCCTCCAAGGGCCATTGCCATCATCTCATATATCTTGTTACCTAGCTCGGCTGGACTGTCAGGCTGTGCCATTGACAAGAATCAAGGAAAAAATTGTTACATAGAAATATTAAACAAGACTATTACTGAATCAGTTGTAGTGGACAATGCAATAGATCAGATTTTAACTCCCTTTTTCTTTGATAGCATTTAGTTGTGTCTAATCTACTATACCAAACATGCAATAAAAGTTTCTTTTATACTTACGGTGAACCCACTGGAGATCAAGGCTGTATCATACAGAAGTTCCACAGCCCTCTTAGCATCAGTGCTATCTGGGGCATTCTTGCATGCAGCCTGCAAAAATTGAAATGTAAAAAGTAAACTAGGTGCAAAAATAACAATTCACTAATTCAGCATTTGTAAGAACAGGATCCAAATTTTGCAGTATTTCATTAAGATCTGGTCGACAGTGCCCAAGATGAACTTTTGACAATTTGTAAGATTCATGTTTTCCAGTGTTTCCAATCTAATGTTATTAGTTATTGAAGCAATATAAAAGACAGAAAGGTAAATTTAGGCTATAGAAGTTAAAAAGTCACATAATGCTTCAAGCTTCATATTTTAAAATATTTATAAACATAAATGCTTCAAGCTTCTGTTTTAAAATATTTATAATAACATTAAGGAACTGAAAAAAGACATTATAATGTTCACAGATGTCACCCTATAAAGACATTATACAAATTTTCAAACCTATCATTCGAACTTTGTTTATATCACACATTTACTACATCTACTTTTCAAACAAAAGCATAAAATCTTACATTCAGATCTTTGACGATTGGGTGATTGGGATTGATCTCCAGTATTCTCCTTCCCCTCATGAACTCGAGACTCGAAGTGTCTCCAAGTGTCTGTGCTCTCATCAATCTGTATAGAAGAAAAAAAAAAAAAAAAAAACGAATTATAATTAAAAAAATGTGAAAACTCTTCATTTTACATCATTAATATACATGCATAGGACAGACCTTTCCATATTTGCCGACCACCCAAACTTTCCAGAAACAAGCACACATGGTGATGAGCTTAAACGCTTAGACACTTGCACTTTTGCCACCTGATCACCAAGTTGTTGTTTTATCCAGTCGCAAAGAAGATTATACTCTTGCTTAGTTTCCCTTTCTTTAACCTCATCCTCGTCACCTGTCATATTGGAAAAAGGATACGAACCGTTACATGCAAGGAAAACAACAGCGCAACATTTTTCCTTCCCAACCATCACAAAGAAAATCAACAAAGACGTTTAAGAGTTTGGCATGGGGAATTAACGGTTGAATCTGCGGTTTGAAGTCATTTGAACATCATTAAATATTACTAACCAAGTTCTAAATCCTCCTTGCTGATGTCAACAAATTTCTTTTCCTTGTAAGTCTGTAGATTCTGGATGGCAACTTCATCGATTGGCTCAATTAGATATAGCACCTATTCGTTAGCAATTACAATCCACGAGGAGCAGTCAGATGCAACCTCAGATAACTTACTAGAAAAGCAGCATAAAAACATTGAAGAGATTTTCGCAAAATACCATCCAGCACATTGTAAATTTATTAAAGGGATAATTGCAGCAAAAGTCCCAAACCTTTGAAACATTAGCAAACTTTCCCAAAACCTTTGATTAGTTGCAGCCGTCACCCCTAACATTTCCAACTATTGCATGTGAGGTCATTTTGGATGGTTTCCATTAGTTGACCCAAAAATTAAGTTTGACCATATTTTTAATCAATTAAAAGGGGGCAAAATGGTAAATATCTATTAAAATAATTAAATAAAAGGATAATTGAATAAAAAATTTAAAAAGGGAAAAGAAAAGAAAGGATCTCTTCTTTACCCAACCCCACAGCAAATCCCACCTCAAAAAAATAAAAAATAAATAAATAAACTATCGACGGCAAATGTCAACCACTGGCCAAAAAAAAAAAACCAAAACCGACCCACCACCACCGGTAAATCCACCACAACAACCCACAACAGCAAGCCCAACTTTGACAAAGAAATCAAAGCCCAACTGTCGAACTTGTTGAATCTATATTTGGATCTTCAACTAACACTCCTACCTTTCAGTAGACAAAATTTGAGAAGGGGAGCATTTAATGGTCTTGTGCTGAAAGCAGACCTGGTTCAAGATTTGTGGCTGTAGTGAAATATTCGAACAGAAAAACCAGAATTTATTTGGGAATTAAATGAATTTTTAAAACAAAAATTTGGAAATTAGAATATCCGATTCAAGATCTATGGTTGGATTAGGACTATATCATTGCTCTATCTATTTCCAGCGGTTATTTTTTTGGAAGGGCCTCAATGGTGGTTGAGGTGATAGTTGCTATTGGGTTGTTGTGGTTCGATTTCAATTTTGAGGATAGAAATGAAGGGGGAAAAGGGTGTATCTTATTGTAATCTGGTGGAGGGAGAGGTGGCGGCACGGTGGGTGGGGTGGGGTGATGATAGTTTTTCATTTTTAAATCTTTTGGTTTTTGACCTAAGTTTTTATTTATTTTATGGAAGAAAATATTAAATTACTATTTTGCTCTTTTAAAATTGATTAAAATGTGGTCAAAATTGATTTTTTGGGTCAATTGACAGAAAGATTGATGAAAATCATCCAAAAGGGACTCACATGCAATGGTTTGAAATGTTAAGAGTGACGACCGCAATAAATTAAAAGTTTGGAAAAAGTCTGTTAATGTTTCAAAGGTTTGAGGCTTTTGCTGCAATTATCCCTTTATTAAATGTTGTGGAAAAATTTGTCAACATGTTAACACTAGAATAAAATAGACAAATAAATGCTAAAAATTAACTAACAATATTTTAACATGCTCAGATACCTCAGCAAATCATAATCAAACTCGTGTTTTAAGATCAAAACATTTATTTTCTATTCTACGCTCCATCAATTCAAACAATTAAGCCTATGTTTGGGAACGGTTTATAAGACTCCTTTTTGTAAACACTATTGATCAAGCCACTTTTGATCCACACATTTTATACCACAAGTCAGGGGCGGATCCAGCACCTAGCCAGCTCCCGCGGCCGCCCGTGCTGGATCCACCGGGGGCTTCCAATGGTTGCCGACCTGCCAAGTGGAATTTACAGTGGCAGCCGGTGGAAAAGTGGGACGAAGATGAAAAATTGCTTTGATGTTTTGGGCCACTTATTTTTTAAATAAAATGAGGCACAAATCTCAATTATGAACCCACCATTAGTTGACAATCCAATTGAGAAAACCGATTTCATTTGCAATTTACAAACCCTTGTTCTTCCCCGCGAGCAAGGCAGCAATTGCGAACCTAGTAAACAGCCGAACACCGACGCTGTAACTGTTGCTGCCACCGGTGAGCCCTGACGTTGGCCTCTCCGTCTTCGTCAGACCGCCACTGTCTCCAGCTCTCCGTCTCTCATTATAAAGGTAACATGTAAGTCCGGCAGCCTATTTTTATTATTATTATTATTTTTTTTATTTTTTGGTATGTTAGCTTATGAGTTATTAACTTATTAGTTATTATGACTGTGACTCTGTGAGAGAAGAAAGTAGAAAAATAATGTGTTTATAATGTGTAGAACTTAGAAGAAAGGTATTAAGTGACTAAGTGAGACAGTGGAATGTGATTTGCCTGTGAGAAAAGATAATAGAATTTTTAATATTATTTTTGGATTATATTTTCATATATATATATATATATAAGATTTAGTGCATTTAAATATATATTGAAGAATTTTTAATATTAACGGTCAACGGTCCGCCCTAGCTGGACTCCGATCCTAAATTCGCCACTGCCACAAGTACTACCCACTTTTCCACTACTAATTTTTATCTGTTTATGAGCACTACTGTTAATAAAAACTCCCCAAACAAACTCTAACTAACCCATTATTAATACCATTTACCCCGTTTTAAAAATGAAGGATTAGACTGCATTAGGAGCAGATAGCATCGATGGATTCTAGTACAACTGCATACATACCTCAATATTTTTTTGGACCAATTTCTCCAAGAAAGGAGCAGACTTGGCACTTTTTAAACTGTCTGTTGCCAAGTAATAGATAGCATTCTGGTTCTCACTCATGTTCTCAACATAGTCATCTAAGCTGACCAACTCTTCCTCGCTCTTGGAAGAGAAATATCTCAACAACGGTGTTATCCTCTTGTGATTTCCAGAGTCTTCAATGCATCCTAACTTCAAAAACTTCCCAAAATTCTCCCAGAATTTTTTGTAATCCTAGAATTAGATAATCATTAATTTAACTTATATTACATAAAGAGAGAGAACGAGTAGAAGTTTAAATAGCCACTTACCTCTTTGTTGTCACTTTCAGAAAGATCCTGGATCATGTCAAATGTCTTTCTAACAAGTCTCTTTTTCATTATTCTTACCTAGATGAGTAAAAGATAGAAGATTAAATAAAAGGACAATAGTAAATAGAGCCTCAATAATATAAAAGAAACAATTTTCAATTTTATATGGTGTATGCAATTACAAAGAAAGGATTAACTTACAATCCGGCTCTCCTGAAGGATCTCTCGTGAAACATTAAGAGGAAGGTCATCCGAGTCCACCACACCCTTTACAAAGCTCAAGTATCTCGGACACTGCAAGTAATCAAATTAGCAATATCTTGTTAGAAATTTAGCCTGCACCTCATGGTGGAAAATGAACTTGAATAATAAACAAACTGAATAGACATACTTTAAGTAATAATAAACCTAATCTTTGGATGAAATACACCACGAATAACTCAAATTTAAGAAAATAGCAGAACTAAGGTACTTCAAAATCACTTGTACAGGTACAAAGAGAAAAGCGAGATGTATCTTCTCGTAGTTCTTCCTTTTTAGGAGGACGATAAAAATCCGTTAAATATATAATTTTCATTTGCAACTGAACATTCAGTTGATGAGTGAAACAACAGGCAGTCCAAGCAGGCCTATTGACCAATCCGTAGAAGAGGTCCAAATTTGCCACATTCCATACATCACACCACATAGATATCAAATTTGTTGAATATAAATCACTTTAAGAATTACTTTGGCATCAGAAGTTGGACAACTATATACATTGATATGGCAAAGGTTGATCTAACATATTCTACATAACTATAGTTTGTTAAGAACATATAGTATTTGCATGTGTAAAACGAGGAACCAAGACCAAGAATCAAGAATCAAGAAGAATTAAATGGCAGTTCCTCTACATTTACTCCAATATTCAGTCATTCTTATGACACGACAACTTATCAGAAGGTAGTTCAAGCAAAGAGCGGGACTGTCGATATACACAGATACGAGTCCTATTTGCACCTTTTTTGAATACAGAAGAAATGATATGCCAAGATCACTCCCAAACCAAACTTTTGCTTTGTGAGATAATACTTAGAAAACAGCAGAAATCATAGAATGTTCAATGAAAGTTTCAGAAGTGAGTGAAACTAATAATTAGTTTATAATCATACATAAAGAAAGGCATTTTAATTTTTTTTAAACACGTTTTTTCTTTGCTTTAAGACCCTGTTTGAGCCAAATTATTATAGAATGAGAATGAAAAATATAGCCATTATTGAAGCCCACACGAGAGAATTAGAATTGAAATGTTGATGTGATGGATAACGGTCATATTTTTCATTTCAATGAGATAATAATGTAGATCAAACGGGGGCTTATTGAGTAGTATAGAAATGAAATATATCAAAACTTAACTAGTATTGTATAAACATGACATAGTTTTCTTCAAATCAGCTGCATAGCTTAAAGTATGTTGACAATGCACCACCACAAACAAGACTGAGGTGAGGAAGAAAGTATTTCCAAAAACTAAGAAAGGACATCATATCGATATCAAACTAGCACACAAAGCTTCTTACCAGCTCTCCATCAAAATCATCTGAAATGAATACACGTTTCACATACAAACGTATATTCTTCGTCTTGGGATTGATAACATCTTCATTGTTAAGAGGTGCCATTCCAGGAATGTAGAGCACACTTCGAAACTCCACCTCACCCTGCACCAGTCCGGCAAAGTCAAAACAGAATAACTAAATTTCTACAAGCTCATCCAAAATAAAAATTATGTACCTCTGTAGTGAAATGGGTGTGGGCCAGTGGATCCAAAAATTCATTAAAAGTCTTCTTGTAAAATTCATTATACTGATCCTTTTCAACTTCCTTTGGATTCCGCATCTGCAAATATCAAATAGAAAAAGGGCGTAAGAGGACATCTACAAGTGTAAAATGAGAGTCCTGGAAAAAAAATGCAACAAATACCAGCTCAAACTCACCCATATAGGTTTTGTTTCATTGGCTAGTTCCCAATCCCAATATTTTTCAGTTTTGGTTTTTTTAATCTTCTTCTTTTCTTCCTGGAAACGCCATAAGATAGATATGGAATTAACATAAATACTTCTATAGAAATGAAAAATCAGATTGTGAAACAAGTGCTTGTAACTGACTCATACCTCTGGTTTATCTTCACCCTCTTTGGGTTCTTCCTCTTCTTCTACCTGCCAAAATTAGCACCAATAATTAACATCCAAATAACTGAGCATAAAAATCCACTAAAACAAGTAAAGCCAAAATAACTCGTTAACATTACAAGATGAGGATTCATATATTTATAAATATTTTATTTTCTGTTTTTGATGATTGTTCAGCTTTCTATCTATATTACAAGATAAGGATCTATACGCTGTAAATATTCCATTTTCTTTTCTGGATGATAAAGAAAAACCTGACCATCATAGGCACATCCATACCATCTTAACCCACTTAACATCTTAGAGCTGATATAAAGTTCCAACATTTTCTACAATTCACCGTATACACATTCATGACATGAAAACAGTGATCATTTGCAGACTAATAATTTTTGTACCATGTGCAATGCCAGCCACATGAAGAAAAGGGTTGGGGGAGAGTGCTTTCAATCTCCCAACGAACAATCAGATGAAAATATTATTATTACAACAGATAAAAATACTAAGACAACCTATTGTGGTTGCCATGGATTTTATTAGTTTGGATATTCTAGCAGACGTAGCAATAAAAACAGATGGGAAAAAAAGGATTCAGATAGGGATACCAACTTTATTGAGAATAAAGCTCAGTTTAGTTTTGATGTAGATCAAATAAAATAAAATAAAAATCACCTCAACTGTCCTCGACTTTTCTTGCCATGTGTAAATGGGGAATGAAACAAACTGTGAATAATTTTTCACCAAACTCTGGATCTTGGTTGGCTCTGAGTATTCATACTTGTCGTCTTCCTGCAGGAATAATATGAGCTAAATTAATTATATCCAAAGATAGCACTACTAGAAACTTCAAAGGAAGAAATTACAAGAGTTTCGACCCAATTTGCATGTGATAGCTCGAAACTATGAACATATCTCTAGGCTTGCAATATGGAATTATAGATATGATGTATATTTAAGGAACAGGTTTTTGATTAAAAACAAGGATAGATACCCTCAAATAGAGTGTGATTTGGGTTCCTCGACGTAGTAACTTCTCAGGAGCAGTTTCCTCCCTGATCACGTAGGAGCTGCTATCAGCCATGGCTTCCCAAACAAATTGTTTGTCTGATCTGGGACTTTTTGTTGACACTACCACCTGGAAGAATATGTGTAATAATAATCAGCAACATCATATAAGAAACAAACGCAAAACAGATTATTGATAAATAGAATCAATTATGCATGCACACAATCATCACCTTTTCAGCAACCAAAAATGCAGAATAGAATCCAACACCAAATTGACCAATCAGGCCATTATCTGCCCCGAGGTCCTTGTTTTCCTACATATAATATAAAGAAAAGCTTCAGTTGTCAATTTCAAGAGAATAAAAAGGCATATCAAACTGTTCGCCAAACTGTAAAGTCTTAAGTATGATAAATATAGATAAATAAGACGGTATGTTAGAAATAGTAATAGATACCTTCAAAGCCTTTAAGAATTTAGAAGTGCCACTCTGAGCAATAGTTCCTAGGCAGTCTATAAGCTCCTCTTTTGTCATTCCAATACCAGTATCCCTGCAAACACAGAAAAACTAAGCAACTCCCATTTAAACAACTTCGAATACAAAAAATATTAAGGCACACACGTTATGGTGATGGTCCCATTGTCTGGATCAGGTTTTATACGAATCTCTAGCTCACCAGCATCTCCAAGTAGAGAAGGCTCAGTCACACTCAAAAACCTCAATTTATCAAGAGCATCACTTGCATTACTGCACAACAAAATTAGTCAAGTCAAAAATAGCCTTGCTAAAAAACCCAAAATATGAGCAATAATATGAGTGGGAACCTAAAATTCTGACATTTTCCAATCAAACAACAAAGTAAAGAAAAACAAAAGATCCTCACCTCACGAGCTCTCTAAGAAAAACTTCCTTGTGGCTGTATAAACTGTGAACTATTAAGTCCAATAATCGACTAACCTGAAATCAATCCCATTTCGAACAATTAGTATAAAATATAGAAGGTCAAAGGTGAAAAGTATAGACATTAAACATAAAACCGTACCAGATAATTTATTTCTATGCCATTTTTCTCATTAAAGTACCAATCTTGATTGTATTTCAATAAAAAAGATTCAACTTACCAGTTACCTCCATTAATAACTTCAATATTGTTAAAACAATCGTTCATCTAATTGTGAACACATAATTTGTAACTTCTAATTATTTTCTCGTTTTGCCCAAAACAACAAAAATCATGAAATTCATACTGAACAAAGAAAAACCCACCTCAGCCTGGTACTCATGTGTCTCACCAGCACTCTCAGGAGCCTCCTTTTCAGCTACCGCAGCAGCCTCACACCTCACTACCACTCTGCTCTCTCTCTTCTGCAGTTTCCACTTCAATCCACTTCTTAAAAATCCGTTCTTTAATCCATTCCCCGGCAAAAAAGCACTTCCCAAAACTCCTCCATTAGTACGACCACAATTCGACGAAGAAAATAAAGCACTATACGGAAGTGAAGCTACCGAAGCAGCAGTCAGACTTCTGCTCAAAACAGGGGCCATTTTTTCAATTCGTTTGAAAGTTTCAGAAAAAATTTCAGCATAAATACGGGTTCCTTTTCAGATAAGGTGGGAGGTGAAGAAATTGAGAGGGCTTTTGAAGAACCCCTTTTGGAGTGTGGGTTTATCAAGTGATGGTTGGAAGAGGGTTCTAGAATTGAAAACAATTATGGCCTATCTCGCGCCTTGAGTGAGAAGTTTTTATTGGATTCACCTTGATAAGAGATCAATTCCAAAAGAGCAACGCTAGGTAGCTGGAGTTACAATCATATATGGGTCGTTAACTTGACATTAAATGACGGATAAAATTAAATGAGGCATTTAATATATATTATTTAGAGTCACTTAGATTGGAGTTGTAATTTCAGTGAGACTACAAACAATTACTTATTTCAAAAGATGTTTATGTTACAAGTGCAGTTACCAATTGAGGTGGCATTTATTATCAACTTTCAAGAAAGATGTATTTTTTATTTGTACACAAAAAATCCGAGTCTTGTACTCTACCGTTCTTTTGCATATTGTTCGCTGCGGGTGGACATGAACCCATCTTACCTCTCGTGGATCTCTATCACGTCTTTGGAATCCGAATCCCAGACCTTTTCCTTAAGAATGATTTTTTCCAATTGGTACAAGAATTTAGCTTAAGTCATTTTTAGGGAAAGATCGGGGTTTGTATCCTAGGAAAACACGATAAAAATTTGTAAAGAATAAGATGAACTCAAACTCTCTCAGAATGGACAATACTTAATAGAACGGTCAAACAAGAGGAGGCCAATGATTTCTATCAAGAAAAATGTTAAGGAAGATGTGCACCAAGCATGGTTGACGCAGGTGTAAAAATCATCTTTTTGGGTAAGCTTAATTGCATTAGAAAGGTTAATCAGCACATACCATCGTAACCTTTTACTATTATTGTACAAAACGTCCCCACCTTTCATTTTTGACATTTTCACTCTTATTTGCACATTTGATTGCGCAAAACATTATTTTGTTCATTTTCATCAATCTTTTCCGTAAAATGAATATATGTGGTCAAATTTTTTTCGAAATGAAAAAGTATTTAATACATTTTCTTCTTCCCTGTCTTCTTCTCCAATTCCTCCCCCCCGTGGCAGACCCAAGGTTTTGAGCGACCATCGATCGTTGTCGCAATAAAATATTAAGAGCCTCATTTAAGACCCATTTTTTGTTTTTGTTGCAACAAATGCATTTTGAAATAGTAATTTGATGGAGAATATGTAGTTAAAAATAAGAATTTTTTTTGAATTTACATGTAATATTATTTTATTGAAAAATGTGTTGTTAATAGAATAGAGAAAAATGTATTTTGAAAAAAATGGAATCGAACGAGGTTTATAATTTAAATATAACAATTATTTTGTTCAAACTGATTATATATAATTTTTTTATATATAAAAATTAACAATATTTACCAAATAATATTGTGCCCTAGTTTTATATAATTCAAAGGGAAAGCACGGTTCGAATTTTTTATAGTTGCATTAAAACCGATAATATATAACATATATTAGTTTGGCAAATTTGATATCAGATTACATGAGTGCCTCAACGGTCAAGTGTTCACTATCTTAGGGAGGAATAGCTGGTTCGAATCCCCCCTCCGTTATTCCAATTAATTTTGGCAAAAATGGTAGTATTAAACATACCAGGTGTCCATTATGGACACCCTTATGTACCCCGACTATGTACCACTATCATTTTCCTAAACATATTTCACAAAAAATTTGTTGGGAAAGGAATTTGAAATCAGCACCTCTCGGGGCATATGGGTTCCTTGTCAGCTGAGCTACAAGAATTATACGTAAATAAAAAAAACTTACAAGGTATATAATCTAAAGCATTTATTCGTTGTAAAAAAAAAAAATTGTTCCGACGGATCCAGCACGAGCGACCGTCGGGGCTCGTTGGGTGCTGGGTCCGCCACTACCCCCACCCCCATCGTCTTCCTCCCCCATCATCTTCTTCTTCAAACTTGCACAATATCATTCCCACCACTTTGGAGAAAATTGAGCAGTAGCAGCTTTTTCAAAATTGAAGGATATTAATTCAACCGACCAAAATGGACAAATAACGTATTAATTAGAATCCTGAACCTTGTTAAAATTTTCAAGTTTATCTCTTAATCTTCTTTCAAACAATGCATCAAGAAATCAATTTCCACCTTCAAATTCCAAAACCCAACTTAAAATTCATCACTAAAAAATGATAGAAGCAAAAGTAAAATACCAACTTCATTTTGCGATCCACAGATTGCAAGAAAGTGGTGGGAAAGGATATGTATAAGGCAATGGGGCTAGAGGTTGCCCCAAATATCAATCTAAATGCTTTATTAGCCGCAAAAAGATTTTCCGATACCAATTTTCCCAATTTTTGTGTGCCATCAATTGCTTCACTACTATTATATGATAAACACTTGATACTGATTCTTAGGCCCCATTTGATACACAACATTTTCCATGGAAATTGATTTTTTTTTTTTTTTTTTCATTTTTCAACTTTTGTAGTGTTTGATAGGCAAAGTTTTACCCGAAAATATTTTCCTTCCTCTCTCCTCACGCGCCCCTTTTCTCGGATTTGGTGGAAATCATTTTCTTTTCTTTTCGGTGAAATTTTTTTTTTTTTTTTTTTTTTGCAATTGAAAAAAATTCTAAATACAATGATAAAAAAAAGTTCACTTTTATTGACAATTTACATGCAAAACAAAGTCAAACGAATTATATTCAGTATGGTGATTTTTTTTTTTTTTTTTTTTTTTTTTTTGCAATTAGAGCAAAATTTAGATCCAATGGTAGAAAAAAAATATCATTTTAATTGACAATTTCTATAAAAAAAACTTTCAACATTTTTTAAGTGAAAAATTATATCAATCAAATATAATTAATTACAGTTACCAGTAAAACAATTTCTATGCAATTCAATTCCCTGTAATTCATTTTCTTTCCACTCATTTTCTACACTTGCAATCAAACGGAAGCTTAGAGTCTGTTTGATTGAAAGGTGGAAAGAAAATACTGGGAATTGTAATTAATTATGTTTGATTGGGTTCATGGAAAAATGTTGAAAGTTTGGTATCCGTTTGACTTCGTTTTTTATGAAAACCATCAATTAAAGTGATAATGTTTTTTACCATTTGGTCTAGAATTTGTTCCAATTGTCCAAAAAAATTGAAAAAAATTATACCGAATATCATTTGTTTGGCTTTGTTTTGCATGAAAATTGTCCATAAAAGTGAAATATTTTTTTTACCAATGTGTCTAGAATTTTTTTCCAATTGGAAAATAGTTACCCAACAAAATATCAAGAATTTATTTTTCTCAAAAATGTGGAAATTTTGGAAAGTAGGAAAATATTTTCTTGGGAAAAATTTGCTTATCAAACACTACAAAAGTTGGAAAATAGAAAAAAAAATCATTTTCTATGAAAAATGTAGTATATCAAACGACCCTTAGGCAGTGTTTGATAGTGTTCATTTTCCCTAGAAAAGGGAAAAGTTTTTCCAATTTTATGTTTTTGTAGTGTTTGATGGTGTTCATTTTCCCTAAAAATGGTTTTCAGCCCTCCCTAGCCACGCGCCCATTTTTCATGCGTGAAAGGAATTTGTTTTCTTATGGGTTGGCTGGTGTTTTGTTTTCTAACTTTCCTTTTTTATTTTTTGGCAATTAGAAAAAGATCTAGACATAATGGTAAAAAAATTTCTCACTTTTATTGACAATCTTCATGTAAAACAAAGACAAACGAATAATATTCGGTATGATAATTTTTTTTTTACTTTTTAGCAATTTGAACAAATTCTATACCCAATAGTAGAAAAATTTATCACTTTAATGGACAATTTACATGAAAACGAAGTCAAACGGACATCAAACTTTCAACATTTTTTAGGTGAAAAATTATACCAATCAAATACAATTAATTACAATTCTCAATAAAATAATTTTTAGGCAAATCGATTCTCTGAAATTCATTTTCTTTCCACCAATTTTCCACCTTTATAATCAAACGGACCCTTAGTTTATTGGAATAGTATAGTTGATAGTTCAAGATTTTGGTTAGTGTAAAAGGCCTGCATATGCAGAGAGAATGGGGGTGTAAGTGGAGGTTTAGGGTGCGTGTGGAGTAGGTTTTGGGAGAAAGGTTAGTGGTCAGATGCAAGTTTGAGGAATAAGATAACAAGGGAGGGGAGAAGATGGAAAAGAAGATGGGGAAATGAATAAAATGTTTTAAGACAATAATATCCTCTCATTTCTTAAAAAAAAAAAAAAAAATCGACTATACGTGTTCATTTAATGGAAATGTTGGATGGAAATTGATATAAGGACGTTTTGTGCAATTGAACATGTAATTAAGGTTGAAAATGTTAGAAAGATACAAGGCATAAACATTTTGCATAATAATAGTGATAGTTAAGGCATTGTGTGTTAATTACCTTGATTGGAAATAACGAATGGAAAGATTGCAGCTTATGGAGTGGGGTTGGGTGCGGTAGAGTAAGTTTTGGGGTTGTTTGGACCTTTGTGTAGTAAGAAATTAAGGTGAAAATGCTGCCATGTCAGCAGTACAATATCCTAAGAATTTTAGATTTTTTCCAAAATAATTTTTACATTTGAAGTTTGAATTATGGATAGGAAATTGTGACAATAATTTGATTGCAGGAGTAATTCGAAGTAAGACCTTGTTTGATGAAAATTAATATCAAATTTTTAATAAATTTTAATAGAAATTTATGAAATATGTGATTGAAAAGTTGTGAATTTCCTAAAATATGTGGTAAAAGTTTATTGTTGATTTTAATTTAAATTCCTACCCAAACAGGGGCTTAAACGTTTGGATTAAGCGAAACGAATTTGGAATATAAAAACTCGGTATGTTAACTGACAAACTTTATAACATTATTTCAAGAAAATTGACGTTTTTATTTATAATTAACTTGAAAAATGTAGTAAAGATAACGGATTGTTTGACATTACTTTTGAAAAGTTAAAATGAGCTTTTGAAATTCAAAAACTGATTTTTGATTCATTTGGCTAATTTATTGAAAATGTTTTATTATAGTTAGAAGAGTTTAGAAGAAACTAGCCTAATGTGGCTTCATGTAAAAACACTTCTGAAATATAAAATTCTTTTAAAATTAGTTTTCAAATAAAAATAAAGATAGTTTTCTCCAAAATCTCTTTTATAGAAAATAAAAGTAAAAGTCATATCAAATTACCTTTTAAATATGTTCCACATTTTCATCTAATGAATCTCTAACCTTTTAATTTGTAACAAAAAATTCCCATTGTATAGTTTCGTTACATTTGGACGTTAAAATCCAATCAACACTTACTTGACCTTGTTTGATCCCCATTTTTTAAAAAAAAAAAAAAAAAAAAATTGTTTTAAATTAGTGATTTTTTGGAGAATGTGTGGTTAAAAAATACGAATTTTTTTTTGAATTTCCGTGTAAAATTATTTTAAGAAAATATGTGTAGTTGAAAATGAGTTTTGAAAAAATGAAGTCCAAACATCAATCAAGTTTCAATATATACTTGGCAAAAGGAAGTTCACAAATATATAGAGAGAGACAAAGAAAGTATAAAGAAGCGTGTTTCCCTTCGATGCCTTCATCTCCAATACACGCTTGCTTCCTTCCAATACACGCTTCCCAGGTAATAAATGGTAATCATGGCGACAACTGTGCGAGCTCAAGGCTACATGTTTGTGGGCACGCGTAGGACGGACCGTCCCATCAGGTCCGTTCATCAAATGACGTTTTGAATTCAACTGTGCCGATGAACCAAGAATATGAACGGTGAGGATGGGATCAACAATCATCTAATGGTTAAGGCTCGTTGACTTCACCTATATAATGATAAGCTCCCTCATTTGTTTGATTTTCATTTTGCAAAAACTTTATATAACTCTTCTTTTTCGGTGACCAGCACCTTGCAAATCCAACGTCCTTTGATAACTTAAGGCGATCGTCACTCCGTTCAAAACCAACATTTAGGAAAATCTCTCTTCCTCACACTTTATGTCAAAATCAAAATGGTTTCCAAAGTTTTTGGGCACAAGTCCATTGAGGAGAAGCTCTACCTGGGCACTTCGGAGGTGGGGGAACCAATTGCTTTCTCCTCGCATGAGATAGGTAGGGTTATCGGGTTAGGGGAGAACATATGGAGATTACCTACCCCTATTGTAGATACTTCCATTAAGTGGGGAGCTTCTGAATATCCTTCCTACATCACCTTAGACAAACTAGTTAAGTGTAGGGAGGTCTTTAGGATTCCTGATAGCATAGATCTCATTATTCTTGATCCCAATGAAAGAGCCTGCTATCCGAGATCAGGTTGCATGGCGATAAGCGAGAATCTGTTAAAAGCGGGTCTTATGCTCTCTTTCCACCCCCTTTTTAGGTTAGTCTTGCGCTCGTGTGGGCTAGCTCCGACCCAATTCCATCATAACTCTAGGGCACAGATGGTTAGGTCGTGGATGTTGTGGCGTTAGGCTAGCCTGGGGGTTTACATGCCCTTTAGCGTCTTTCATTCCATGTATTTCCCCAAAAGCGTAGCCGGAGGTGATAAGAGTAAAAGGCGGTATTATTTGACTCCATAGAGATCTTACTCCCCCTTCGTAATATATATGCCCTCCTCGATGAAGAATTTGAAGAAGTCATGGTTTTTGGTGTCAGGGAGGTGGGACGCCATGGAGGACGACCCCATGGCTCCTCTTACAGTTCCTGCTGCCTATTCTTTTGCTAGTAAGTTCTTCAGCCTAAATACTTGATTTTTTAAAATGAGTTCTTATGGTTTAACATTTTCTTTGCTTAAATGTTCGTTGCCGATATGTGAAATCTCTACTGAAGAGTGGGATATCATCAACCACATCTACCAACAACCACCTAAAGATCGGAGCTACAACAAACTGATCAACAAGAACACACACTTCACCTTAAACGAACTGATGGCATCTTGGGGTGAGTTATCTGCACTTTTGAGTTCTATTTAATACCTTACTTGAATGTACTAACTTTTTTCTCTTCTTTCAGACGATTTCTTAAAAAAGAAAACATTGAGACCGGACTTTGCCACAATCTGGTGCAGTGTGGCCGAGGCGAGGGCCTTAAAGACCAGTTCGTTTGCGTATAAGAAGCATGCAGAAAAATTGAACATGCTAAGTAAAAGGCAATCGCTTTTAGAGGAGGAAGAAGTGAAGAAGAACACTTCACTAGTAAATAGGAGAATGGGGGCCTATCAGGGGTGTCGTCTCCAGTTACAGCAGTAGCCAAACCACCTTTACCTCTTCTTATTCCTATCGGAGTGGTCAAAACCATTACTCTGACGTGCCACCGCGTGATGGTGCCACGTCTGATCTAGCCGGCCAACCAGTAGAGCCACTTCAGAAGAGGATGAAAAAACTCATGAATCTCTCCCTTTGCAACAAAGAGTCTAGCTTTCTTGGGAGTAAGAAAGATGAACTCTCCGAAGCTGTTCCGGAAATGTTGCCTCCTGAGACAGCCTCTATCGTTTGGACTCACAACAAATTTTGGACTGAAGAGTGGCAAACTCACGTCACCCCTTGTGAAATCGGGGATCTACTGGCGACCCACTTGCATGGCCCTCGCGCTAAGTATTGGCATTGTGGTAGAGGACCCAGTTCGAAGCCTTCACCCAAAAAAATGAGGAACTAAGCCAAAGGCTGAAGACCTCGGAGAAGTGGGAAAAGTAACTGAGGAAGGCTAAAGATGGGGTAGAAGAGGCCGAGGTGAAGAATACTAAGGTGGAGGTGAAATTGGATGTTGTCGAGATACAAGTAAATCAATTGAAGAATGAACTCCAAGAGTAAGTTTCCCAGGTGGCAGCACTTACCTAGCGAATCGATCAATCCAATGAATACCAAAGGATCGTATCGGAGGCGTTAGAGGGGGCCAATAAGGAAATAGATGAACTAAGGATGCTAATTGAGGCCAAGAATAAGGAGATAGAATCTATGAAGGCAGAGGTAAAGACGGTAGGCGAAGTGATTGTGCAGGACTACACCGATAATTTTGATCAGACAAAGGAGTATAACGACTTCGCCAACTACTAGGCTTCATGGAACCCCAGCAAATGCTAGCTCACCTGAGGAAGGTTTATCCTAATCTTGACATTGGCTTCATAGAGGACGAGTTCAGTAGGCCTACTAGATGTCGGCTCAACCTCGCGGCTAAAAAGGAAAAAGCTCCCTAAGAGGAAGTAGGGTGGGCATATTGTAGTTATAGATCCTTAGACATTTTTTCCTTTTTTTTAATGGCTTAGGTCTTGAAAATTGTAATGAATGTAGTGACATTTTCTTAATTGAGATGTGTAATTGTTTAGCTTAGATGAACTAACTATAAACACCTTGTTTCAATGAATGAAGAAATGTAACCAACTCGCTTCAACTAATGAACATGTGTAAACACCTCGCTTCAATGAATGAAGAAGTGTAACTAACTCGCTTCAACTAATGAACAAGTGTAAACATCACGCTTCAATGAACAAAGAAGTGTAAACACCTCGATTCACCTAATGAACAAATGTAAACTCCTCGCTTCAATGAATGAAGAAGTGTAAACAACTTTTTTCAACTAATGAACAAGTATAAACACCTCCCTTCAATGAATGAAGAAGTGTAAACAGCTCGCTTCATTTGACTATATTTCTATGACAAATGCAATATACAAGAATGCATGGCGTTTTGTAAATACTTAGAGATTTACGTAAAGTATAGCGGTATATTTCTATCTTCTATCGGACCCTACGATGATTTATACCTTGTAGAATCTATTTCCATTCTTTCGAATGCATAAAATAAATCACTCAAACTCATACAACTATTGCGCACATAATTGTAGAAACACGAAAGTGTATATAAATCATTCAATATCCACCAAACGTGTTTAAATATCAAATTACAAAATAAAAATAAAAAGTTTACAATGCGAGATTCATCGTTCACCTAGTACATAAAAAGTCTAGCCTAACATGGATAAAATAAAAGAACAATAAAAATAATAAAAGGAGAACATCACCAAGAGTTTGAAATAAATCTTGAAGCTTTTGGTGAAAAATCCTTGTTCTTGCCTTCTTCTTAGCTTTCCAATATGTTTTTTTCTCTCAAAGAATGCGTAACCTTAGGTTCTGGACGAATTGTGACTTTTATAGTTGCCCTAGAATCATTACCATACGAGTTGGAGTCGGATAAGGAAACTAAAAATTTCGCGCCCAGAATGTACCTTGCGATCACAAGGTAGTCCCTCATGCGATCACATGGGCCAAGTAAAATGCTCCCAAAAAACTTCGTTGAAGTCTGGACGATCGCAAGGTAGTTTACCATGCGATCGCATGGTTTTCATGTTTTTCTCGCCGGACAGCTTTTGGTATTTTGGTCATATCTTTCTCTTTCAATATTCGATTAAGGTGATTCGACTTGCGTTGGAAAACTTACTCAAAGGTCTACAAATCCTTAAGAAATATAAATCTTCAAATTCGAAAGTATTCGATTCCAAAAATGGGTCTCAAACTAAGACTGAAAATTCGAAGTATAACTTTTTCGGTTAGAAGTTGATATGTGATAGTACTTCCACTATATTTGATCCCTTTAGCTTCTTTCCTCATCTAATTGATGCCTAGAACTCTCAAATCTTCATTGTGAGATCGACAAAACTTTTCAGTAATTACACTTGAGTCCTCAAACTTTGATTTTTATTTCATTTAAGCTCCTTTTGCTTGTTTTTCATAATATCCCCTATGTTCATCGTTGATATCCTGCAAATACATATTACATCAAATTAAGCTATATTCTGCACATTTATTGATAATTATCCATGTTTGTGAACTTAAATGAACGTGTAAAAACACCATTTAGATCAACAAAACTTTTCAGTAATTACACTTGAGTCCTCAAACTTTGATTTTTGTTTCATTTAAACTCCTTTTGCTTGTTTTTCATAATATCCCCTATGTTCATCGTTGATATCCTGCAAATACATATTATATCGAATTAAGTTATATTCTGCACATTTATTGATAATTATCCATGTTCGTGAACTTAAATGAACGTGTAAAAACACCATTTAGATCGACAAAACTTTTCAGTAATTACACTTGAGTCCTCGAACTTTGATTTTTGTTTCATTTAAGCTCCTTTTGCTTGTTTTTCATAATATCCCCTATGTTCATCGTTGATATCCTGCAAATACATATTACATCGAATTAAACTATATTCTGCACATTTATTGATAATTATCCATGTTTGTGAACTTAAATGAACGTGTAAAAACACCATTATCAAGACACATGAATAAATAAAGGCAAAAAAAATCAGACCCCTTGTTGTGAGTGATCTATCAAGGAAGGTGTGAAACTCTCACTGGTAACATAACATGATTGTTGCGATAATGTTAACCTAACCCAATCGGACTGATCTAATCGTATAGATCGGTTAGTGAAAGGTGGTCTAAGAACATACTCCTTTCATATTTATTAGAATCTTACTACATGTAAATCAAGATTTATATAAATGAATTTACGTTCTATAATTTGTAAGTTTAAAATACAATCAACTTTTTCATTCAATTTTTTTTTTCACATCATATTGTGTAATCCATTATATACAATTTTTTATCCACATGCAAAATCCTTGGAAAAAAGTTGTGCATAAAGGAAAAATAACAAGAATTCAAATTTCACTCACATGGGACCCACCCCAGATGAATTAAAATATTGACAAAAAACTCCACCCATCCCTGTTGTGTTTATTCTACGAGAATTTGAATTCAAATCCTTGTTATAAAAGTAATGGCTAATAAACCTCCACCCAAAAAGTAATTCATGTACACGGAGCATGTCTCAAATCCTTGTTATAAAAGTAATGGCTAATAAACCTCCACCCAAGCATTTTTTGACATTTTTTACTTGCGCGGATCCCACGCGCATGTGATTATAGTGTCGACAAAGGAGCTTCATTCAAACATCAATTGCGCCATCCCCCACTCACTCTCCCCGCCACCCACGACACACACAAGCTTTCTTGGACAGTAACAATGGCGAGCTCAAAAAATGGCGTCCATATCTTAGTGTTTCCATATCCAGCACAGGGCCACATGCTCCCACTTCTTCATTTGACTCACCACCTATCCATTCGTGGCGTAGCCATAACAATTTTGGTTACTCCCAAAAACCTTCCACTTATATCCCCACTTCTCTCTGCCAATCATTCAATCCAAACCCTAATCTTACCTTTCCCAGAACACCCCAAGATCCCCCCAGGTGTAGAAAATGTTAAAGACATTGGAAATCATGGCAATGTTCCTATGATCCTTGCACTAAGTAAACTCCAGGGCCAAATAGTTCAGTGGTTCGAATCTCATAGCAATCCTCCTGTTGCAATCGTCTCCGATTTCTTTCTTGGTTGGACTCATCATCTGGCCCAGAAAATTGGAATCCCCAGGGTCGCCTTTTACTGTTCTGGGGCATTTCTTAATGCTTGTTTTGACCATCTCTGGAGAAATTCCGAGGCTGTAAATCCAGGGGGTGAAATTAAATTTGAAGATTTACCGAATGCTCCGACATTTCCATGGGAACAGGTTCCTTCATTGTTCCGGCGGTATAAGGAAGCAGATTCAGATCCCAATTTGGAGCTGCTGAAAAACAGCATGGCTGCAAATAGTTTGAGTTGGATGCATATTTTCAACACTTTCGATGAATTGGAGAATGAGTACTTGGAATTTCTGAGAAAAAAAATTGGGTTTCCGCGAGTTTACAGTATTGGGCCACTGAATTTACTGCATGAACCTGAACAGATGAATGTTAAATCTGATTCCATTAATGGCGAGGTTTTCTCGTGGCTTGATGGATGTCCTGATGAGTCAGTTCTGTATGTTTGTTTTGGGAGTCAAAAGGTGCTCAAGAAAGCACAAATGGAGGCTTTGGCAAATGGGCTCGACCGGAGTGGAGTCCGGTTCATATGGGTGGCGAAGCCGTTGACAGCGGAGCAAGTGGCGGAGGGTTTTGGGTCGGTCCTTGAGGGGTTCGAACAGAGGGTTGTGGGCAGAGGGTTTATTATAAGGGGGTGGGCAGCACAGGTGCATATACTGAGTCATCGAGCTGTTGGTGGGTTTCTGAGTCATTGCGGATGGAATTCAGTGCTGGAGGCTATAGCAGCTGGGGTGATGATATTGGGGTGGCCCATGGAGGCGGACCAATTTGTGGACGCGAAGCTTATGGTGGACTACTTGGGAGCGGCGGTTCGAGTTTGCGAGGGTGGAGACACCGTGCCGGACTCAGATGAATTGGCTCAGAAAATTACTGAGTCAATGAGTAGGGATATTACTCGGAGAGTTAAAGCCAGGGATTTGAGAGACAAGGCCATGGAAGCAGTGAAAGTTGGAGGGAGTTCTAATAGAGATATGGATGGGCTTGTTAAAGAACTAGACCAACTATCTTACAGGCCCAACTAAAAAGGTACGAAGGCAAAAAGTGGAAGGGGAAATTAGGCTCTGTACGTCTTTTTAAAAATGGTTTTGAAAAATACTCTTAAATTTTAATTAAACATTCTAATGAAGTATTAATTACTTCCATTACTGCCAATGCTTTATTAATTACCGAATCCGAAGAAATGCTCCTTTTTGGTGTGCTAGCAGATGGCGGTGGGAGTCGTCGGAATCCAATCATACAGAGGTACTTCCAGTCCCTCTTTTTCTGTATTGAAAATCTTCTCGCAACTTTGAATGTGAAAAGCCTGGTGCTTCCTGCTGCCGATGAAGCCGAATCTTTGTGGAAGAACAAGTTCGGTTTTGAAAGATTAACAATGAAGAAGTATGTTCAGTTTGTTATTGTATTCATTTCACTTGCGTTGTGGGAAACTTGAATTTATTATCAATGCTTATATTTGTGTTTGCTTTTTCAGCTTGATCAGTACAAAAAGGAATACCAAATGATGATCTTTCAAGGAATGACCGTGTTGTGTAAATCGGTCTCCAAGTCTTAAAATATCAGCCCCTTTTTTTTCGAAAATAGGAATATCAGCCATTTGAAAGGATATGCGAGATTTTTTTTAGATCTTTCTGAACTGTAGGGTCTAATTTTGCATAATGTATAGGGTTGCAGTTGGTGTATGTATGCAATTTTGTTGTGGCCGATATTACATTACTTGAGCAAGGTTTATCAGTTAAATCATTGATGCTTGTAAAGTGTTTGACAAAATGATAGTGTGAGTTTTGTCACTTTTGTAAAAAAAAAAAAATCGCACTATATCATTGAAGTAATTAAATAGATGCATATGTATGCATTTTTGAAAATTTGAACATACCAATTCAAGTCTTGTTTTATAGTAATGAATATGAAAAAAAAAATTTTGAATCAATTAAATATTAATGTGTGCAAAGTGTTTAACAAAATAAGAATGTGAATCTTGTCAATTTTCTATGAAAAAGTGACATTATGTCACTTTTCTAAAAAAAGTCACAGTATCTTATTGGAATAATTAACTAGATGCATACGTGTGCGTTTTGAAAATTTGAATGAATGAATTCAATCCTCGTTTTATGTTAATACGTATGGAAAAAAAAACTTTGAATCAATTTCATTCATGCATGCAAGATATTTGCTCAATGAGAATGTGAATTCTGTCACTTTTATATGAAAAAGTGACATTCTGTCACTTTTATTTGGATTTCGTGATTAGGTTTAGTTTAAACCTTATAGTACCCCTTTACACTATAAGAAGAAATAAAAATGATTATTGGTGCTGCACAAATGAATGGTGCTATTTCAGTATTTGTCACTTTTATGCATTATCATTTAGGAATGTTAAAGTTACTCATCAATTTTAAAAAAGTGACAGTGTCACTTTTTAAAATTGTCACTTTTTTTAGTTTTTTGTCACATTTTAAGTTTTTGTCACTTTTTAAGAAGATAAAAAAATGATTATTGGTGCTGCATAAATGAATGGTGCTATTTTGATATTTGTCATTTTTTTGAGTTTGTCACTTTTTTGAGAAAAAAGTGACATTGTGTCACTTTTTTATTTTACACAGTATTTTTTACTTCCTAAAAATCTTTCATATGATTTTAAGGGTATTTTTCAAAACATCTCCAATTAAGGGTATTTTTGTAAGTACTCCTAAATTAACTAAATTGAATAATACCTTTTTAAAACTATTAAAACCACTCAACCCGTAATTAATACGTTCTACACCTATAACCCAAGTTTTATTCCACTCCACTCTACTCTACTATGTGTGTGTATGGTTCTTCATCTACTAAGTCGGAATCGCGGCAGCCAGCGAAGGAACCCAGATTGTTGGTGGCAACAAAAGATCGTCGTCGCATCGGATGGAAGCGGGGAAGGTGATGAGTATGAGGTGGGGCAGCGGCGTTGGTGAGTGGAGTCTGTCTTCATCGTCAATTTCGGAAAACGATAAATTGGGCAAGACGAATAATCAACCGCGGCCACTAGTTGTAGGGTTTAATAGAAACATCATGAGGAAAGTTGGATTCGTAGCAAACAAAGATCAGAATCCTTCTTCACATCGCGATGATACCAGGTCAAATTACTAATTTAAAGCTTTCAATTAATAAACATTGTCTAAATTAATAAAATAGATCCAGAAAATCCAAATGGCTTAAATTGCTTAATTTTGTTTTGTTTTTACAGGCGAGCTTCGATTTCAGCATCCATGCCTGCATTCTCTCCAACAGTTTTCCTCTTTTGATTGCTCCTCCTTTGATTTTTCACCTACTTCCAAGTAAATTTTGTACATGTATCTATCGATATATATAAATTTATCTTGACGTTAAATAGAATGTAGATTAGCAAATAAATATTTCATTTAATAAACAGATTCGAATAGCTGGAATGGGAATGAGAGTGCAGAATCTTATTATCAAAAAGTGATTGAAGCAAATCTAGCAATTCTCTCTTGTTAGCAAATTATGTCAAGTTCTTGAAATAGGTTAAAGGAGATTTTGCAAAAGCAGAAGAGTATTGTGGCAGGGCAATTTTGGCTGATCCAAGTGATGGCGGTGTTTTATTACTCTATGCTGATCTAATATGGCAGACTAAAAAGAATACTGCTCCAGCCTAAGCCTATTTTGATCGAGTTGTTAAAACTGACCCCAATGACTATTATGTGCTACCCCAATAACTATTAAGTTGAGCCATCTAATGAGTTGATCAGCTATTATAGCATAATAATAGAAATCCTTTTGAGAACAGAATTTTGGCATGTTATACCTCAAAATTGAACTAGCTTAGCTATAAGCACTGTGCAAATACTATTGCAAATAAATGTTGAAATGACTGGAGGTGTGTGGAAAGTGAAAATTGCTTTATATCAGGATGATTTTCTTATCTTATACGAATTTGATTATGGACGAATTTTTGTCAATGAGAAAATCACCATCATACTATTTTTGTCACTTTTTTTAAAGTTTTTGTGTTTGTTACTTTTTTTGTGCCATTTTTTGTGTGTAATTTGTCACTTTTTTTAATTTTTATCATTTTTTTGAGGTTGTTGCTTTTTAAATTTGTGTAACTTCTTTTAATTTATGCCACTTTTTTGAATTCGTCACATTTTAAAATTTCTATCACATTTTTTAGTATTTATCACTTTTTTCAGTCGACTTCTTGATTTCTATAACTTTTTTTATTGACAAACATCAATTTTTAATAAAAGTAACAATATATGTCATTTTTTAATTAAAAAAATGTGATGCTTAACTTTTAAAAGTGGCAAAAGTTATAATTTTTATAAAAAAAATGACATTGTGTCACTTTTTAATATTATATAGTATTTTTTACTTTCAAAAAAATTTTCGTATGATTTTTCAAAAAACCTTTAATTTTAAGGGTATTTGTGTAAGTTGCCCTTTATTTTTGTATTGCGATACAAGAAGTTAACTTTTGTGCAATTTTTTTCCAATTTTTGTTAATTTTCTGAATGTTTTTCACTTTTTTTTTTTATTTATGTCACTTTTTTAGTGTTTGTTACTTTTTCTGTCACCTTTTGTTTTGTTAGTGGTAAAATGTTTTGGTGCTAACTTTTGTTTCGACTCCAATTGTTATAGAAGGAAGAAGCCTGTAAATTTCATCAAAAGATTGTCACTTTTTTTAAAAAAAAATCGTCACTTTTTTTAGTTTGTCACTTGTTGAGTCACTTTTTTTTACTGTCTGTCACTTTTTTTAATCCATATAACTTATTTTAATTTGTGTCACTTTTTAGAATTCATCACTTTTTTAAATTTGACACTTTTTTTTTAAATGTTGTCACTTTTTTAGTTTATTGTCACATTTCAAGTTTTTGTCACTCTTTAAGAAGATAAAAAATGAAATAATATATTATATTTTCCTAACATAATTAGCATGTGGATTGGCCTGAACGTGGTGATTATTTTAAGAACATGATTACTGGTGCTGTACAAATGGATGGTGCTATTTCGGTATTTGTCATTTTTTTTAAAAAAAAAAAAAAGTAAAAAAGTGACACTGTGTCACTTTTTTCATTTTACACAGTATTTTTTACTTTCTAAAAACTTTTCATATGATTTTTCAAAACATCTCTAATTTTAAGGGTATTTTTGTAAGTACCCCATCTTTTAAATTACCATTTCAAAAATCAGATTCAAGGTTTGTTTATACAAAAAATAGATAATAATTTAATATTAATAATAATTTAATAAAATTTAAATTAATATATATACCAACCCTCCCTCCATCACCTTTATCAAATTTTCATTCCAAATTTTAATTACTTTTCCTTTTTTTTTTCTCTATATCTCTCCATTCTCCATTCATTATCTCTCTATACCTCTTTACCAACCCCATCGAAGACAATGTCGGAGCAGCGCAGTTAAATGCATAACAACAAACCCTCGATCTCGGTCCCCATCGACGACGATGGCCGTGGTAAAATGCATGGTAACAAGTCTGCTTTTCACGATCGTAGTACGTCGTTGTATGCACATCACCGTTGTGCATCGGAATGGTGTCAAAGCGGTTGAGCGTACGCCACTCATCTTTGTTTTTCTCATCGTTCGAATTAGAGGCATGTCAAGATTCCTGTACATTTTCCTCTCATAATTCGTTAGAGGCTTTTCAATCGCCGACTTTATTTCTCTCTTTTAATTTTGTGGTGGCGGGAGTTTTTGAACGGATCTGCGGTGTATTGAGGTGCAGGTGCAGGTGCAGGTGCAGGTGTAGGTGCAGGTAACAATGGCTTGTTTAGGAACTTTGTTGGTGGTGGTAGCGATTGAGGCGTATTGAGGTGTAGGTGGTAGTGGATTGTTTGGGTTTTTATTTTATTTTATTTTTTTATATTTATATTTTGGTGGTGGAGGAGATTGTGGTGTAGGTGCATGTGATTATGATTGTGAATGTGAATGTAGAGGTGGAAAACATAATAGACTTTAGGAGATGGTGGTGGTCACGGTGGTGTAGGTGATGGTGTTGGCGGTGGTAATGCAACAGTTGTGATAGTATTTGGTGGTAGTGTTGGTTGTCATCATTGTCATTACGGTGGTGTTGGCAATGATGTTGTTGCAAGTAGTGGGGAGGTGGTGATAGTCACAAAATTTTTTGTTAATTGTTACCCATAAATTGGTTAATGTGTGATCAATGAATAATACATGACCAATGAAATAGATAATTTGTGACCTAAAACTTTCTTATGTTGTGACCAATTAATTTGATATTTTGTGATCATGAAATAAGTTATGAGTTATAAAATATATGATTTGTGATTGAAAAATAATATGTGACCATTTAATTTATTTGACTTGTTATCAATAAATAAGTTGTGACTTATAAAATTTGTGACTGTGACGTATGTAATTGTGACTAATACATAACCATGACTATAAATTATATAATATGGTGACCTTAATATATTTAAATAATATTTTTTAATTAATTATTTAATTAATATCTTGTTTTTGAAATAGTAAACCTTATTTCTTAGATTTGAAATAGTTCATATTTAATGTCTTACTAATGAGATTTTCCAAGGGAAAAATACACTACTTTTAGACTATAAGAATATCATTTCATAACTAATAAAATCTTGAAAAATAACTTCAAAATTCAGGTGATAAATAAATTTAATTAAATAAAATATATAAATAACATAGTCTAATTTAGAATAAAATGTAATTTAAAACAGATACTAACAAATAAGAATTATTCCATTTTAAAAATATATTTATCAATCTCTAGACACAATCAAATACCGACTCTCCATAGAATCTCAATTCACAAATCCTTCCCTCAATCACTAAAGTTTCTCTCATAAATCATCAATTGGCCACTAAACCACTGTAATACAGACAACAGTAGCTTCTCAAATTCATTAGAACCTCTAGCTCGTTTTTAGATTTATTAGATTTTCCCAAAGCAAATACGCATTTCGGCTCTTTTGGTCACGTAGTAAATCAATTGCAATTTTATTTGCATTCGAAAATACGCATAAGCTTTTGAAGTTTCTGTAATCATTTTTTTACATCTGCTTTTAATCGTGATCGATGATTGTAATTCATGAATTTTGTATACGTTTTACCCAATTTGTAATCTCTGATTTCAATTTTGTGATCAGAGAGTAATTTCAGAATTTTTAACATTGTTGATCTAGAAATGCTGTTCTAGACATATTTAAGCCAAAAATCGTATGTGATCAGCGTTTGTTATGAATGTGACTATTTGTGAACATGTTTGTGATTCAATGACATTGATTATGAATGTTAATGTACTTGTGACTTGTGATGAATTATATGTGACTTATGTTTTACATGTCGTAACCAGATAGTATGTGAAATCAAAACAATATGTGACCAGTTTTATACGCATTGAATGTGACTTTGTGACTAGTGTTGCATTATGTGGCTATTTGTCACCTATTTTGTGTTAATAGTGATTGTCTGTGACCAATTTTTGCATTAATTGTGACCCTCTTTAACCAAGTTGGTGTTGAGTATGTCTGTCTACAGTCAATTCTGTGTTAGATGTGAGTGTTTTGTGACCTATAATGCATTGAATGTAACCTATCGTTATATGTGTGCAAGTATAATTTTTGTCGATTTCTTTTTGTAATCGATTAGAATAGAGTTTATCAAAAGACGTGACTAGTAGAATTGTACATGCTCCTAATAAAAAAAAGAAGTTCTGAACGTTCTACTAAGAAGAGGAAGTAGCCAGTGTATGAGAGATCACAAATTGTGAAATGGAGAAGATACGATGGATTTGATCACAATCTTGTGATATACAACATGTTGCCACTTAATCAGAAAAAAGGGAAAATTAAAGGCAAATAAATAGTTAAAGCAATTCAAATAGCTCACCATACTTCTTTTAAGGGTAATTAGCACATAACTTTCTCACCTTTCATTGTTATTGTGCAAAACGTCACCACCTTTCATTTTTTGACATTTTCACCCTTATTTTCACATTTCATTGCAAAAAGATCATTTTCACCTATTTTTTCAATTAAAAATCATGAAATGATAAATATACCACTTTCTTTAAATAGAAGAAAAAGAAAAAAAACTAATTGCAATTACAGTCCCAATTTTTTTTTAAAAGCGCAAATAAGTCACAAATAAATTATTAAAAAGGGTAATTATTACATAATATCCCTATATTTCACTGTTATTGTGAAAAACGTTCATACATTTCATTTTTTTTTTTGACATTCATCCTTAATTATATATTTGATTTACACAAACCACCATTTCTATCCATTTTCATCCAATGTCTTAATAAAAAACTATGACATAACAAATATAACCTCATATTTAAATAAATAATAATAATTTTAATTTCTAATTCTTTAATAATTTATTTGAGAATGGTTTGCATTTTTAATTTTTAAATAAATTTAATTGGAACTCGTTTGCACTTCTTAGAAAAAAATATTTTTTAAATAATTTATTGGGGACTTGTTTGCAGTTTTTTAAAAACATCGAGACTATAATTGCAATTTAATGCTTTAGCTTTTTATTTAAATGAGAGGTTATATTCATTATTTCACAACTTTTAATTGAAAAATTGGATGAAAATGGATATAAATAGTGATTTGCGCAATTAAATATATAATTAAGGGTGAAAATGCAAAAAAAAAAAAAGTATGGACGTTTTTTATAATAAAGGTGAAAGATAGGGACATTATGTACTATTTACCATTTTAATAATTTATATATGACTTATTTGCGCTTTTTAAAAAAATTGAGACTGTGGTTGCAATTATTTTTTTTCCTTTTCTTTTGTTTTATTCAAAGAGATGAGTATATTCGTCATTTCATAATTTTTTATTGAGAAAATAGGCAAAAATAACCTTTTGCACAATGAAATGGGGAAATAATGGTGAAAATGCCAAAAAATGAAAATTATGTTTTTTCCACAATAACAATGAAATATGCGGACATTATATACAATTACCGTTCCTTTAATAACACTTGAATATTCTTTACCGTTACAAGTTCTTTCGTTTTATTCATGAACCATGTATTATTTGATAGACTGAATTGACATATTATTCAACTAAGATTTACTATTGATGCAAAATTCCGAATTCAATATATGATATAAAAATTCAAGTTGTAAACATGTTTCCATTTTTCAAAAATCTCAGAAAACTATAATCCATCGAATGTGTTGTATATGACTGGGTTTAGTTTATCAGTTACTATTTTGACCAAGTCTGTATAAGAGAGTGTTTGATGGATATTATTGAGAAAATAATGTATTTTAAATAGTAATATAATGAGAAATATATGGTTAAAAAGTAAAAAAAAATTATTGATGTGGTGAAAAATATTATTTTATTGAAAAATGTGTGGTTGAAAATAAGTTTTGAAAAAATGTGCGTCAAACAAGGGTTGAGTTGGTATTCTCCCTGATTAGGACTGTGTAAGCTATTATAGTTTGTGATCAGGTCTGTGTTGATTATGATTGTCCGTGACCATGTATGTCTTTAATTGCAACCGTATTTGACCAGGTTTGTTATAATATTGAATGCATTTGACCAGATATGCTTGAGTTATTATGTTTGTGGCCATGTACTGTTATTGTTTGTAATAAGGTCTATCTTAACTTTGACTGTATATGACCATGTCTTTCTTAAATGTCACCATCTATGACTTGATCTGTCGTAACTTTGATTATATGTGACCAACACTGCCTTCATTATGATTGTATGTAATTTATGTGTTAACGGTGTTTTTGTGATCTATGCGATCAAGTTTGCGTTAATTGTGACTATCTATGATCATGTCTGTTTTCACTGCGAATGTTTGTGACATCTAATTGTCTGACTGCAACTTATATTAATCAAAGACTAAACTACATGGAGAACAAAAGAGTAATCGATGTTAAAGTTGAAGAGTAAGCATTGTTCAAGAGTTGGTCAATCATAAAATACAACAGTTTGTGAATGCTAATGCCATAAAGTGTCTCTTAATATCATAATCCACTTTGAGATGCAAAATGCCTCCTGCTTACGCCATCCATTTCCAACAAATGAATAGTCAAGAAATTTGTACTCTACTTTAAGAGGAATCAAATATAGGGTGTGTTTGAGCCCCATTATTTTGAAAGAATGTATTTTGAAATGGTAGATTGATAAAGAATGTGTAGTTGAAAAAAAAGGAAAAATTATTGATATGATGAAAACCAACACTCATCCTAAATTGACAAATCTAGTTTTTCTTTGTTTTCATTTTCATTTTTTATTTACACTTTTCATATCATGACCGAGGGAAACGTTTTATGAAATAGCACAATAGCCAAAAAAAAAAAAAAAAAACAGAGTATCGTTATTCACCAACTTCAATTCACACTCCATGTCGATGAAGAATAACTTTTCATGTCAGTGTTTCTTTTCTTGCCATATTGCATTATCACCGCCACATTTTCTTACCTCAACTACCACCTATATACCTTCAATCCTACCATATAATTCGGACTCTGGAAGATATCATTCTTTGAGATGAAAAATTATGCTTGCAATTTCATGAATTGATTATAAGGCTTATCAACACAAGCAAAGCAAAGTTACTGCTTCTCCAAGTGTAGTCAAACATTAGCACAAATGAATACCTTGCACACACAAATTTAGTTCCATTACAAACTAAGCAAAACCCAAGATCCCTCATATAATCACCAAAATTTACAGACAATATTCCTAAAGTCTGTAATAAATATTAAATTAAATAAAAGGCCATCAAAGTTTGCAACCACATAAACACGTACAATCAAATTTGTGGCGTCGCCACCACCACCAACATTCCAACACACAAATTCTAGGTCAACATTGGAGCCGAGCCCATAGAGCCCGCTGAATGATTCCTCTTCATTTCATCAAAAAATTTCAAAATCCCAAAACCCACAAATCTGCTCACCCTTGACCTAAAGTTTCAATTTCAATTCATTTTCACTACCAGAACTCCAATCAACATCTGTATTGACGCAGAAGAAGTTGTGAAAGAGAGGTAGTGTAGACAGAGAAAGAAGTTGTGGAAGAGAGTGATTGTAGAGAGAAAAATAAGTGAATGGTTATGGTAATGGTATTATTTGAAAAGATTTGATTTAGGTTATTATTTATTATATTAATCATAATCTTAAACTTCATCATCACCTGATCCATGAAATTAAAACTACACCACCTTAATTTTGAGTTGTATAGTTTATATGCAGGGTTTGGGCTAATTTTCCCATGTATGAACAAGGCGGATTGGAACTGCACTAATAAAATCTTGCTAATTATAATGCATAGAGCACGTTTGGCAAGAAAATATTGATTTCATATAAGTTGAATTCCCACAAATTGTGACCAAAATCCATAAGCCTCACTTATATGTTACAGAGCAAATGAAGCTTGCCTTCACATTTCTCTGAGACCAGTCCCAATCGGTAGGCTTGTTAAATGATTTGCCGAGCGAATGAATTATTGTTTTACATTTTTTCACATTCTGATTTTATTTACTCATCTATAGGCCATGCTTGTTGCCGGGTTTTTCCCAGATCTGGCCTCCCTCAGGCTGAACTCGTTCCACCTTGAAAACACTAATTTCAACAGAGCATATGCATAATTGAAATGTTCAATGACTCTGCGCAGCCGCCTTCCACAGGAAGTGAATGGTAATCCTAGCCACCTAAGTCTTGCACCAAATAAAAGATACGAAAAGATTAAACAAAAGTTAATTTAGCTACCATTCTCAAAATTCAATATCCATACAAAAATATATTTAATTTTTCCCTCATTTATTTTATGCATGTACATTTCATTCATGCCCCGGTTTCCAAAACAGGCTGACAGTAAAAGGATAATGTAAATTGAAAAAAAAATGTAACCATCTTCCTATTCATACCTCTTGCTGCATAAGCAGTGGACGGAAGTGAGAGAAACAAATTTGTTCCAACATCCTCTGAAGTCCGTTCAACCATCCAAGCATGAAACAATCATAATAAATACGGTAGCTCATCCTGAAGAATAATAACATTAAAGGTAAAAACATACAGCACACCAAAAGGGGTAAACAATCAAGATTCTAGGAACGTAATGTTATGTCATGATGGAGGCACAAAGGAGGGAATATCAGTTGAATTAGGGAAGGAAAGAACAGAGAAGTGCCAGAGCAAGGAAGAGGAATGAAGAAGGAACTTCAACAGCCAATTGAAATTCTGTACGATGTCGTTGAATGTTGAGTATTAATTGTAATAGGTTAAGTGTTTTTTTTTTTGTAAAAACGTGTTTCCCAAACAAGTCAATCTCTCTCTCTCTCTCTCATTGTAATCTGAAATTCAAATTGTTGGGGGTTAAGGATTTCAATTGGAATCTGTTTAAGCTGTTGAATTTTACAAGTTTTGATCGATAAATTCAGCTCATCCATCACAAATTGGTATCAGAGCAGCAACGGATCTGGAAATGGCATAAACCCGGAGTAAATCAAACGAAGAACATGTTAAGAGGTTGGATAAGGAAATAGCAGATTTGGGAGTGGTTTCTTAAACCAGTGACCAAAGGTTGCAGGCTGTGTGTACTAGACAGGATTGAATGGAATAGTTGATGGGTGAAATGAAGGCTACTCAGGAATCGATGGTGCTAATGTTAGCTCAGTTGGATGGTAATAAAACTGATTACAAGGAGAAACAAGTTGAAGGATATGGTCATCATCTCTGACCAGTGGGGACAGCCTTAAGGGAAATGAAATCCACTTTGGTAATTCCAATAGATGGCTGCCAAATTACCAAAGATAGATTTCCATTATTTTAATGGAGAAGGGCCAAGGGAATGGCCGAGGAAGGCAAACAAGTATTTTCATATTCATCAGGTAGGGGATGAGTTGAAAGTGGGAATCGCGAGATGATCTAAAAGGTAAGGCTGACATTTGGTTACATGGCTTCATCTCCAGCTACCCAACTGCTAATTAGGATGCGTTTGCGGAGATTTGTTGAGAATACAGCTGAAGAAGTAGTAGAAGTCTTCAGTAAATTAAGGCAAAAGGGGACTGTCATGGAATATCAGGAACAATTTAAGGAGCTGAAATCCCAGGAAATGGTAATCCTTACCCCACCTGCCTGAGTCATATTATATTTCGATTTTCACCAGTGGCCTGAAAGATGAGATCAGATCCATGGTGAAAATGATTCAACCTTCCACCCTTGCCAAAGCTTTTGAGATAGTCCTCTTACAAGAGAATACCATATCAACCTTAAACAAAGGACCCAAAACCTTCAAACCACACCCCTACTCTAAATGAACCAATCCAAATCCTAAGCCCAAGCCAAATGAAGTCACAAATAAATCCAACACCTATTCAGAACCTCCTTCCAAAAACTCCAACTACCCTCTTAAATTTAAAGCTATCACCCGTACAGATATTCAGGCGAAAAGGGAGCTGGGATTGTGTTACAAATGTGATGAAAAGTATACTAAAGGGCACGTATGTAGGAATAAGATGCTCAATTTTATACTAGTGGGTGATGAAGATGACGGGGAGGCAGATGAACCACTGGATGAGGTTGAAGAACAAATGAGTAAGGAGGTAGTAGACGAAGTAATGCAGATATCCATCTATGCATTGGTAGGCGCCCCATGGTAAAGACAACCCGACTCCCTGGGATGATTAAAACAAGGAAGGTGTCTATATTAATTGATAGTGGGAGCACCCACAGTTTCATAGATGGACAATTTGGTTTAGTCTATCAACTGTAAGATGCAGTAAGCACAACCCACTTCAATATCTATGGTAGGGGGAGGGAGATTGGTCAGTAAAGCCGTGTGTAATCCACTGAACTGGAGGATGCAGAATCTGGAATTTCAGTTCCAGCTAAGGGTGCTTAAATTGGGAGGGAGTGATATGGTACTTGGAGTGGACTGGCTAAGCCAATTTAGCCCTGTGTTGTCTGATTTTGTTAAAGTATAACCTTCAATCATGAGGGTACAAAAATTACACTTCAGAATGAAGTGATCAAAGAAGAATTCCAAATGATGATTGGTACCAAGAAGAAGAGTGAATTCAAGTAGCAGCCTTATGGTATAGTGGTTCAGATCTCTGCCATCGCTGAGAAAGAATAGGAACCCATGCCAACTGAACTTAAGGCAGTGGTAAATCAATTTCCTATGGTTTTCCTGGAACCCAAGGGATTGCCACCTACGCAATTTAATGATGATCATATACCAATGAAGGAGGGTGCACAACCATTTAAAATCAGGCCATACATGTGTCCTTATGTTCAGAAAGGGGAGATTGAAAGGATGGCGAAGGAAATGAAGGAAAATGGAATCATAAAGACCGGCAATAGCCTCTATGCTTCCGCTGTCATGCTTGTAAAAACGAAGATGGCACATGGAGGTTTTGCGTAGACTTTAGATCTCCAATACTTCAGTGGAGGAGGTATTGCGCAGACTCAGCTGGCCTTAGGGCCCTACCAACAGATCTCCAATACTTCAATAGAGGAGGTATTGCAGGAAAGACGAGATGGACAAAATTCTGAAGGAGAATCTAACTCAGTCCAATGCTAGGATGAAGTTTTATGCAGATAAGAACATGAGTGAAAGGGAATTTCAAATAGGAGATTGGGTGTACTTGAAGTTACACCCTTATGCACAACAAACCGTGGCCAGAAGAACCAACAAGAAGCTTTCTACGAAGTACAATGGACCTTATAAAGTGATTCAGAGATTGGGGACAATGGCTTACAAACTGGAATTACCTTCTGCAGCTCAGATCCATCTAGTCTTTCACGTACATATTTGACACTGCCAACTTTTCAACCTTGGGACAAGGTCTTTCGAAGGGGGAGGGATGTCATGATGGAGGCACAAAGGGGGGATATTAGTTGAATTGGGGAAGTAAAGGATAGAGAGTGCCAGAGCCAGGAAGAGGAATGAAGAAGGAACTTCAACGGCCAACTGAAATTCAAATTGTGTATGACGTCGTTGGATGTTGAGTATTAATTGTAATAGGTTAAGTGATTTTTTTTTTTTTTTTTTTTGTAAAAACGTGTTTCTCAAACAAGTCAATTTCCTTTCGGTTATAATGTCAGGTGAGAGAGGGAAAATGTGTGAAATATCATTTTGGAGGATTCCGTTTCTGAACTCTCTCTCTCTTCATTACTGTTTTTCTGTTTTCTGTAATTGCAATCTGAAATTAGAATTGAAGTGTTGGGTGTTAAGGGATTTCAATTGGAATTTGTTTGAGTTGTTGAATTTTACAAGTTTTGATTGATAAATTCAGCTCACCCATCACATGTTAATGGTCTAATAAACAAACACTCTAAATAACACCTTAGAATACCATCGTTTTTCAAGCCAAAAAACTAGATTTATTAGAATTTTCTTGTGTCATGTGGCATTAGTATGAAGAATTTCACCATAAAATAACTCCCGAAAAAGCCATTAGCAAAGCAAAAATTGAATCATTTTTCAGATCAATTATGGACTTTTTCCTGTACCCAAAGGGCTTAATAGTGGTGATAGGTTTTATAACTCTGGAGGTTAAAATGTTAACAATTATCAAACTGATATTGTCAGATGGATCTGCAAAAAATAATGGCCTAAAGAGCGGAATAAATAACAAGTCAGCAATTTTCTTCAGGAATAACAGCAGGCATCAGATACACAGCGTAAGATGAGACCCATCATGATACGTCCTTCATTTCAAACATAATCAGTCACGCTTTGGAGAGCTCGCCCAAACCCAGTCAAGAAAGTATGTGCCTATAAAGAATTTAATCATGTTTCACAACAGAGATGACTGCTTGAGCACCATTAAAGTGAAAAACTGAGCGAGAATCCAAAAGAAAGTCACAACAGCCATTAAGAGACGTGTTTGCCAGCAAAAGTGTCAGCAGTCAAGAATGAATGGATTCGCCAATGTAATCTAACGGCAATTTCATGCAATAATCTAATCTTTCAACCTGGTATTTTTAACATTAACCAGCCCCTTTTCCTCTTCTTTAATGTTAGGATTTTAATTGTACACCATGCCTACTGCCCATGTCTCAAGTCTGTGCCTGTACTTTTTAGCTTGCATAAGCAAATAAGTACATCCCTCTGCATACTCATATCTGATGTAAATTATAAGCAAACACATCTTCAACCAGTTAATAATCCTGACTCTTGCAATGTTCATGTTTGCACATGCGTGTTTAAAAAAACAATAATGCCCCACCCCCAGATTATAAATAAATAAGTACTATAAATATATGTGAATGGAAAAGCATTTCATCAATTGATAAATTCCACTCACAACTTGTGAAAATGACTTCTAGTGCAGGGCCTCCATTCTTAGAAAAACTGGGCATGATGAATGATAATGGTCCTTAAAGTCATGTGGCGCGAACATCTGAGGTTATCAAACACGAGTTAATACAGATAAAATATTTATTAGGGCATACCTGCAAATCAGCTGACAAAAAAAAAAAGTAAATACCGTCGGTGCCTTCATCAAGCGTACCGTTAATCTGTTTTAATTGGTCAGTGGCTGTGGAGGAGAATGGGGTACCACTGACACTTTCCCTTGCCTTCTCTCTCTCAAGGGTGTGCGTCTGTATTGTGAATAATGAACAATAATATTGCTTGAGTGTTAGACCTTCTCCACTGAATTAAGACCAACAGAGAGAGCAACCATTGATGAGAAGCACAAAATATCTCTCCACTGGTTTCAACCTGGATCAAAGCCACATTTGATCATCACAGCGTACAATTCTAATATGGAACTGAAATCACCAAATTGGTCAAATGAATGAAGCATAACCGAACAAATTTGTTGGTCGAGAGAAATGCCATCAACTAACATTGCTCGAAGAAAAAGCTTTGCATCATCTACTAAATCTCTTTTGCAAAGTCTATTGATCACAGAGCTGTAATCTCTGATGGAAATTTCAAACCCCATCTCTTTCATTTGATTGAAGAGAACCATTGCCTTCCGAGCATCACCCTTCGCACAATGTGCTTTCATTAGAGTAGTATAGGCAACTTTTGACAATCTAACATTTTGGTCTTTGAGAGAAGAAAATAGTTTATCAGCATCCTTTAGGTCTCCATAAACACATAAACCATTAATGAGAATGTTATAAGTTACATGATTAGGCTGAAGATTATGTCGCAACATCATGTTATGTAACTCAAATGCTCTTTCCAGATATCGAGCTTTACAGAAACTCTGAATTAGAGCATTGTAAGAAGTTTGATCTGGAGTTAGACCCATAGCTATCATTTTCCTGAGAACCTGGATAGATTCTTTCAGCTTCCCTTGCCTGCATAGACCTTTCATGACTACGGTGTAAGTTACTCGATTTGCCTGCACAGAACATGCCTCCATTTCCTCAAACAACTCAAATGTGGTTTCTAGATTTCCCTCTTCACAAAATGCATTCATGAGGGTAGTATAAGTAACAACAGTAGGTTCCAAACCCTGCATCTTGATGTTATTTAAACAGTTCCTAGCATCAGCTAGTTTTTTGGCTTTGCAGAACCCAGATATTAGGGAATTGAATGTGACTATTGTAGGACTGATTCCTTTCAACAATGCTAGTTTATATAACTGTATTGCCTCTCCAATATTACCAAGTTTAGCATATTTATTAATCATAATATTGTACAAGACAATATCCTCCACCAAGTCACAATTTGCCACTTTATCAAAATAACTTCTTGCCTCTGATACTGCCCCTTTCTCACATAGTCCTAATAGACTAGATCTATGTAGAACATAATCTATGGTGATTTTCTTCAGGCACATGTCCTTATAAAGCTCGACAGCCTTTTGTACTTCTCCCAACTTGCAAAGACCGTGAATGATGATAGAATAAATCATGTGATCTGGTCGTAAACCAGCATTTTCCATATCACTAAGAAGTCTTAGAGCTTCATCTATACGTCCATTCTTACTCAAACTGCTAAGCAACACACTGTATGAGATACTACTTAGCTGAAGCCCCCTAGAAAGCATCTCCTCTCGCAACCTAAAAGCTTCTTCTACATTGCCTGTCTGGCAATGCCCACAAATGAGTATTGTATATGTGACAAGATCTGTGTTTAAACTTCTATGTAGTGTCCTATTAGTAACCTTCCAGGCATCATCCATCATACCAAGTAGACGAAACCCTTTGGCAATAATGTTATAAGTCACTTGATCAGGCCCCAATCTGTGTTTCTCCATGTCATTCGTAAAGTCTAATGCTTCTTCCATTGAACCCGCTACGCACAGCCCATGAATGAGAATATTGTAACTATACACGTCGGGAAATAATCCACACTTAAACATCATACAAAAAAATGATTTTGCAATATCTACAAAACCCATTTTACAGAAACCTGAAATCAGAGTATTAAACGAAACAACACAAGGCTCTGCCTCTTTCTCTTTAGTCTCCTGCAGAAATAAAACTGCTTCATGTATTAGGGACTGTTTGCATAGACCATCTAGGATAATTGAATTTGTGTATTCACTTGGGCGAATGCCACTGGCTTTAATTTCATTGTACACATCCCATATGATATCAGTATGCTTCAAGTTGTGCAATAAACTATTGTAAGTCATAATTGAAGGCTGGATATCCAAATCCTTCATCTTGGCAAGGACAAAAAGGGCATCATGGACCATGTTGGATCTGGAATAAACAAAAGCCAGCATATCCCACACCATATGATTTGAATCCCAGCCCCTGAAGGCATTAAAAAGCAGCTCACAGAGTGAAGGTGCAGATCCAGAGCCTGGTGGATATCATAATAAATACATGAACAGAAAAAAAAGCAATGTAAAGGTTCACCGAGTTGATTGGAAATAATTTTGTTGCATAATCCACAGGAATTAAGAAAACCCAACTATGGTTGCTTAGATTGTGTAAAAATAACTCTTTAAGTTCAATTAAATAATAAAAAAGCATCTTGAGTCATGGAATTACATTCGATGAGACCTTAGAGTCCCAAGTTCTCAGTTTATGTTAAAAAAATTGTTGTTTCAAAATTTCTTTCATATTGTTTAAATAATTCCAACTTGATTATAGATAGATCAGCTACCTATTAAAAAACAAGGTGGATTCTGTAACTTACAAGGTTTCAAAAGAAGAAGGGGCAGAAAAATATATAGAGAAAGAGCCTTAACTATATTGCCAATGAGATCTAAGAAACCCACTCCGCTACTCACTTTCAGAATTTATCATGTTTCCAAATTCCCGAAAATAAAAGGCAAATTTTTTTTCCTCTCTAAATACGCAATAAAAGAATTTTTTACATAAACCACTTTTCGAATTAATATAAATAGATTTCCAGTGAAAAGACAGAGAGCATTAAAAATCCATTGCTTAATGCAACAAACAGTTCATTCTGTTGCACTCAATTCCTTGCATTCATGCATCTGTGCCAGTTCAAATCCATGTAAATGTAGCCCAATTTAAAAAATTATTTCTAAAATCTACTACATTTTAACAATTTATTTGACGTGAATCCACCAAACTTTCTCTGAGGTGAAATCTGTATTATACATTTCTCATGTCAGAAACACCAGGTGCAGCAAGCAGCAGGGTGGGAGAGAGAGAAGAAAAAATTTAAAATTTTCTAGAAAAAAAAAAAAAAAACCTAAAATTATAACTGCACTTTCTACAATTATAAATTGTTCATATCTCAATTTAGAACTTCACCATCAGAATTAATAACTCAAACCAGAATTTTGACAAAAAAAGGAGCTCATTCTGTTCAGTCTATAAATTCCGTCAGCAAGTTCATCCAAGGAAATCAAAAGGAAACAATGGGAAATCATTTAGAAATACATCTAAAGATTCCAATTTCGATTCCATAAAGAAACAATTTTTTTTACAGTACAAAATACTCCAATTCCTAAGTATTAATTAAGGGCAATATAGATTATGTATCCATTATCTTACATTTGAGACATTCCCAATTCAAAGACTATTATCAAATTTTCCATCAATTAAAACATACCGTCTTCTAGAAGCAATTGATGCAAATGCCTCTGCAGTGCACGGGGACGCTGCTTTCGAGCCAAAATATGGGCAATGACAAACTGCGAAACCCGCGAATGCTTCACTCCTAGCTCGTTCTGCAACAAGAAGAAAAACTTGATTGCATTTTCCGCATTCTCCACACAGAGTTTATTAATAATGGTGCCGATTTCTTCAGGTCCCAGCTTAGAAGCTACATTTTTAAACCAATTATCACCACGAAGCGAGTTGAAATTTACTTTAATAGTATTGTTACCGCACCAGTTCAAGCGAGTGAGTATTTGCGAAACAGCTTCTTCCGCTGGGTTATCCGCTACAGCGGCGACGCTGGTGGAGAAAAAGTTTTGGAATTTTCTAAAGAAGAATGGTAAAAAACTGGGCCATTTCGTGAGTCTGATCATCGTGAGAAAGGGAAATAGGGTTTAGGGGTTTAAGAGAGACGTTGAGCGTCTTAACAAATGTATATTAATTTGGAAACTTTGCACTTTTCGTCCCTCACTTTGTAAAATGTAACAAGTTTACACTCAACCTTGGTTTTAGCATAATTCATCTACAACATTTCATTATGTAACAAAACTTGTCGATCTCTTCATTTTGACTATTAAGGGTGTGTTTGAGCCACCTTATTTTGAAAGAATGTATTATAGAATTGTAGATTGATGGAGAACGTGTGATTGAAAAAAAAAAGTTATTGATTTGATGTAAAATATTATTTTATTGAAGAATGTGTGATCGAAAATGAGTAGACGAATGAAAATGAAATTTTCATGTGTACCAAATGGAGGCTAAATGACGAATTTCTCCTTCTCTTCGAGTAAATAAAAATAGAAAAAAAAAACAGTAAAATAATAAAAAACACGAGGCGAAACACAACCCCATATAGAGAAATTTATGTTTTTTAATATATATTTCTTGTTCCCTTTGTTACAACGCCGATTATAGAAATTTTTAATGACATATAGCCTCCTGTTTAGTTTTGCTAAAAATCGGATTTATGTTAAATCTTAATAAAAGTCGAAGAAACGTATTGTTGAAAAGTTAACAAAAATTGTAAATCCCATAAAATATAATTAAAAATGATTTTTTTTTTTAAAAAAAATAGGGATCAAACAGGGCACAATGTTCTCCATTAGATTACTAATTTGAACATGAAGAAAGATCAAGAAGCTTGATAGATGATATATCTCTGTCTTTGCAGGCAATAGGTTTGCCTCATTCCTCTTGGGAGTGGGACATTTAGGTTTAATGTTGGCCCATTAACAATTTCATTGAGATGAACACTTCAACTAAAAGTTTTTATCATTAATATTTATATTTGTTGTTGATTTTAATAGCAAAGCCAAAGCAGCCCTCTTTGTTAAAAGCCTTGAAATGATGATAAATTTTGAAATAATTAATTCAGTAATTTTATGTAAAGTTAAATAAAATAAAAAAATTATCATCTAGTTTTTCCATTGTGTACAAGTTTAATTAAAATTTGTAGGAAAGTTATTTGTATTAGTATTTTAATATTGCAATGATTAGATTTTTTTATGTCTCTAATTTTGGTTTGAAAGTATCAAGATAATTAATCAGAGTTATGGGATCTACAGCGGGTAGCTTGTTAGACCCCCTTTCAAGAAAAATGGACATGGCACGGTGGTAAACCCTTGCCCGATCGCAATGTCATGACGGGATGTGCATGTAGGGTGCGCACGTTGAGTAGGACGGAAGCAAAGTAACATGTTGGCATAGACGAATGCACATGTGTCGCGTGCATTTGTCAAGAAACAAAGGAATGTAATGTTGATTTACATGATGACAACATGACCTTAGCGGAATGCAAAATTGCGTGTGTAACTTACCTAACAGTTGCGGTGTCAATTGAAATACGATTTTTGTGTTACATATTCGAAGTGTTGAGTCAACAAATCAGTGTGTTGGTCCTTCATAACTTGTACTTCGTTCCTTTTCATTGCATTTCTGTATACTTAGCCAAATTTCACGGGTCTTCTTTGTGTTATTTCAAATTGCTTATTGGGGTGTCCGGCGAAAGAATTGGTAGACTGCAGGGGCGGCCCACATGGGGTCATGTGGGGTCAGATGACCCCACAAAAAAAAAATTCAATTTTTTTTTTTAACCTAAACATTTTTGAAATCTCATTTTTGACCCCAACAAAAATTTGTCTCGGTCCGCCCCTGGTAGACTGGGATATGAACTTCGATACCTTCACATGTCGCGACAGAGATCTTCGAAATCACTTATGATAGCAACTAAGATTGATCATTATTATTTCATATCTCTATCAAAAGTGTAAAGAAATAAAATGGGAAGAAAAAGAAAGTATTTAGCAACCTACGAACTAACCTAAAGCTGGAGGATAATATTTTTAAATCAAGAAATAAGAAATCCCACCATTTCCCAATCTTGAGAGCTTGATTTACTAATGTTGGACGGTTGCACTTGTCACATGCATATTGGTATCAAATTAGTTCGGTGTTTACTTGTAATTATTAGTCGATTTTTTTAAAATTATTTTAGGTTTAAAACTATTTTTGTCATTAATCAATTGAATTTGTTATCCAAACCAGTTGTTATTCTTTATAATTTCTGTTTCTCAATATCCAATTAAAATAACTTTAAACGAGATGATTCCACGTAATCTGCACCTTATGTCGCACTTTTTTCTACAGTGTCTCTTAATAACACGTTCACGTGCAGAAGGAATTAATCTTTCATAAAAAACTTAATACCTACAACCCGATATCTTACCATACTATAATATCATATTGAACGAAAACCAACTCGTTTAAAATCTTAATTTTTATTTATTCAAATTTCGGTATTACAACAAGAACTTGGTTTTTCTCTCTTTACAAGTTCGATAATATATGAAATTCAAGTGTCTTTTTCAAGAAATATTTTACAATCCCACTATACTTTTATTCTTTTGCTTGAAAACCAAGTACCAAATAAAATATATAATGAAAACAAAACATTCATTTCCTTCTACCAACCTTTTGAGGATTGACCATCTCTCATTTGAAACCCCACCTTATAAATATCAATAAAGCACTTCATCATGTGTCCAAATTTAAGTTATAGAGCAATAGATTTTGTTTCTTCTTCAGCATGTCTAAGCAATATTTTAAAAGACATGTTTTGGAAAAGAACAAAAATAATTCTAAAGAAAAAGAAAAGCCAAACTACAATATTTTGTCGAAAAACTTGAAGAAAATATATCCCATTGGACTGCCTAGGACTTGTTCTCCTCTTTCTTTATCTTCATTATCATTATCTTTATCACAGAATTCAACTGATTCTTCCTTAACAGATGTATCAGTCCCACTTGATGAGAAAATCTCGTTTGCCATCCGCCTGATCGCCCCTGCTGAAAAGAGGGAAGTTCCAGTGGCCAAAGTTGTCCAGCAGCCTATTGCAGATCCTGGTGATCAGGAAGGATTGAGGAGGTGCAACTGGATTACAAAGAATAGTGGTAAGCTTTAGTACCTTTTGGAACTTACATTGTAAGGGCCGTTCGGACTTGATAGGACTATGTGATAGAACTTGTCACTTTTTCTATGGAATCATAATAAAAAATTGTTTCTAGTTTAAGAAAATTATTTATGAAACAATTAATTCGTTTAAATTAATCTGCAGATAAAGTCTATGTACAATTTCACGATGAATGCTGGGGAGTTCCAGTTTATGATGACAAGTAAGTCCCTTAATCCATATACTTCTAGTTAATTTGATAATTGACAGTAATTGCTCAATCAAGAAATTTTATCAAACAGTGAGTTATTTGAGCTTCTTGCATTATCTGGGATGCTTATGGATTTCAATTGGACTGAAATTTTAAAGAGAAGACTACTACTAAGGTTAGGTTTTCTGCATATATGTTTACATCTGTTAAACATCAAAATCTGCTGAGAGATGCACGCCTCTTGTGATAGTTCGAGCAGATTACGACGTCAACAAAATCTACTTATTTTGCAAAAAATAATTGCCTAATCTGAGATAACGATACAGAGAATCTTTTGCTGGTTTTGATCCCAATCAAGTGGCCAAGATGGAAGAGAAAGAGATCATGGACATGGCCTCCAACAAAGAACTTAATATAACAGAAAGCAGAGTTAGGTGCATAGTAGACAATGCAAAATGCATAACAAAGGCAAGTTTTTTTTTGCTCCTATTATGTTTATATATACATCTTGCACCTTATCATCCCAGTCGCACAACTGATAATTTTGTGGGTCGTGTTGAATTTCCCGAGTCTAGATGAATCGTAGATTGTATATGCACTATTCATTCTTACAAAATCATCATCCCTTGTCCCAGGATATGCTAACTGTACTAGATTTTCGTCTTCCAAATGCAGGTTGTGAGAGAGTATGGATCATTCAGTAGTTACATTTGGGAATATGTAAGTTACAAACCCATGATCAACAAATTCAGATATCCAAGAAATGTTCCATTGAGGAGTCCAAAAGCAGAGGCAATTAGCAAGGACTTGTTGAGAAGAGGATTCAGATTTGTGGGACCTGTGATTGTGTACTCATTCATGCAAGCAACCGGGATGACAATTGATCATCTTGTTGATTGTTTCAGATATAGAGAATGTGTAAATCTTGCAGAAAGGCCTTGGAGACATGTTTGAAATCTCTAAATTATGCAACATAATTTATATAATTTGTATTGTTGTTTATATAAGTTGTGATATGTGACTTCTGTAGATTGACGTACCTTGAGGATTGGAGCTGTACGCGCTTTGTTAATTTATAATAAAGTATTGAAGATTTTTTTATCTGTTGTAAAATGACTGCCGTTTGTTTACCAAGATATACTTCTCGACGTCGTTGTAGTCTTCGTGTTATATTATATCAGCCGGAAGGGATAGTTAGGTGTTTAACAACGAGTTATAGTAATAGCAAAGTGTATGTATGTATTACTATCTCTGTCTGAAGTGTACAAGAGTGACACCATTATTTATGTAGGCAAAGAAATCCTTTGAAGGATGGTCCCGCCAAAGGAAAAGCACATTCTTCTTAATTCATAAACTCGGCACATACATAAAGAACATAGGATATAAAGATTTAACGCAAATCATAGATTTGGAGCTATCGTGTCACGAGATCCCCTATATAACCTATTATGTTAGGAATAAGAAAAACGTTTTGTGTGTGTGTTTTGCATTACTAAAAGATTCGAAACAACTAAAATTTTGACATAGCGGAAGCAAGCAAAATCAAGTACAAAATCGTAACAATCATTGATAATATCGTATATGAGTTGGTATCAGAGCTGAATGTCACGTAATTAGGTCAATGCTAGAGTATTCTCACAATTTTGCACATAGAGAAGAATGATTTATACACATTCCTGCTAACAACTAAGTTCGAGATCAAAATTTGCACCACAAAAATACATATAATGATCATATCTAAGAATCAACAAAATAAAATTTTAGTGTAAATAAATTTAAAATCACAACATCATTTTCCATCTTCACCCTCTAAATTTATGTTTTTAGCATTTGCAAATGAACATAAAACGTTTGGAAACTAGATTTGATGTCTTTTTTTTTTTTTTTTATGTTTGGTATACATACAACACCAAGAAATCATATCTTGTTACATGTGCAAATTTAAGTTATCATGAAAATTTATCAAAGCAATTGAAATATATGAACTCTTAATTTTGACCTCTCTCTATTGCTTATTATTTCATTGTACATACACACATATCATCAAGAATTCCAATTCTACTATATGTGCTAAATAAGACCAATACTTAAGTTTGTTTTTCATGAAATTTCATATAGATGCAACATATTATTGTTATAGTTAAAAGATTATATAATAACTTACTTGTATGAATACAAAGAACATAAAGCAATTAACAACTTTATTCATATAATTTCACAATAGAACTAAACCAAATACATGAATCATTCCAACAAACACTCCTACCATTAACAATACAAACTGAAATAATAAACTTTGTTAAGCCACCGTTTGATGTGGATTAAAATCAGATTTTTTTTTTTTTTTTTTTTGTAAATTTTGATAAAAGTTGATGACGCATGATTAAGAAGTTGTAGGTCTTATAAAATATATTATTGAAATTAATTGTTAACTCGACATAGATTAAAATCTCGAATTTAATCCCCACAAACAGGGGCTAAGTAATCTTCCTAAGACACTTAGGCCATAAAGTCCTCGTCGTAATCTTGCTTTTTTCTTCTTAAAAATTCGACATTCCCCTTCGAGATGCCCGAGTTGGCAACGATTAAAACAAGTCCTTTCCTCTTTTTTTTTTCTTTTTTTTTTTTTGGAGTCCTCATTTGAACTATGCTTTCGCTTTTTGTCATTTTTTGAGTTTTGTTGCATTAAAATTTCTGAACTATTATTTCTGAAATCCTCTTTAGATTCAATGGAGATATCCTCATTTCGGTGTTTTAAGACTTTTCTTATAGCCTTTATGATGCAGTTTGACCCTACAACTAAAATAAGGGGGCGAGTTTTGTGATCTTTTAATTTTTATTTATTTATTTGCACTTTATGTCATTATGTAGCGTTTGATCTATAATTATGTATTAGGGCTTTAATTTTTATCATTATCTTTTAATCTTAGTCATTATCTAGATTTTATTCATTACTTTAAATAAGGGTTCTAAGCTTTAATGGCATTTGGTTGTTATTGAATAAATATTATAGTTTTTGGAGTTTTCCAATCTCTGAAATTCTCATTATTTGATATTTAAATTAATGAGTCCAAATTCTTAATATTCATGCGAGAATCAAAGAGTTTTTAATATCTAAATTTATGGTATTCTTATAAATTAACAGAAACTAGAAGGTGATCGTGTAGCGATATTCATTTGAAATTAAGGGAACCTCAATAGCGTGTTCGTTTATTATTTCACTCTCTGCTTACATTAGTTGGTATAGTATTCGTGTACGAATTAATAATTTTTTTGATCAAATAGAATATTTGGTATTCTTGCGCAGAATCAACGAACATTTCACGGTATTCTTTGTGAAACAACTCATTTTTAGGTCGTTCTTTTAGTTCCATCATATTTCACTTACATGAGTTAGTATCAGAGCTAAGTTCATTCCTCATAGAGATGGGTCGTTGTTCACGAAATTCAATGCCAAAATTTTGTTTTGAGACAAAATCTTCTTCGTTTTGGAGCAGGAGGCCTCTGCACGTCATTTTGGAAATGTTCAATCTCCATTGCTACCAAATTCATGATTTAGTATGTCCCATGTTCCTAAACAGAAATAAGGCAACTACAGTACCAAACCTTTGACTCCTTCTTTTGGAAGTGAAATAATTTGGACGAAAAAATGGATAGATGATACTTCGATTTTTGTTTCCGTTACAAGACAACGGATGAAGATTCATTCGAGGGCAAATCTTTTCCATTCGGAAGAGAATAACACAGTCCGACCCTACAACTAAAATAAATAGATTCATCCGTGTTCATATTACTAATAGAAATCGATTGCAGATGTGAGAGTTTCATGGGCTTTGTTCCACTATTTTCCACGTTTCAACAATTCGATATGAAAATAATTTAGAAGTTAAGCTTACATTGATTTAAGATTTATCTCATTAAGGTGCTATCATCAAAAGATTTTCGATGTAACTAGTTCTCGCTATTACGAATATCCAACAAATGGGAATAAAATCTCGTGTTAATAGTTGGATTAATTCTATAAACGGTCACTGAAGTTACGTCAAAATCACAAAACGGTCACTGAAGTTTAAAACTTGCACTAACGGTCACTGAAGTATAATTTTGTTCCAGTAATGGTCATTGAGGGACCTATTTCATTTTAATTGAAACTTCTTGCACTAACGGTCACTGAAGTATCATTTTGTTCCGGTAATGGTCATTGAGGGGCCTATTTCATTTTAATTGAAACTTAATGGATCAAAATAGTTGAATCACTTGAATACGTATAAAACCCCCAAACAGGTTAGTCCAATTTGCCTGAATACGTTGCATTCATTGAGTTTATTTTAATAAAATGCCCTTCTCTGGAACGTTCCCAAAGAGCCTAGGTCCCTATTTCTCCTCAAAATCCCTAAACCTAATTCACTACAGGTAAACTCACACTTTTATCTTCATTTCATCAGGGTCTCTGTTTTTGCTGCTTTATTATTGTTTGAATGTGATTAGCATATTTTAATGGTGAAAGTGAAATAAAACCACCAAGGAACTTAATTATGAAACATGCTGGTAATGGAAGAACAAAAGTTCAGTGATTCATAGAGGTAAGTGATGTAGCTCTTCCTACAATGAAGCCAAACCAGTGAAGGATGAATGCCAAAAGGAGCATACATAACTACAGCCAAAAATCATCCCAGATCTTCTGAGAAGTAAATTGTTTTTCCGAGCACCTTCTACTGTTCTACACCGCGTTGAATTCTATCTGCCCATTTCATCTGCAACAATTTTAACCAGAATGAGAAGCAACGAGGGTTTTCTTCCTTGCATTATATAATTTGCGATTTAGGTCCCAAGGTTCAAGCTTCAATTATTTTGATCCATTAAGTTTCAATTAAAATGAAATAGGTCCCCAGTGATCATTACTGAAACAAGATATAACTTCAGTGACCGTTAGTGCAAGTTTTAAACTTCAGTGACCATTTGTGAAATTAACCCATTAATATTTTCTTTCTTTTATTAAAGTATTTAAACACAAAAACTTAGATTGTCACCGTGCTTGAAAATAACATTATGGTAAGAACTACATGAAATTATGCAAAACATTATTAAACAACAAAAGGGATATTGAATGGTTGGTAAACTGTCACTTGGTCATTTCGCACGTGATCAATTTGAATGTTGGTTGCTTTTGTAATTGAATCACTTAACGTCAAAATATCCAAAAGGTAAATGAATTAAACTTTATATCAGTAGTAAATTGAATTAGTGTTCACCTGTGCAATGGTTATTTATTTATTTGAAAATTAATGAATATCACCATTCCGTATGTGCTATCTTACCATGCATCTTTGCTGTTTAAAAGTGATGGTACAGATTTCTATTATTAACGATTTTCGACGCGTAATAAAATGGATAGAATGACGACTTACTACTTTCTTGAAAATACTTAAAACACAGAAATGTAGATACGCAGAAAATTCGAAGATAGTCGAGGCAAGGGCGTATTCTTTTTTCTGATGAAAATTGAACTCAGGAAGAAGTGAAGTGCAAAAGAAAATGGAATAGTCGATAAACACATTAGTTGAGGAAAGTAGAGATAAAAGTTTGCTACCAAAATCTCTACAAGACAAATGATATACCATTAGAAAATAATTGAATAACAAGTTTCAACATTTTTTAAGCAAAATCTCAAGACAAATGATATACTAAATTAAGCAGCTTATGCAATTAACTAAAGTAAATGTAAATTATTCTAAAGGCAGCTTAATCTGTTTAATAAATAACAAACGCACCAGAATCCTGAATTCTCATGTAATAATCCCTTTTAAACTTAGTTTTATATGTTGACAACACGGTTGAATTTGACAAATCAATATTCATATATTCCTATTTTATTTAATAATATATCTTGAGTAATGTTAAACATACTTTTATATATGACCCAATTATATTTATATGATGGATGCGAACATATAAAAGTGCATAAATTTTTATGAACATTTAACGATTCACATAGGCATAGCGATATATCTCTATCACCTACTGGACCCTATGACAATTTATATATGTCGAACATATTTTCCTTCTTTCGAATGCACAAAATAAGCCACCAAATTCTCACAACTACCGTGCACAATAATTGTAAAGAAAATAAAATCATATAAATCATTCAATATTCAAAAACGTGTTTTTATGTCAAATATATAAAACTAAAAATAAAAAACTCATATTACATGGTTCATCGTTCTCCTAGCACAAAGAAATTTAGCCAAACATGTTGTGAAGAATAAAGCAAAAGATATAAATGTTGTTCATCACCCGAAGATTCTTGAATTCAATCTTGAACTTTTTGGATTTGATCTTGATATGTTATTTGCCTCATTTTGCATTCTCACGCCCTAATTATTGTTGGAGAGTTGGAATTTATATCCCTATAAAGAGTTCCAAAAGATCTCCAAAAATCGTACATATCATGGCTCAAATGCAAGTTTCCTTGTTGGAATTTAATTATGAAGGAAACAAAATTTTTTTCCCGACTTGGCCTAGGCGGTTGCTTAGCAGAAAATGGGACAACCGCCTAAACATAAAATTAGCTCGTGTTATTGAAGTAGCCGCCTAACCAATAAAATTGGACAGCTGTCCAGTTATAAAAATTTTGCGAATTTTTCTTTCAGCCATTTTCTTCATTCTTTCTTCCATTTTGGTTTACCACATCAAATTCTTCAATTTTTACTCATGCATATTAGTCCTCAAACCTCCATCCATTGACCAATTGATCCTTATTTCTTTTCCAATTACTTAAAAACGAGTCCAAAACTGAAATAAGATAAAATTAACATAAGTTAAATAAAAATCCAACACTAAAACATCACAAAAGTTTAGTAATATGACTTTGAATAAGTGCACAAAAATACACTTATTATCATCCATGCACCTTAGTAGAACCTGCTAGAGAAGGAATGTACAAAGAGAGCAGACATCAAAGACCGCTACCACGAGCTCACTATGAGGTCATTTACCTCTACTTCCTAGAGTTCTAATATTTTGATATCCCGATATTATCATATCATAACAATATTTAAACAAATAATTTATTTGTGCCGAACTGTTGATGACATGATTAATCATCATCAGAAAGCAGTAATTAGGTTATGCATATCTTGAATTCGGATAAAATCAGTCCATGACTCAATTCCGAGTCATAACTTACAATTCAAAACATTATACTAACGACTTGAATGCTTTCAGCCCCACCAGTGTTTTCCTTTGTTCCTTCATAATCATAACTTAAATTAGAAGCATTGCCCCACACACTAAAAACAAGTTGCAATAAAATACAAAAAATGGAGGGCTGGACACTGATTAGCCTTCTTGGTTTGTAGCCAAGCCACCCAAACCATATTATCGAAGCGTTCACATTAACTTTTTCTGCTATTATTGGTCGCAGATTCATCAATTTTTTTCATATCCCCATGGATGGAGAGGCCCCGTTAGCTACAAAATTGACTTGTGTCGATAGAGACTTCCACCTAACCTTTTAGCTACATTGATTTTCACGTCTTGAGTTCTGCGTATATGTGCGCTTACGGGCGTTGATACGTGCAAAGACCCTCTGGCACACCAGACATGAGAAGGTCCAATGTCGGTCATGCTATGAACTATATAGCCAAGTCAAGCCTTGTTGTCGAGCCCCTACAGCCTGCAGGCTACGTGGGTTAACAGCATGCAGGCCCATATTTAAAAAGGAAAAAAAAAAAAAATACTGCACAAACATATGCATAAAAACAAAAATACTCGTAACATCGTGTAGACCCCTCCAGGTATCGAACAGCTCAAAAATAAGATATTGGGTGTACTAAATGAAATGAAAAAGAAGAATTTATCGACAAATATCAAGACATTTGATCAATTACATCATGCTCGAAAAATGCAGGTACAACTGGAAACCAAAAGTTCATCAGAACATATTAACTCATAAGTACAGTATTTGACTATATCCAATATACTTAAAGGGCCAAGTGATCAGAACGAGTCAGCAATAATGGAGCTTCCATCAATGATTCAAAAATAAACAAACAAATTTGTTCAAACACTCGATGAATTTTGTAAGACGTTCTAATTTAAAGAACAAGAAGAAGATTCCACGATCCACTGTCAAAATTAACTGCTTAAATGATCAGAACACAAAATAAAGAAGACAAGTGATTCAAACAGGTATACCGAGGATTCTCAAGTATTTACAAAATAGATTTTTCCTTCGCAAGATTCATTCTACAAATTATTTATCAAACATAGAGAAGAGGGAAAAAATCAACGAACAAACAAAAAAAAAGATTCTTCTACATAGATGACAAAGAATATTTACAGCAGTCTCTTACTGCTACTTCCACCTATCACAACTTCCGGGGTAAAGCATAAAACCAAATCTACCAATAAATCCTAAAACAAGCCTGCAGAACTCGTTCTCTTCGGTTGTTATGGATGCAAAACCACTCTCAAAACTGGCAAGAAGTCCCGAGCCTCTGCCTCTGCCTCTGGCCAAGGGTGACAGACTTGCGCTTGTCAAATGCAGGGTAAAGCAGCTCTAGGAATTTCTCCAGAAACAGTACCCATTCTTCCTCGTTCATGTCTGCTAGCTTCACGAAGCTCACACTTGCAGGAAGCTGCTCATTTGCACTCCTGTGGCCCGATGATGAACCAGCGAGATAGCCATGATCGGGCTTTGCTCCCGAAAAATTTGGGAACTTTTGGTTCTTCTCACCTAAAATAGTATGTTTGAGTGACGTGGATAGGTTTGAAATGGTAGGGATCCTTTCAAGGATTGGGACTCCAACGAATTCCTTTTCCTCGTCTTCTCTTTCACTTTCCTCTTCCTCGTCCTCTTCAATGCTTTCCTCTAGTTTATATAGGGCAGTTCGGCCATTAACGCCTCCAAATCCAAAATGAAAGGATGTTCCTGCCATGAAGTCCTCAGAGGCCATTTTGGGAGTAAAATCAGACCTGCCATCTTCATAATCTATGTCAAACTGAAACTCCTCGACATCAGCTCGAGCCTTGGGAGACATGTCCTCTGCAACCAGCCTTTTTGCTTCCATGCATACAACCTCAAGCTCACTAGGTTCCTCTTCACCACTGCGAAACTCACGACTCATCATCTCACCTATCTCAGCAAGACACAGCCCATTGACAGCAGCTTCTTTGAGGAAAATTGTGCATAAGACCAGGACTCGCAGACAAGCCTCTCGAATCATGGGGAGTTCACTTCGCAGCATCTCTGAATCTGTAATAGGATCAAGATTTTTTATATACTCAAGCTCGTCATCTGAAAATGGGATTGAAGCTTGAGGCCAATGGATCCATTCAAAATATGGGTCTTCCAAACATTCTGGCAAGCAGAGGCCATGATCAATAGGTATAAGTTCCACTTGACCAAACCTGCCAACACCGTCGAGCTTCCTTACTAAAAGATTACCTGCATGCCTATCTGTGTTAAGAATCCTAATGTCTAGTATCCCAATGCGATGCACAGCAGCAACTGGGAAACTTGAGGTTCCATGGTCACTGGCATCAAAATCGTGTGGAATGTACTGTTGAAAAGAAGCAATCTTGCTAACATGCGTCTTGTTTTGAGGCTTGTTTCCATTCACACCGTCATTGACGTTGAAGATTGAGTGAGTGATCTTCACCAATGCAGTGGGTGGTACATTTGCAAAATGATCATAGTCAAGAAGAAAAGCAGCCACTTCTCTGAACCCTGTTTCTCCAACCCGCACAGAACGCTTTAAGCCAGGTTGCCCAAGAGCTTTTCCAACAAAACCTTTCGGATTGTTTGGTGCAAAAGGTTCTTCATCTGTTGGTTTCACAATGGCAACACTCTCACCTCTTTTGTTTCTGAAATAATACGCTCCTCCAAGCCCACTATGAACAGGGAGAGGATCAACTTCATTCTTTATCCCCTTTTCAATTTCCTTAACAAGTTGTTTCATCTTAGCATAACATGTTGACTTTCCCAATATCTCTATTGGGCCACTTTGATCTCTCTGTTGGGCGTCCCTCGCAGTAGGAGAGAGACAGGGAGTTGACGAGCTTCTATGCATAAAGTTGCGAGTTAGAAGAAGATGAGAATCATTTCGAATGGCAGTGAGGTCATTCTTCAACACCATATCGCCAAATGTCAAAGAACTCTCCTCAGTTGGAAAGTTTAGTGCAAGCTGCAACCTCCGCTTCACAGTATGTGCATTGTCACTCCGGTCCAACTCCATCCCCAAAACGCAACCCGTCTCTGTTTGTACAAAAACACGTCTCCTTCCTGCTGATTTCCCTTCCATCCTGTGGGTTCCATTGCACTCCCCATTACCAAGTGGGCTTTTGAACACTGCCACAGCCATCTGGGTCTGAACTGGGCTATCCAAGTTACGAGACATGAACCACGGAGAAAGACCAACAACGGTTCTTCTCACAATTGGTAATAGAGATGGCAACAGAAGAGAGCTTCTCTGTCACTCTCAAATGAACGCCAAACTCAAATCCCAATTGCGTTTGAACCAGATAATTATCCAATCCAACAGTGATCATCAATCAGCAAGCCAAGATCCAAACCACTGCCAGCCAAACAATGCCAAAATACAGAAAAAGGCACAGTAGTGATTTAGAGAGAGACTCCGAGTCTGTGAGCACTACATCAAGAGGGCCATCTGTTGATTCAGACAAATTACGGATATTGATACTCAAGAAATTAGAAAAAATAAAATAAAATCATAATCATAAAAGCTAATAAATCTACTCCAATCAACTCGAAATTTTAAGAAAACTCAACATTACAAACTAAAACCAACAAAACTCAATGGTTCAATATTTCTTTTGAAACAAGAACAACAATTATTGAGACAAATACCAAACAAATGCACAGCTGAGTTTTGTGAATATAAACCATGCCTTCATCAAGAATTCCAAAATCTAACCATTGAGACCGTAGGTTTCTCCATTTACCTTTATCATGCTACCAAAGAAATCTAAGCAAGCAAATAATTTTACAACATGAATCTCAGGCAAGCAAGATCAACTACTCACTATAATATTAATTTCACAGTCAATGCCGAGCTATTTCTTAATAGAGTACATCAGCTCATACACGTAATTTACCCATATTTAATAAATTAATTAAACAACATTACTGTCATTTATTCCACTCGTCTTTCTCCAACACTAATCTTATAAATGGAAAACTTAATCCTAAAACAGTTCTTCAAATAAAATAATTTCTTCCTCTCGAGAAAAAAAGTGCAATCCAATTAAATGATTCAAGAACCAATCCAAAGCTTTGATTTACACAATAATCACAAAAATAAATACAAATTCAAAAAAATTAACTTACTAGAGGGCCAGATCTGAAGGATTATTGCTCCGTTTCCCTGTTTCCCTACAATATGTAGACCTTCCAACAAACAAAGATCAGAAAATGCCGAATCAAAACGGTCGGGACAACAGACAACACACGGTTCAACAGCTAGGATTTAATCCAAGATTTTCTCCCAAGAAATCCCCCTATTGTCCAAGCCACCGAAACCCTCTTCTTCTTCCTTGCTCTACACTCTCACACTTAATCCTCTCTCTATATCTACAGCCGGATATATGTATATATTTATATATAAAATCTTAATTTTTCTTTTTCCTTAGTTTTTTGGTCTTCTTAGAATGTTCCTTTATAACTCTCTACAGTGACTAATTTTACGCGTGAATTGCGGTTAGTCTAAACCGACCCGGGTTATATATTGACACTTGTGGAAGGGTCTGGAATTTGGACTTCGATCCGTTTGATGAGAAGTGGCTAGATGATCTGAGCCGTTGAAGATGTGATGACGTGGAGATAAGTGATTGGGTATTGACGTGGCCTGCTTAGCGAATACCGGGTTTTTACAATTCCCGTACCCTAGATTGATTTTTGACTATGAACAGTAAAGTTAATGGACTTAAATACCCTTTTCTATAAAGAAAGATTTTGCATAAAAGGACAAAAACTAAGCTTTCTCCCTTTCATCACTATTTGACCTAGTTAATTAGGCGGTTTAATTTTCACCACATTGTAGAATATTTAAAAATTGATTTTTTTTTTTTTTTGTGTGAAGATTTTTAAATAAACTATTTCATTTAATCAATTCGATTAGAAATGTAATGAAGCTTGATTCGACACAAATCCTAATAAAAAAATTGTTTTTTTTTAAACGAAATATTATTTCCCAACAACGTAAGTGGGACTTTTTTATCTTTTACAAATTGATAAATTATCAATCTTTTGACTTTGACATCTTTTGAGGATTTGGATTTTAAAAGAAAAATCAGGGAACATTTTATTAGTTCACGTGACAGTATACTTGTACTTGGTGTTGGGATACTTTTTGTTGTGTTAAGCTCTAAACGAAGATTCAAGTAAATCCTATTAACCTAACATTGTTCACCTTTTACGTCTACTTTGAACGCAAAAAGAGTGAATATCAACGACGTTGTAATGGGACGTGTACGATGTGCCAAGGGGTTTTGATTTCTCAAGAAAAGCAAAGAGGGATTCCATTGTCAAGGTCATGGACAAGTCCAATTTTCGGACTTGAATTTTTTTTTATCAAGCTTTGAAATGGAGATGACTTGTCGTCACGCGTGTTTAATCTTATCATCAAAATGTCTTAATCCTCAAGAGCATAGTGGACTTCTCTAAGTAGGGTCACAAAGTAGTAAATTAGTCATTTAATGGTTCTTAGTCTAAGATAGATTGGATCATGTTAAATTTTATATATTATTTTCTAAAACTTTATGTATATGAAAGTAACCATAAGTACTTTTTTAATTAATATTAGAGGGTCATATCACCAAACCACTCATGTCAACAGTAGAACTTCTGTAGGGAACATGATCCATGCAACTTGATTAAAAAGGTGTAGCTATTTCTTTCTTTTTTTTTTTTTTTTGATAACCCAGTATCCCAGCTTCGCCGGACTATATCTGGACCACCAGCCCCCGGCCCCTCAGTGACTGGTGGATGTAAACCGCGGGATATGCCCAAGTTGGTCAGGGAGGCAGCGCCCCTTATACTCCAGCTCCCAGAGGGACCCTCCTCTATGCCGCTTACATCACCAATAAATTGGCTGCTCCTGGCAGGATTCGAACTCCCCACGCCCAGGTTGTAAGCCCAGCAACGCTCCTTCCTTTACCACTTGGCTGTGCCCCGAGGGGCAGGTGTAGCTATTTCTTTCTAGATGTGGTGTGTGTCAATTTGTTTGTCACACATTTAATTAATCTCCATAATTAAGTTGAGCTTTTCGATGCTTTTTTCTAATTCTGGTTGAAGATCTCCATAAAATTTTCATTATTTTTTAATTATGTCATCATATAATTTTTAATAATCTTGTCACGAAATTTTAGTTTCATACCCTTGAATTAGTCATGGTTGCAATGGCACTAAAGAACCCTACACTTTGCACTCCTAAGCACCAAATAAAGAAGTTAAAGATTGAACACGGATGGATTGTGAACTCTTCCAAGTAATTTTTTTTTTTTTTGTTGACGTAGGAATCCGCAGCCGCTACCCGTGAATGCGCACTGAGTAAACCTCGCTCCATGTGCAATAGTCCGCAAACCACACATGAAAGATAAATCGCACTAGGCAAACTCGGTGCGACGAATTCGATCGAAAAAATGTTGGAAGATGATTTGAACTCGTAACCTTCGGTCTCCGCGTTCACCACTCCACCAACTCGACTATTCTCCAAGGGTCTCTTCAAGTATTTTATATTGATCGGGAGAAGTGAGGCTTCTTTATAGTTAAATGTAACAACATAGAAACTTTTTTCATGTACAGAAGCAATATCACATAAATTCAACGGAATAAACATAGCATGTGGGTCTTGCACATTTTTTCTTTTTCTTTTTTTTTTTTTAAATACACTGCGGGGCCCATCATTACGAGTATTCTGTTGAATTTCTGTTGAAAGATTTCTCTACAAACGGAATTCTCAAACAAAATAAGTTTGCTTAGGATCGTAATGTTAAATCGAATGTGAATAGATTTTGTGGATCGATGAAGAAAATTATAATATTTTATTAAATATTAACTATTTAAAATATAGAAAAGACAAACGTCAAAGATTGAACATGGATGGATTGTGAACTCTACAAGCAAATTTTTTTTGTTGACGTAGAAATCTGCAGCTGCTACCCGTGAATGCGTACTGGGTAAACCTCTCTTCATGTGAAGTAGCCCGCAAAATCATACATGAGAGATAAATCGTACTAGGCAAGTCCGGTGCAACGGACTTGACTGAAGAAGTGTTAGTTGGGGATTCGAATTCGTGACCTTCGGTCTCCGCGTTCACATGCTCCATCAACTCGGTTACCCTCGAAGGGGTCTCTTCAAGTATTTTATATTGATAGGGAGAGGTGAGACTTCTTTTATAGTTAAATGTAACAAAATAGAAACTTCCTTCATGTTTAGAAGCAAAAATCACAAAAATTCAACAGAATACACACAACATATGGGTCCAGCACATTTTTTTTTTTAAATACACTGCGAGGCCCATCGTTGCGAGTATTATGTTGAATTTCTATTGAAAGATTTCTGTACAAACGGAATTCTCCAACAAAATAAGTTTGCTCGGGATCGTAATTTTAAATCGAATGTGAATAAATTTTGTGGATAGATGAAGAAAATTATAATATTTTATTAAATATTAACTATTTAAAATACAGAAAAGACAAACGCCAAATATTCTTAATAACAACTATAACTAACTCAAATCAAACAATAGACTCGATGTTAGAAATACTTTATAAATTTCGTCAATGATTTCTGAAATGCAAAGAAAGACAAATAAAAATCAGACTAACATTAATACTTCACTGTCTATCCGAAACTAAAATCTAAGTAATTTCCATTTTCAATTCATTTTTAAGTTCAGAACTTTATTTGCAATTAGTTTTTATATGACAAACTTATGAACGCCAGTCACCACAGACATCTGCACGAATTCAACAAAACTATAAATCTTAAGAATAATAACAACATTTTGAAAAACTAAGCGTCGTTTGATTGCAAATGTGGAAAATAGGTGGAAAGAAAATGTTTTACAGAGAATTGAATTGTCTAGAAATTGTTTTACTGGAAATTGTAATTAATTGTGTTTGATTGACATAATTTTCCACCTGGAAAATGTTGAAAGTTTGGTGTCCGTTTGATTTCATTTTTTTTTTTTTATGAAAATTGTCCATTAAAGTGATAATTTTTTCTACCATTGGGTTTAAAATTTGTTCTAATTGCAAAAAAAAAAAAAATTATCATACCGAATATCATTCGTTTGGCTTTATTTTGCACGAAAATTGTCAATAAAAGTGATAAATTTTTTTACCATTGTGTCTGGAATTTCTTTCATGTGAAAAAAAAAAAAAAAAAAAAAAGCTTGAAAGTTATTTCCCACCAAATTCAAGGAAAGTGTCACCATGTGATCAAACCAAGAAAGTCAATTCCAAAGAAAAAAAACAATGCTAAAGTTGGAAATGGAATTCATTTTCCATATTGCCTAGAAAATTTATGCATATCAAACAGGCTCTAAGTTTGATATCGTGGTGACGTGACATACTATAATATGTGGGTAATCGATTTTGTAACTATAAGTTAAGCATCAATACTTAGGAGATCAGAAAGAAAACGAGTTTAAAAATATCACTAACGAAGAAATGCCACCATTGATTTCTACGAAGGGATAACACATTTCAAATTAAAAAATCTAATTTTTGCCTTTGTGTTTTTGTTTTTCTTTTTAAGTTTTGATTTGAGATAGTGAATTCCAAACACTAAAACTCATATTCACAACCAAGGAAATTTTTGTACTTACTGAAAAATAGTTTCTATCAAGAAATATATCAAAGTTTTGGATACTATTATTCCCTTCAAGAGTTATAATTTTCCTCGACTTCTCCATCATCATATGTTTTAATTATTGACTTAGCCTACACGGATATTAAATCATAAGACAAAACATATGGCTTTTGAAAAAGACATATACCAATTAGTAGGTCCATTTACATTTTTTATTAGGTGAAGATTTTGAGGTAATTTAGGAGCCTGTTCAGTACGGCTTAAAATCCAATTAAAATTGAAAATATGGTCGTTATTGAGTCTCACCCGTCTAATAAAAGTCAACAATAACGACTATATTTTCAATTTTAATCTCTACCACACACCCTCTAGGTGAAGAGATTAATTAGCGTCCAAAAAAAGTTGACTAAAAAGAACATATTTGACTCTCATCCTTGACTTTCTTGGCCTAAAGATGGGTTTGATATATATATTAATCAAATAAAACATTTTGCCAACATTAATCTAATCAAGACAATTAAATATTATATAAATTTATTCCCAATATCGTATGTTTGATTATGTATGCTACATTGCTCAAAACCACGCCATGGTCAAGTCGACAAACTAGGATAGATCACACGTTGCAACCCCATATTACCCAGTCGATTTTGTTATGATCTGGTTTCATCGCTGCATGTGAAATGTGGTTCCCCGTGTAAAATTTTCATTGATATTTAATTTGGTTTAACTCTTGTTAAAGAAAACAAGTCGCAGTCTATCCGTTACTACATTTTATCTGCAAAAGTATTAACACTATATTTATCAAACACGATATTGCATCAATAATATACATTTATCAGCATTAAAAGATTCATCAATAACAACTTTTTTGGATTACATTTTGGACATACTACAATTTTTAAAATCAAAACCAAGTTGAAATTCCTATTCTACTCACGTGATGGTGACTCCTCTCGTCGCCTTTCTTTAATTATTTTATTTCACTTGTCAATATTATCTTGGTTCTAGCCGCGTCCCAATTGTGCCCCATTATAAAATACTAGTTAGATGCTCGTGCGACACACGTGCCATAGTATAATTGGCTACATGATAACGTAAATATTTTAAAAAAATTATTTGTTTTAAGTATCAGTTACATTAAACTTAAAACACTTGAAATGATGATAGGTGACAAAAATAATATTATAAGATTTGATTCAAAACTCATTTTCTTGACTTTGCGTTTGAAGGTGTTTCTATTCTTTTTTTAAAAGACGGGACATAGATGATTATGTGTTGATACCCTATTAAAGGGATAATGAAATTCAATCTAGCCTTCATTTTTCTACCTATTGAGGTAAGACATTATGTCTACATCCCGTGCTTATAGAATTTTCAATTACATGTATTAGTTGTACCAGTATTTAATTTCTTTACCAATATTCTATGCAAGATGTATGTGGTCAAAGCTAATTAATTAATAATAATACAGTGTATAATTTATGACCAAATCAAGGGTCTCTATCAGTATTAAAACTACAATACAATGAAAACTTCCATCATAGAGGCAAAAAGAATGAAAACGATCACATATCTTTATAAATTCCACCGAATGTCTTTTGAGCATGTTCTAATGATATTGTACATTAAATCCATTTAAAAAAAATCCAAAATAATCCACTTCGTAGAAGATGTTTGTCCACTAGCACTACATGATGTAGGAGGATTCTTCTGAAAATCATTAAATTCCTTCAATATCCATTTTGACGCTATAAATTTACCATTTTTAATTACAAAAATTGAAGAAAAATGAAATTGGAAGAAGTTGGTGTGAGTATGGGAGTTGAGGGTGGATTAGAAAAGAAAAATTAACTATTATGATTTTACATTTAATAATTTACCCATTTTGACGTCATAAATTTACCTTTTTTAATCGTAGAAATTGAAGAAAAATGAAATTGAGAGAAATTTGTGTGAGTAAGGAGGTTGAGGGTGATGTGGAAAAGAAAAATTAACGATTATAATTTTACATTTAATAATTTAAGATAATTTATATATTTAAACTTAATCGACAATATATTTATTATTAATCACATTTTAAGTTTTTTTTTTAAATTAAATCGATCATATCGCGAAATATAGAATAAAACGAAAAATTGTAGGAAAATAAAGTTCGAAAAAAGGACATTAGAATGCGGTTGGGATTGAAAAGAAAAATGTAAAATTATTTTTTATTTTTAAAATCTATCGATCATATATTTATCATGACCGTACTTCAACATTTCTAACAAATTTTAAATCGCTTAAAATGAATATTCGTAACTTAAAATACTCAACAAAACGTATTAAAAAAAAAAGCTTAGCCGAGCCAACGACTGATGAACGGTAATAGACAAAGAAAAATTATAGGAAAATAAAGTTCGAAAAAAGGACATTGGAATGAGTTGAGATTGAAAAGATATATAAACAATCACGACTTTACGTTCCACAATTAATGTAAAATTATTTTTGATATTTAAAATCTATCGATCATATATTTATCATGTTCGCACTTCAACATTTCCAACAAATTTTAAATCGCTTAAAATGAATATTTGTAACTTAAAATACTGAACGAAACGTATAAAAAAAATCGGAAAACGGCTTAGACGGCTTAGCCAAGTTGAGCCATAAAATCTATCAATCATATGTTTATCATGGCCACACTTCAACATTTTCAACAAATTTTAAATTGCTTAATAGACAAAGAAAAATTGTACGAAAATAAAGTTCGAAAAAAGAATATTGGAATGGGGTTGAGATTGAAAAGAGATATAAACAATCACGACTTTACGTTCTACAATTAATGTAAAAATTGTTTTTGATATTTAAAATCTATCGATCATTTATTTATCATGACCGCACTTCAACATTTTCAACAAATTTTAAATCGTTTAAAACGAATATTCTTAACTTAAAATACTGGACCAAACGTTTAAAAAAAATATTCGGCTTGTGAACAGTAAACTCCCTCTTTTAATATAGTTATTATAGATAGATAATACACATTTATAAAATAATACATTACAAAGAAAAAAAAATCCTTGAGTTTCATGTAACTTATTCAATATTAATATTATATGCAATTAAGTTCATATGACACGTCTACAATTATTTTTTTATTTAGTTATATAAATTTTTGTTTTGTAAAATGTTCATAAATGTACTATATTATGTAATACATGTTAAATTTTTGAAAAAAATAAAATAAACTTTGGAAAAAATAGATTCATAAATTTCACCTGTTTCAATTTTTTTTAACTTAATTACAATTAAAAAATATTAATTAATACAATATTTCAAAAAATATAGGATATATATCTTCATAAATTAACGTCTCTAAATTAACTAATATATTCATTCTTAGCATAAGTGTTATGTGCACATCACAATTTACAAATTGGTATACATATATATGATGTGTTGAGATATGATTGAATTAAAAAATTTTCATCCAAATAAAAAAAAAAAAAAAAAAAGTCAACTCTCATCTCATCTATTTGTAAAACTTTTTGTAACTTCTTATGTACATAAAGAATTGTATGTGTATATATATATATTTTTAAGTTAAAGTGCACAATCAATTTTAATCATATATTTTATAGGATCCACAACTTTTCAATCACATATTTCATCAACTTTTATCAAAATGTACTAAAAATCTAATTTTAATCTTCACTAAACATGAGCTTAATTTGGCTATCAATATAAAAAGAATTTTATCTTAGTTTTATTGTCTATCGTTAAAGTTAAAAAAAAAAGAGTTTTAAAATAGTGAATTTTTGGAGAATATATGGTTAAAAGTGAAAAAAATGGATTTACGTGTAAAATATTTTATTGTAAGAACGTATAATTGAAAATGAATTTAAGAAAAAAAAACATTGAAATAATGGTAGATGAACAAGACAAAAAATTTTAGAATATTTATGCATGATCCAAGCAAAGCCTTGCTCCGAGGAGTAAACTTGCCCATTCCACTGATTTTCGTCTAATCTCCTCGGTCAAGGTACTTCGATCACGTTTCTCCTCGTGCATATGAGGGAACACTCCCACCACGTAGATCTCGTCGAGCTATCTCCTCTAGAAATAACATTCCCCATTAACTTGGGATCTCCATGAGGTTATGACTTAAACTCGCACCTAACAACTCCTGATCTATTAGGACTCTCTTGTATATAAGGCTTATCCAATTCTAAGGAGTTTGAGTCCTACTATAAATATGTTACCTCATCCTGAAAGGATTCTACCACCGAAGTTTTATCTTTATTCAAACACAACGATGATACAATACCAATCAAGTTGTAACTTCTAAGCATGGTAGAACTCCTAAAGATTTGAGTAACTTAATCCTACCAGCAATATACTACATACCTTTATAAATACAGCACACCAATTCATTGTCTAGATACACTTTGACATAATTCTCAGCATATATTTTTTTTTTTCACACAAATCCTCTCTCTAAGTTCAGCATCGGATGGGCGACGATAAAATACTCCGACACCTTTGTTTCAAGTACTTGAAGATTCTGTTCGTGCTCATTCTCAATCCTCAAACTCGAAAATCAACAGGTACGATTTTTGGTGGTATCATTGGCGTCGTCTATGAGAGATGCTACCAAAAGCCATGGTTAATACACGACCAAGTCTTCCTCCAGCAAGCTCATATGTTCCAAATCATCCTCCCGTTAAAGACATCCAGCCCCCCCAAGAAGAATGATCAGAAATACCAATGTACATTCCACTGATTTTCGTCTAATCTTCTCGATCAAGGTACCTCGGTCATGTTTCTTCTCGGGCAGAGCTATCTCCTCGGGAAATAACATTCCCCTTTAGCTTAGGATCTTCTTGAGGTTTTGACTTAACTTCGCACCTAACAACCCCATGATCTATGAGGACTCTCATGTATGCTAATGCTTATCCAATTCTAAGGAGTTTGAATTTTGCTATAAATGCTACCTCATCCTGAAAAGACTCTATTATCGGAGTTTTATCTTTATCCAAACATATCGATGGTACAATACCAATCAAGTTGCAACTTCTAAGTATGGTAGAACTCCTAGAGATTTGAATAACTTAATCATACCGGGTATGTACTACTTACCTTTATAAATACAACATCCCAATTTATTATCTAGGTATGCTATGACATAATTTTCAGCATATATCTTTTCACACAAGTTCTCTCTCTAACTTAAGTATTGGAGTGACGACGAAAAAACATATCGACTCCTTTGTTTCAGGTATCGAAAGATTTTGTTCGTGTTCATTCTCAATCCTTAAGCTCAAAAATCAACATGCACGATTTTTTGTAGCACCAGTACTATAAATGAAAAATCATAGAAAAACAAAAATTCAGTTGGAACCCACCTCCCTCCACCACTGTTTGCTGGCAAATTATAATCTAATTTAGAAACACAAATAAGCAATAATCAACCCAATATATTGTATTTTCTTTAGAAATAAACACAAACATAATTGAAAAATATATAGATTAAAGACGGAGAAAACAAAACACGAACTATTTATTTGTCCAAATTGTTGATTGATATAATATTATATTATATGCATAGTACACCTCATATAGTATACAATTAATTAATTATTGTGGCATGCAACTTTTGTTGTATTCATTGTATTACTAAGCTATTAACGATCATTATTTCAAAAAATTTTATTCTATATAATCATTTTCGATTACACATTCACACAATAAAATATTTTATACGTAAATTCAAAACTTTTTCTTACTTTCTAATCACACATTCTCCAAAAAATTACTATTCAAAACTATATTTTTACCAAATAATCATCATCAAATATGGACATAATGTTGAGTTTACTCAAAGTAATGAATAATTAATTTGTGGGATGGTTCATGTGACAACATTACAATGGTCAGTCTACTGTGCCTTTTCTAGTATACATTTAGCCAAGTGTTGGAATTTTGCTTGTTATCAAGAAATGTTTTGGAGGAAATTGAAGCCTTACCTATCATTATTTTAAATGGGTTATGTTATTGTGGTATTTTTAATAAATTAACATGTTCATTTTCTCGAGTTGTGAAAGTTACGAGTTTGATTTCAAAATCATCTAGAGAGTGATGAATAGGTGAATAATGGAGAATTAAAATTATCGATTAAAAACAACAATTTACTTATAATTGTTCTAGATGTTTAGTCAATTAAGTTAAATTATTTTATGTTGAATTGCCGCAATAATAAATAAAGTAGTAAATAACACAAAATTTGTTGACATAGAAAAATTCTTAAATAAGTAAAAACTTTGGGACCAAGCTCGTAGTTTTCACTATAAACAATAAGTACTTACAGTATGATACAACTTTGAAAACTCACTGGATTCGTCGATCTAATTTCTACAATATCCAAAATCCACTGGAACGTGCTTCACTCACATCTGCTCTCGATTTTCTATAATTGTCTATATCTTTTGGATCACCAAAAATACCTTATTCTTAGGGACAACAACGGGTCGGGGCAACCTCCCCCCGCTCCGCTAAGCAATTTCCCGTCCTGTCCCGTTACCCGTTTAAGGGGGGTGAGTCTTTGCCCCATTTACTACCATGTTTAATTTTTTTTTTAATGTTTTTGATAATTTATTTTTATTGCCTTTATTCATTAGATTTAGATAAATAATTTTTGTTGCCATTTTCTATTAGAACTAATGAAATTTTGTGAAATTTTTCATTGAAAGTATTGAATTCTAAAAATAAATAAATTTAAACAAGGCGGGGCGGGGCACCTGTTACCCGTCCCCTCCCCGAACCCACCCAAGGACAAAATTTCTCTCTCGGAAAACCCGATTAAGCGGGTTATCCTAGCGAATATCGGGTTTGTCGGATTTTTTTGGCATCTTTACTTATTCTTGTACTCTTCCTGTGTTTTTGGTCTAATCTCTCTCAAACTTTAGCAATTTCTGAAAGTTATTGAGAAAGTATCTTCATGATTATATCTATGAAGTGAGTGTTTTGGATTATATGAATTTGATATTTTTTCCAACTTATGGTTGATTGATCTCAAGAATTAAAAGTTTAATCTCAATGTCTAGATGTATTCTTAGATCTTGAAATGATGTTATGAGGATGTAATATAATGCTCAACCACCTCCAAAAACGTATCGGGCATTGAGTATTTATAATATGAGGTATTTGATTTAACTCAACTCCAAACTAAAGTGACTTGAATTGAGATTCAATCTAGTGGATTAAGTCGGTTATGACCTATCCGATTTACTTGTTTTAGATATTAAAAAATGTTGTTTATAATAAAGGTTAAAGATGTTTATACAAGATTTTTAAATTAAAAATTGAATGATTCTTTGGTGGCATTTTATCCTTTAATACCATCTTCTAAAAGTTAAGGATGCCACACACTTTATTAAGTGTCTCTTTGACACCTATTAATTTATTTTATGGTTTATCATTGGATCATTTTTAACTACACATTCACACAATAAAATATTTTACATGTATTCCAAATTTTCTTCCTACTTTTTAACTAAATATTCTCTTAAAAATCACCATTCAAAACTCTTCTTCTATAATAGTGGTTGTCAAACAAGTTCAAAAAATACGATTGTTCTAGATTCAATTGAAGACTTTTAAGGCTCGTGAGAACCAATTTTCTCCTTTTCTTTTTTTTCTCTCTTTTAACAAAAAGTAAGATAGGAAAAGAAGAAGAAGAAGTAAATACGATTACCAAGCTTGTCCATTGGCCATGTTGGGCAAGTGAGAAATCTTAACATGCCAAACCCCTCTTGTCAATAAAATCGGAAGATTAATAAGTACTTTTTTAATCAATATTAGAAAACTCATTCTACACGTACATCATATTTTATATTATGTCATGTCATGTGGTAACATATCATTTGACATTTTAAAAATAAACAATTTTCTCCAATTCTTTTTAAACAATACATCAAATATCAAGTTAGATGCACACTTGGAGCGTAGATCTAACATTTTTGGCATGAGAATATAAGTAAGTACTTTTTCTAAGAGGGTCATATCACCAATTACTCGTGTCAATCCGGGATTCTTTAGGGAACACGATCCTATGCAACTTGATTGGTAAGAGACCTAGATAGTGGCTATTTGTTTGGGGGCATATCTAAGTTGAGCTTTTTCATGGTTTTTATCAACAAATTTTTAACTCTAACTTACATAAGAGAACATTTGTAATACCAGCTATTCATTTTGTAATTCTAATAATTATTTTGTCGTGAAATGTAAATTTGACTCAGTACTTGGATCGATAACGGTTGGGAGGATACATCTTGGGAAGTACGAATAACATCAAGATGAAAACTCGAGATATAATTGTTTGAATAATGATACTTGACTATGAATGAATTGAGAAGTTTATGAATAATTAAACATTTGATATATACTATGTATGTTCGTTCTCTATCATTTCTTTGCGGAAGAATCATTATTCTAAACATTGACCCATTGGTTTGAACAATGATCCACCAATTGAATCAGTGGCCCGATCATTTAGTACTTTGTTCAGTTTATGTACGAGTCAAATTTGATATCTATGAATAAAGGTACGACTTTGTATATAGATAAACGCTTCAAAGACATACAAATATTATGTCTCTAGATGCATCTATAGTTCACGAGATCATGGCTTAGCTTTTATAAAAGATTATCAAATGATTATGCCTTGTTTGGCAATCGTTATTGTAATATATTATAAATCTCATCTTAATTTATTTACAATTAAAGACAAAATATTATAATCATTTTGCTAATACAAATTTCTTCCTCAATCGTATCTCTACTTCTACGTGACTTTGGGATACGACATTTATGGTTTAACATTTAGTAGGCCAATCAAGATTTCTAAAGTGGTTCTAGGTGAAGATTTTGGTGTAATTTAGGTGAAGAGATTAATCCGAGTCCAAACTGTTGACTTGAAAGTGCATATGTGACTCCTATTATTGACTTTCTTGTCCTAAAATTGGGTTTGGTATTTGCCAATCAAACATTTTACCAACCTTACACCAATCGACGCAATTAACTACTATGTAAACTCTTCCTAATTATGTGTTGACCTTGCCCGGGACAAAGAAGAAAAAATATGTGACATATCAGAAATGATAGCTAAAATAGCAATATGAGATAGGAGCGAGCTGACCCAATGACAACATGGGAAAGATGCGATCCGACGAGATTCAATAGTGTATTAATGTAAGGTGGATTCATTCAATAGCATGTGGCTGACGTTTATGCCAAAGAAGTATTTAGAATTCAAAAGATTTGTTTTCAACATATCTCGTGTCATTTTTTGCTTATCGTATATTACCTACACACTCTGAAAACGTTGACACCAAGATTATCGAACCAACTTCAACAATCAAGTCAATTGTTGAAACAAGGTATATGAGGAATAGAGCGTGGGAGAGACAAATAGACTATAAGTGTTCGTTTGATTTTAATAGTGGAAAATTGGTAGAAAGAAAATGAATTTCAGAGATTTTCTTGAGAATATAAATTATTTTCTTAAAAATTGTTAATTAAATGTGTTTGATTGATATAATTTTTCACTCGAATAATTTTAAAATTTTTGGATCTTTTTGTTCACGGTTGACTTTATTTTACACGAACATTGTTCATTAAACATGGCCTAATAGAATAAGAGAATGCATATGCATCTGACTACTTGTAGGGAGAGAATCCTGATGGAATGAGGTCAAACTGCAGCCCTACTTCCACGCGTCATGTTTTCGTCAACCGATTCCCAATTTGTTTATAATAAATTCCATTCGATGTATTTGTTTTCATATAAGAATGAGTCACCTTTTGTAGATTGATTTCCTACAATTTTTCTTTATCTTTAAAGATATAGTGTTGATTTTTAGGAGACAATAAAGTAATTTCCTTACAAGATTCCTCCTCCAAAAATACTTCCATGTTCTGTTATGGGGGATCGCTCATTGTGCCAGACCTAATTCGCAGGCCTTCGTCCATGGAACCCATGGAGCTTCTCCGGATGTTGGGTTCTCGCCGGCCGGTGCTTCTTGCAAAGATCGCAAGGAATGACTTAATAGTTTTACTGTCTTGCTCAAATTGGGATAAAAAGACTTGAGAAATCACCACATGGCATATAGTCAAAGACCTACATGGCATTCGCTTCCTTGATGATGCTTACGTGGCTTCTCGGTAGATTTTGATTACTATTATGTAATGAATAATTCTAATTACGAGGGTTGCTCAATTTTTCAGGCATTGGGTTTGCTCCCCATTAGTCATCAGTAAGGTCACTGGGGTGAGTATTCGATCGTAAACTTCACGATTATAAAAATAAAATAAAAATGTAATGAATAATTCTATCCAGCACCACTGATTTTATACAGTTTATAAAATATTATATGATATGTTCAATTAAACGTAACACTATGTAACTCATTTAATAGGCCTCTCATTCGCTATCACCTAAACTCGTACTATAGCACTAATTGTGCTAGATAACATTACTTTTATAATCAACACTGTCATAACTTTTTCGTCTAGTTCAATTACAACATTATTTTCGTAATCTATATTAATTTATATGAATTTACTAAAAATAATTTGTGTTTAAGGAATAATTTTCATGTCGGATAAAGATGAAAATATTGATTGATCTTTTAAGATGGAATTTCAAGATTTAATATGGTATCAGAGTTCATTGAGCTTCAACAAGTAATTGGATCTAATTAAAATTCAAAAAATAAAAATAAAAATTATCACGCAAATTTCAAGATTGATTTGTTTAAACGAACCACCATCTTGCATGTTACGTATAAATTTCACATCGAATAAAAATAAACTATAAACCAACATATAAATGTTTAGGCTATTCCTTTTAATAGGAAAATCACTGTTGTCTGTACGATGAAGGTAGACTAACATGCTCATGTTTTTGTATTGTTGACATTTTTATATAGCTTGGACAAGTAAATGTTACTCCAACCGTCCAAATTATATAGGCTAAGTTCTTTTTTTCTCTTGTCTCAAATACATAGAAATGTTTTTTACTGTAGAATATTTTGTTGTGTTTCTTTACCAATATATTCTTATTAAATTTTCTCCACTTAATATATGTCAACTTCTTGAAATTATCCAAATACATACATTTTCTACTTTTTGGGAACATGGAATAACTCTCATTTCTTGATAAAAAAATAATTTTCCCATGACATTAAAGAACGTTTCTTAATCCGTGTAAAAAATGAAACAAGCCCAGGGGCGGAGACAGGGGGGTCCTGGGGGGACCCGGACCCCCCCCCCCCCCCAAAAAATTTTGACAATTTTTTTTTTTTTATTATTATCATTTTGTATTGGTATTAGTGTTAAAAGTAATTATCGGATATATTCTGAAAATGGATGATAACATTAGATGAGAAATATGACATTTGAAATTAAAAACTTCAACCAATATGTTTTAATTTTAGAAATTATAGAGAAAAAATATTTATTTATGAATCCTAATAGTCGAAAATATTAGCTAATTCTCATGTCTAACAGTTCCACTATGAGTTAATATTTACAACAAATGAATGACACTTCTAAAGATCATTAATTTTTCTCTCAGTTTCACTTTCTATTTAGGGTAATAGATCTCCAAAGTCCAAAGAACAGTAAACCAACCAAGTATAAGGACGAAATTTATTTCCTCTAAGTTTTCACATCATGATCTTTCACACTTAGCTACAGTTATACAATGAAAAAACACATCTTTAAAAAATGAGCACTTGTAAACCCAATTATTTACTTAAGTAAATGCTATGAAATATAGAAAATGCGTTAGAAGTATAAGGCAACAAGGAAGAAATTCGAAAAATTTTCGGGGCACTGCCCCCGAACTCCCGTGAGCCCCCCACTCCTTCAACTCTGGGACCCCCCTATTTCAAGAGGCTGGCTCCGCCCCTGAACAAGCCTATATAATTGGGACGGGGGAGTATAAAACTTCACCCTCCCCCTGCCCAGCCCACCCACGCACCCAAAAAAAAAGAAAAAAAATGGTTGAAAAAAAAAAAAACTATAAATCCCATATAATATATAACAAAAAATAATTTTTTAAATCTCTCCTCCAACTCCAAACGCGCTCTAAATCATTCTCCTCACTAATTGACTGCAAAACACACACGTGGCAAACGGTGTTGAATGGACCAACACGCACATGCAGTATTTGCTAAAAAAATGTTGAATTACTTTTTGACTTTGACCATGCCCATGTGCACTTTGTCCTCCAAGAAAGTCAAGAATAGACCAAAACCTGGTCAGATTGTTTATCGCCACGTGGCAAGTGCACCAGATTCTTCTCTTCAGAGCTTCAGAATAAAACGCTTTTCCCTCTAACTCCATGCCAAAAGTTGTTACTTAGAACTGAAGTTTTTCAGCGCAGGTTGACCCCCCATTAATTTCTCAGAATAAAACCCTTTTTCCTCTAACTCCATGCCAAAAGTTGTTACTTAGAATTGAAGTTTTTCGGAGCCGATTGACACCTATTAATTTCTCATTCTTATTCTTCATTTCTATCACACATTCTTCAAATAAAATAATATTACACACAAATCAAAAACTTTTCATCACTTTTTCACCACACATTTTCACACCAATCACTATTCCAAAATTTCTATTTTCTTCAAAATGAGTTTCAAACATGGACTCAATATTAGAGATGATCTAATTACTATACTGTGATTGAATTAACCTTTATTCAGAATAAATTATTCTTGGTGAATGAACTTGCTATAATACTTTGCAATTTTTCTAAAATCTCTCCACTAAGATTTTGATGAATTTTAAAAGATTATAAATTTTAATGAATTTCGTTTGAATTGATTTCCACAAATTTCATATGAATCTCATCAAATATGATAAAATTTCAAAAGATTTGATTATATGTATTTTTAAATTTGAATTCTATCCAAATATTTTAAAATTCATCTATTAATGAAAATCTTTTTAAATTTACTAGTTATTAATGATACTTCAAATTTAAAAAATTTCATCAAACTCTCAATTGAGAATACCTAAATTTTGATGAATTTCGTTAAAATTCATTAAAATCTCAATTGATGACACTTAAATTTCAAAAAAATTTAAAAATCCACCACAATATCGATTGAGGACACCCATCATGATGTTAATTTAATCGACTTTTGCCCGCAATGACAATTTTTATCTACAACATAATAAAAATCAACCATCATATTGCAAACTTTTCTTATAGTTTGAGGGATAGACATATTTCCCTCTTAAACTGGATAAAATGAAACAAAAACATAGTTTTGAAGAATGTTTAGGAAGTGTTTACAAATGATTTAAATTATAAATACATAGAAATAAATGACGAGTGACTAATACTTATAGGATTTTTTTGACATGACTTCTGCTTTTATTCGATTTCTTATAGAAGACTTTTCTGATGAAGTTACCTTAAATTGATTTTTGAAAACTAATTTCTAAAAGTGGAAATCACATGAAACTAGACATTTAAATTTACAAATTCAAAAATTAGACCTAAACTTTATTTAATAAAAAATCGGGTATTAATTTCACAATTAATATTAATAATGATATTATAAAATTAAATTAATCTATATACCTATCCTACCACCTACCCCCACCAAATTTCAATCCCACAAACCCTAATCATTTTTCCTTCTCCTCCTCCTCTCTCTTCTTTCTCTTTGCCACACAACCCCACCAGAGGCAACATCGGCCCGGCACTCACGTCGTCGCCATAGTGACTTCGCTCAGAGAGCAATGAACTGCAGCGAAGCAGCACCCGCGCGATGCCCAATTGTAGTGGCGTCGCTCTGATGGAGGCGATCTTGATACCACTGTGACAATGATGACCACCGGAAGGAAGACTACCGTTGTAGCATCCACACCTTCTGTCTCTTTATCGGAAGGAAGATTACCTTCGAAGAGCACCAGAATGTTGTTGTACGCTACGCCTGTGTGCGTTGTCTGGTGGTGGTGCTACAGTTCGGGAGTGTATATCCATATTTCTTCCCATTTTTTATTGTTGAGTGGTGTGGTGATGACGGTTCGATGGTGGAGTGTTGTGCTGTGCTGTGTGGTGCGGTGCGGTGGCAGGGTGTGACGGTGATGTGCTTTATGGTGTTGTAGGTACGATGGTTGACTGAATCGTGTGGCAGTGTGTGCATTAGAGGTGATCGTGTGCGGTGCTGTGGCGGTGGTGGTGGAGGTTCAATGGTTCTTTTTTACGGTGGTGATGTGTGCGGTGTCGTGGTAGTGGTGGTGGAGGTGTACGATGCGGTGGTAGGAACAGAGATCTCTGGTGGTGATGTGGTGGAGGTGGAGGTGGAGGTGTGAGGCGTCGTGGCAGTAGTGGTGGAGATGTGTGGTGCGGTGCGGTTGTGGGAATTGAGATCTCTAGTGGTGCTACAGTGGAGGTGGAGGTGTGCGGTGTAGTGTCGGTTGTTGTGTGCTATATGCACTGGCTGTGGCTGTGGCTGTGTCGGTGGTCGTGGGTGAGATGAGATGAGATGAGGTGGTGCATGTGACTAATTATTTAGTTGACTGTGACCAATATTTAATTAATTTTTGACAAATAAATAATATGTGACCTGAAAATTGTGATTGCAACTCACAATTTATTAAATTGTAATCAAGTTGTGACAATAAAAGTTTTGATTTTTTCAATCCGCGACCTATAAAAAATTTTAATTCGTGGGCGATAAATAACATGTGACTATAAAATTATTGATTTGTGATTAGAAAATAAGTTGTGACCAAAAAGTTGATAAGTTGTGATAAAGAATTTGTAATGAATAAATGAGTTGTGACCAATAAATTTTCGATTCGTGACTGATAAATAATATGTGACCTGTAAAATTTTGATTCGTGATCGAGAAATAATCTGTGACTTATAAATTTTTTCATTTATGATCGAGAAAAAATTTGATAAGTTGTGACCGAAAATTAATTTTTAACTAATTAATTAGAAAATTGTAACCAAATTTTTAAGCAGCGACCGGACAGTCACTAGAACAGTCACCAGAGTAGAGCGGCTACTAGTACTATCGCCGGAATAGTCCCCAAAGCGGTAGGGGTGGTGGAGGTGGAAGTGGAGTGAGTTAATTATATTATATTACAATTAAATATTTGATTAATTAATAAATACCTAATTTTTGTAATTTTGAAATGTAAGACCTGAAAATTGATTTGATTATAGTTAAAACTTGATCCATGAATTCTTCCCTTCAAAAATACCTTTCTCTACTGGAAAAGTTTTTGAGAAAGTCACATTGAACAACTTTCTCTAAAATCTCTTGTAACTAGAAGAAACACATTAATAAAATTAACGATTTTTAGAAGTTCATTTTGATTTCTCAAAAGTCATATTAAATGGACTAATAAATCTTAAGAAATCTATGAACACAAGTGATTTAATCGACTATAAATCATTTATAAACATTAGCCAAGGCAGGCTTTTGAAATTATTCACTACAAAAAAACATGACTTCAGACACGGATTTTCTGTTGCTATTACTCTTCACCAACCTTTTATCAACTATTTTTTTCGTTGGTAAAGTGTAAACCTTCCCTTGGTAAAAATATTAACCATCACCAACCGGTTGGTAAATGTCTACCATTAGTCCATTACAATTTGTGAAAATCAGTGTTGTAAATAGCGGCATATGTGTGAGCCGTGGCAAAAAAAATATTTATTTATTTTTTATTACTGTTTAATAATTATAATTTTTTTAACTTTTAGCAAACTGAATTGAAATGTTCAAAAATTTGTTTAGTCACTTATTAGACCACTAATTTATAGAAGTCATCTCCGAAACTTTTGTTGTGAACTTTCGACGCTGGAGAAAAAATCCTTTGGTTTGGCATTATTAAAATTGATCAATATATCATCAACGGATTTTCCGTAGGTAATATGAATTAATCTTCACCTACGGAATTCTCATTGGTAAAGAAGTTGAATTTTTTTATTTTTTTTTTATTTTTTCAAATATTACCCTTCACCCACACATATTCCGTAAGAGATCGCCTACGGAAAAAGGTTGACACATTTTTTTTTTTAAAAAAATAAATTGAATTACATCACATACATGAATATCGTTGGTAAATGGTAAGCATATCAAACAACAACATTAGATACTGAATATCCATTGGTGAAGAGGTGCCACTTTTACCGACGAAAATTTCGTTGATAATTTTCGTAGTTAAAAGTCTAATACTTTTACCGACGAATACTATCAGCTGGTAATTGTACGTGGGGTGAAAAAGCTGGTTTTTAGTAGTGTATTTGTCCAAAGCATTAACTTATATTTATATGCATAAACCATAATGAACCTCACATGACCAGACAACATAAAATACAAGTAATAGCTATTATATAATGGCCTGCAACCTTTGCAGTTTCACGCATTGAGTCCCCTCTAAGTAATGACTAAATTTGTTACAAATGGAATCATGTGAAAACATTACAAATGGTCTGTCCACAGTATCTTTTCCGGTTTATATTGCCGACTGTAAGAATTTTGTTTGTCCTTAATGAGATATTTTAAGCTGACATTATTTTAAATGATACTATTCAATTATTTGTTCTTTATTACGTCTTTACGTATATTTGTAAATTAACACGATTATCTACTTTTAAGTCGAAGTCGATTTAATTTGATTCAAATTTAATTCCGTTTGGAGTTGCTTTTGACAAACTCGATTTCAATATTGATCTATTCAATCGGCCAACTCTAAATCAAGTGTTCAACCGTGCAGGTGTCTTAATGGGAAATTAGCCCCAATACTTTTGGAAAAAGTGAAAATATACCCACTTTTTAATATTCTTAATATTTACTCTATTTTTTTAAAAAAAACACTTAGATATTTACAAATGTTTTCAAAACTTGTCGGTTCGACCGGAAAAATCGTGACTTGATCGGGAAAACAGTTCGGTTGTTGTCTTGTCACGAAGATACAAATTCAACTGGAAATCGGCGAACCCTTTTTGTTGAGTTTTCCAACCAACCTGCAAGAAAAATATAAAAAAAAAAAAAAAAAGGAAAAGAAAAGAAAAGATACGTCAATAATTCTTCTCTCCCTTATCCAAGTTATGTGAAAGATGCCAACGAAAAATTGAGAGGGAAGAAGCCGCCGCCTCCTGCAAAAAAGTGAGAAAGAAAAGCAACAGCTCTTTTGACTTTTACAATAATTTACAGGTTTATAACATTGTTGGGCCATTCTATTTTATTTTCATATTTAAGAGATTAGTATGAGTCGTATGACCAATTTCAAAATTAAGAAAGAAGGTTTAAAACTTTAAAAATTAGATATTAATTAAATTTTATTTATGAAATGATTAATTAAACATATATTTTATTAATTAAATATATTAAGATAACAATTCTATATTATTTGTCACAAATTATTTTTCAATCATGAATAAAAAATTTATAATTCACAAATTATTTCATGGTCACAATTTTATTCAACGATCACGAATCAAGAATTTTATAAGTCACGGCTCAATTTTTTAGGTCACAGGATGAAATGAGGCTACACATGAGACACCACTACTCAAGCGCGTGCCAGAATGAGAGGAGAGAGACGATGTGAACGGCACAGATAGAGATGATAGGGAGACAATGGAAAAGAGAGATGAGAGAATATAAAGGAAAAATGCTACACTTACAAAAGAGGATGACAAAATTGGAGGACAAAATGCCACTTGGCGGCCCCCTATTGGGGGGCGCCTGCGACGGTTACCCAAGTGGTATTTTGTCCCCCAATTTTGTAAAAATGAAATTGTTAGAATATAAAGAGAGAGAAGGGAGAGTGAAAAATAATTAGGATTTGTGATGATATTTGGTAGGGTGGATGAAGGTAGGATGGGTATATAAATTAAATTAATTTTATAATATTGAATTAATTATTTGATTTTTGTATAAACAAACTTTAAATCTGATATTTGAAATGATAACTTAAAAAATCTGGTTCTATATAATTTCTACTTTTATATGTAAGATTATAATCTTCTTTTGGCCCATTTAATTTTTATTTGATGAAATAATTATTTAAAAATAATTTACAAATGTTTAAAACTTAAAAAATTCTTAACTTAATATTATTATTATTTTAAAAAAAATTTATATTGATATCGTAATTTATTTATTTTTTAAACAGTACATATCTTTATAAGACTTTCGGGTTGATCCAATATAACTTTAGTTCGACTCTATAACTCTTAGCCCTCTTCATTTTTCGGCTCAATGCTCAATCCGATTTTGAAGACGTTGATATTTACCCATACTCACCTAGCTTTTTACTAAACCTAGGAAAGACAATTAGATATTCAAAGTTCAAGGAAACTACTAGGAGTCATGCTAGTATCTTCTTTTGCAATGGCTAAAGTCCTTCAACTTTCCATCACCGACTTGCTTTCTTTAACCACACCTCCATTGCGCTATCGATTTGTCAATTCTATTCTTCTAGCATTGTTATTCGATTCATAGTTCCTTAAATTTTTTAGTGTTGATAGCATTGCAATTTCTACTCTGTCTTTACTTCTTATTTTTAGTGGTGCTTGCTGTTGGGCAATATTTCAGGTCGAATAGGAGGAGATCGTGATGGTAAGAGGCAACGGTCATTGTTAGATCTAGGTAAAATGTAGTTATGGTGAAGTGATGTTTGTGGTGGTGGTGGTGGTGGTGGTGCGATGACGATGTTAGTGCAGTGATTTTGTTAGTTGTTGAATACAACGATTGTATGAGATAGTGGTCGTGGTATGACGACACTGTCGGTGCAATGGTTTGGTTAGTTGTCAAATGCAGCAATTGTACGAGATGGTGATAGTTGTTGACTAGTGGTCATGTTTGTGAATGGTAACGTCGTCATAGTAATTGATAACACATATTATTCATGTTCAATTTGGTAATATAATGTGTTACCGTGTTACCCATGTTCTATTTTGATATTATTAGGTAGCGAATGATGAATCATTTACGGTGGCAAAAGTGGTGTTTGAGTTGCTATACCGATCGAGTGATGGATAATTACCTCGTAACTCATAAAAATACTTATTTTCAATGAAAATTGAACTTTAAATGAAAAGGAATCATGTTTTAAAAAATTAGGTATTTTCAGTATTTTGGAAAAAATAAGGTATTTATAAAGTTATCCCGATCTTAACTAGGCCCAATATTTTTTTCCACGTTCATTAGCTCAGTACACTAATGAAAAAAAAAAAATTATTGCCTTGTCTTCCTCTTGGATAAATAACTCATTTTTTCGTACAATTTTGCTACACTTACATCTTGATTAACATTCTATGACGTGGCACAATTTTACCATTGATTTTAACAATATTTAAAGCAATTAATGATCTCGATTTCTACGCATCATCAGTTGTCAACCATGATATACAAGTAGTTTAATTGTTAAAAGAACATAATTAAACCTTGAAGTTAATATTATAAACGGTATTCCTTCCTATCCAAACGAGTAGTTGCATTTAAATCAAAATTAAATAAAACAATTTCAAACTTATATATAAAGACAAATTCCAAGGGAAAAAAATATTAAGAACAAAGCGTCGCGTCAATAAATAAAGATGATCTTGGACTTGGACCAAATAGTTTAGTCAAAAATGGAACTTTCTAATTACTAGGATGCTTCATAATGGTCAATCAAAAAATGCTTTTTCACCAAGAAATGCCTTTTCCACCAAGTTAAGCTTAATCCCCAAGGAACCTCTGCTTATATAAGGCATAACATTTGTTAAATTCCTCAGTGTACATTTAGCATTTTCATTTTGTTAATCTAAACGGGTTAATCACATCTTGGATTTGCTAAGGTTGCAGCTTACCAGAGCATGTGTAAGATGAGTAAACACAAGGGAAATAGTTGGTACTCTAAAATCTTGAAATCCTTAGCTTCGTTCTTGTGCACATCGAGTAAAGGTGAAAATGCGAAAGCTAAAGGCCCGGAGGCAGCCATGGTTTCTGCAGCAAAGCATTTCTCTAGCGCGCATAAAGTGCGGTTAGATTGATATATGTATATAGGCATTTGAATGATTTCTTAATAAAGCTAGAGAAAGTCATGTATGGCAAAACATTAAGATGTGGGTATATGTGTGTAGTAGTTTTATTGGTCAGCACGGCCCATAAGCCCATCCAATGCTGGATCGTGCCATCTTCGTTGGGCTTTGGCGATAGCATGGGATAGATGGGTGTGTTGGGCCATGCCGAACTCCACTTCTCTAAAAATTTAAAGGGGAAATTAGGCTCTGTACGCCTTTATAAAAATGGTTTTGAAAAATACTCTTAAACTTTAATTAAACATTCTAATGAAGTATTAATTACTTCCATTACCCCTTTTGAAAATTCAAGCAAGCTCAATTTGACTACAAGCTATAAGTTCAAATAAGGATGGACCAATCATATGTTCGAAATCACGTCATTCTTTCTTGCCAAGCAATCACAAGAGGCCGCCACCAGTTCATGGTCAAAATGACAGTCGCAAGACTATTTCTTGATATCTTCATTAAGTAGTCATTCACACGTTAGATTAAGGATAGAGTCCTCGGTACAGGAAATTTTTCACAGCATTTGTACGATGTGGCAGTGCAAGATTAGATTTTTTCCCCACATCTTTCAATGATGCTATGCCATGGGTTGTTTGTAAACATTGTATTACTTGTACTGTTATATCAATTACACATCCTCACCCAAATCAAACCATCTTAGGGTCAGTTTGATAGCATCAATTTTTCAGGAAAAATGAAAAATATTTTCTTTTTACTTGAGCAAGGTTTATCAGTTAAATCATTGATGCTTGTAAAGTGTTTGACAAAATGATAGTGTGAGTTTTGTCACTTTTCTATGAAAAAGTGACATTTTGTCACTTTTGTAAAAAAAAAAAAATCGCACTATATTATTGAAGTAATTAAATAGATGCATATGTGTGCATTTTTGAAAATTTGAACAAACCAATTCAAGTCTTGTTTTATAGTAATGAATATGAAAAAAAAAAACTTTGAATCAATTAAATATTAATGTGTGCAAAGTGTTTAACAAAATAAGAATGTGAATCCTGTCACTTTTCTATGAAAAAGTGACATTATGTCACTTTTCTAAAAAAAGTCACAGTATCTCATTAGAATAATTAACTAGATGCATATGTGTGCGTTTTGAAAATTTGAATGTATGAATTCAATCCTCGTTTTATGTTAATACGTATGAAAAAAAAAACTTTGAATCAATTTCATTCATGCATGCAAGATATTTGCTCAATGAGAATGTGAATTCTGTCACTTTTATATGAAAAAGTGACATTCTGTCACTTTTATTTGGATTTCGTGATTAGGTTTAGTTTAAACCTTATAGTACCCCTTTACACTATAAGAAGAAAAAAAAATGATTATTGATGCTGCACAAATGAATGGTGCTATTTCAGTATTTGTCACTTTTATGCATTATCATTTAGGAATGTTAAAGTTACTCATCAATTTTAAAAAAGTGACGGTGTCACTTTTTAAAATTGTCACTTTTTTTAATTTTGTCACATTTTAAGTTTTTGTCACTTTTTAAAAAGATAAAAAAATGATTATTGATGCTGCATAAATGAATGGTGCTATTTTGGTATTTGTCATTTTTTTGAGTCTGTGTCACTTTTTTGAGTTTATGTCACTTTTTTGAGTGCGCGTCACTTTTTTTTTTGTTTTGTCACTTTTTTTGAGTTTGTGTCACTTTTTTATTTTACACAGTATTTTTTACTTCCTAAAAATCTTTCATATGGTTTTAAGGGTATTTTTCAAAACATCTCCAATTTTAAGGATATTTTTGTAAGTACCCCAAATTTAAATATGGTGCATATTGATTCGTAGTTTTCAGCAAATACACGTTACACAAATTTTGTGACATTTATGTTATAAAACAGAAAAAGAAGCAATTCGTGATATTTCTACTGCTTTATAAATAATACTGTGATACGAGATAATTTTATGTTCTCCCATCACCTAAGAAGGAGCTAATAACATGAAGCTAACCAAAGAATTCCGATCAGCCTGCACTAACACCAGAGAAGATTTGTTCAGCCAATTCAGATATTTCGCGTATTTCTCTACTCCTCTTTGATTGTCTTTTTCTTGATGATGTTACGCTTGAACAAATAGAATAAATAACCATTTCTTTGATCTCATAAACAAATCTTGCTTATGAGAAATAAAGTAAATGAAGATGGTTCAACCACCAGGTATTGGACCTGCCACCTGAAAAAACACTGACATAGCCATTCAATTTTAAGAGATCGTGCTATGAACTTGAACATTACATGATACATTTGCAGAAAGTTAAATGAGAACTCTGAACAACGCATGAAAAAAAAAATTAAAAAAAAATCAATACTAAGACACTAAGTCATGCTTAGTTGACAAAATTTAAAAAATAAAAGTATTCTTAACTTGCAGTTTGGATGGCAAATACTTTACCATTAGTCCATGCATGAGTCCTTAAGATGGAAGATTCAACACGCATCACTTAATTTGGTGAAAAACTATTGCAGTTCCTTCTTTCTGTCAGTTTCTTCTCTATTTTCATTATTTTTCCATAACTTTCATCAGAAAAGCATACTCATAAGCTGTCTCCAAACATTGAGCAAACCGGCCACCTTCACGAAAATGTCCTCCACTCATATTGGTCTGCAGGATGACTGAAGAAGAACAACTCGAACATGTAGTGTCCCGTATCTTGGCCACCCATTTGGCGGCTTCCCAAACACCCACCCTGAGGATGGGAAAAAATTAATACACGTACTCAAATGTGTAACATACCAGCAGTGCAATCTAATACACCGTACCAAACATGCAATAAAATCAAGAAACAGGCTTTCCAATATAAATAAGTTGGCTATGCATATTAATATTGGAATTACCGGGAGTCATTAAATGAGGCTGACACAAGCATTGAAGGACAGCATGCGCCTTGAGGAATATTATCATAAGGAGAATACTTAAGAATATACTCGAAGTAGGACTGTATCTGAGGATTCCCAAATTCTTCGTAGTCCAAAGTAGTGAGAGGTAAGCAGGGATCCAATAGTGTGTTGATTATATCGAGAAAAGGAACCTAACAGAGACGATGAACAAGTCAATTTCAAAACAAATTTTGTTTGCAATTCGAGAACCAAAAAAAGAAGAAGAAGAAGAAGAAGATAGTATTGAATAAATAAGCATTTTGCTTCCCGTACTGCTTAACTTTCTAATTATAATTAGTATCTCAGCTTACCTTCAAAATAGCAGCACGAAATAATCCAGGATGCATATTGATGGCTGCCCCCACAAGAAGGCATCCTGCACTAATACCCACAGCACCGAGCTTACCTTTATGGACCAAACCCTCATCGATCAGATACTTGCCACATGATACAAAATCATATATGGAGTTTAACTTGTTGAATCCAGAACCAGATTTATGCCAAGATGGATCTGAAGAACCACCACCCCTGGCCCCGCAAAATGTGCCATGTCAGCCATTACAAAAATACCATAAATAATATGAAGTTCCTCTTCCAAAGCAATCAATATAATTTACAGACTTGATAGTAAAGATTACTAAATGCTACCTTAAGTAGAGGGCAATAAAGGAGCAAATAAATACAGCATGTAGAAAACATTCCCAAAAACGATAGAATAAATAGTTCTAACCATAGAATCCTACTATTTTTTGATGATCATGAGTTTGTGACTCCAGGTAGAAATGTAGAATAGGGAGACACTACACATTAATCGAGCAAATTTTCATTTTTGAAACACTTCGAATGGTGCAGCCATATATAAGTACATAAATGATTCAACGGATTACATGTTCCTCATATTTACTGTTTTTGAATCATTTGAAGAAAATAAAAAACTATAAGTTATGGGCTTCACTGTACCTCACATCTGCAAATGCCAACAGCCAACCTCGATCAAGTAAGCTCAGACGGTCTGGACACCAACTTTTATCCAGAACTTCGGCATATGCACCATATCCATGGAGAAGCCCAGGAGACTGGCCCTTCAGATATCCTTTCCGAGAGAACAAGATAATTAGGGGGATTCTGACACCATCATGGGAAACAATTTCTTTTTCTTCACATGAATATTTTTCAGACAGGTCCCTCCATCCTCGAATCTCATTATCCTGAGCATCTCCATCATTCTCATTTGAAGAGTTATTATTTAGGGAAGAATACTCAATGCTATGAGTCGAAATATTGGTCACCTCTTCTTGCTGAACAATGGAAAATACCTTCCTCGACATGTCATAGTCAACGATTAAATCAGGCATCTGCATTTTTGAAATGGGAACTAATCAGATTCTTCAGCCTAATCTGGCATTTTCGATAGCAACTATGAATAAAATTTTCCCAAACCAGGCATGTTAATGCTAGTTTAACAAATCATACATAAAACCTCATCAGGCTTCATAGTAATTCATAACATAAATAGCATCTGCAATTTCTTAGAGACATGCAAATTCATCATGGAAGGCCAATGCAGTGCAACATATTATTAAACAAAATACTGGAAATCCCTTGCATATAATTTTCAATCCAAAAAAGCCAACAAAAATTTTATCCTTTCAAAAATGGCTCATAGCTTTTTCATAAGATTATTTTCTACATTCCTATATCAATAAGGTCTGATAAGCTATTAATGAGCACAGACCAATAAGGAGACAAACATCAAGAACTTTCTTATCTGATAACAAATTTGAAGCATTTGAATGCTAGAAAATTTCATCCTCTTCACTGAATGTAAATCATTGAGGGACCATGTCTGGGCAGTCCAGCCCACAAGGAGAGGCCAATGTAGGCCTCCTTTTTCTGCAATTTTTTGCATTTATATAAAAAAAATCCTGCTGGGCCGGCCTCATATTTTTATGGACAGGACGTCCTGTCCTGGCCTGCTTTACATCTCCAATTGAGGTCATAAAGCAGCATTACATAGGCAAAATGAAGAGGTGCTTAAATTTCACTGTGAGCAACTAGGAAATGAAGCCCAATAGCTAGCAACGCTTCTTAGCATAAACTAGCTACCAACTGCCATAGATTATATAACATGCTAAAGTGATCAAATCTCATGACTGAAATGAAATGAAACTATACCACGGGTGAAGAAAGGACAACGCGGTACACTGAGTTTATGAAGTCATGATTTGAACCTGGAGCAATTGTACACATTTTCGAGGGCACAGGGAAGAACCACGGACTGAGATCATTGATCTCCAATAATTTCTGCAGCAAAACTCAAGTTTATATTGGAATAGGTCAGTGATTATGATGATTATAACCAGACTGATGATAGTCATACAAGTGTAATTATAATAGCCAAGATGGTAATGATGATAGATAGTTATAGTGATTTCCAATGCTTATGACAATGATGATGATGTTATCAGTAGCAGTAATCTCCATATATAGAAATTTTTGCAAGTTATATTACAGAAAATAACTATTAATGCATCATGGGACTTGAATCAGGCACAAGACTTTTACCTAAACCACTACTAAATATAATAAAATACAAACAGAACTTGAAACGTGATATTATGGATAGCTAATACATCATATTGACATAATGATTCATGCACCTCATATCGCTCTGCACTTGGTTACCCCTACATGGCCATGGATTGCAAACAATTTGACCTAGGTGCATCATTGTATCATTAAATTAGAATCATTATACATACTACTTTATCTTCTATCATGTTCAAACTGAAATTCATAATGTCAATAAGCTTTATGATGTGTTGAACATGAAGTCAGATGTAACGTCAAGTTAGATATGTTTCCTTGTAGATGAGAGGAAGTAAATAATTGTAGAGTAATGATATTTATCATTATGATGATGGAACATCGGTGATGTGACAACTCATTATTCCTCACATTTCTCTATCTCTCTCTCCTCCCCCATCTCTAATAAAAATTGAGCCGTCCAATCCCATTATTCCACATAAACTGTTATATCATCAATGTTGCATCATTGTAATGATAAATAACATTATTTATAATTGTATTTAAGAGATATGCTTTATTTTATGCATATATTGGAATCAAAGAAAAGTCAATACCGCAATCGGTATCAATAGGCAGGTCAATGGAACATATTGAAGGAGAACCATCTTTGTTAAGAAAAAGTACTAAATGTCCACTAAAAATGTCCATATCTTCGACATATATATCATCACCAGGTATGATTATGTTCTAACAAAAAAGTAACAACGGTTAATAGCAATGATCTGAAGAAAAATATAGAGATTATGAAAAAAAATGCTTAGATAAACCATCCATATTTACAATCAACATTAGATGTAAAATCTTAACATGTCATCAAGCCTCTTGACCGGTCACTCTCCTACGTTCCCAGGGAAAAATTGAAACGGAGAACACCGAAGTAAACTGTTTAGATTGCAAGCAGGATTGTTTACAAAGTATTCAAATAATCTGATCTATAAGAAAGGCTTAAAGGGGGTGCTTAAGCATTACACCGCAGTTCATTCCCTTTCCCTGTTGATAAGACAACCTCAAGAATCCCAATGTTTCCAAAAGAAATATAGTGTCAAGAATATGCTCTAATGGGCTACCAGCTACCTTACAATTTTCTACTATCTACTCCACGGTTTTAGCTTGGAAACATAATTTCCAACAACTCCAATATTATTTTTTAACTACTTCCACATTGGACCACAAAACCTCTGATGTAAACTTCAATGAAACAAAATCAAATTGATTAGCAAAGGAAGGAAGTAGCAATTGATTGAACAAAAATTAATAACAAGGAGTCCGAAGATTGATATTTCCATTTTATTCAAATACGTAAATCCTGTAAATGGTACATATTCACAGGAAGAAAATTCTCTCTAGTGTATGAAAAATTGGTTAGGTCATTCCATACCATGGTATACTTACTGATAATAAATTTTTAGATTCAAACTATTTGCATCTAAATCTACTCTTGCTTTGTTGATTGAGAGGGGAATTCAATTCAATATTAAATATTAAACAGATTAACCCTGTGATGTAGGATAAATAAGAAGGCAGCAGGGGGGGGGGGGGGGGGGGTGGAGAAACTGGAGAAGAAGCAGAAATTCAGGGAGAAGGCGAGAAAGAGGAAGCCTTAGGCAATAAGCCAAACATTTTCATCATCTGACTCATTCCAATTACAAGACCATATAAATAACAAAACATAAACCTACTAGTGATGGGCTTGAGCCAACCCAATAATACAAACCCAACTAAATAAAACATAAGCAAATGGTCCACAAGAAAATAAGATGGCCCAAACATGTGATGTCCTCATCACCCTGACCTGAAGTTTAATGGATTACTTTTAAGGATTTATAGACTTTCTAACATAAAATAACTTAGACTATAACAACATAGTGCATTTCTAGTAAATTTTAGTCCTCAATTTACCATGTCAAAGCCCCAAACTTGTATTCATTATCGTTAATTTGTTTTCCAAAATGAAAAATAAAATCAACGATCATCAATTAGAATTCCTGACAGAGAAACCTTCGAAGTGTGGCAGTAACTAAGCCTACCAACCAAACTTTAAACACTATGTATTTCAAGATAAAGAAACCTACCCCATATAAATTACATTTGAAGAGAGACCAATTAGGTGTTGCTTCAAGTAGATGTACAGGGTCATATATAACATCAAAACATATAAACGACACTTTCTTGATTCTAGATACACATCTAAGCACAAAAATTACCTGCAATTTAGCTGACTGAACATCTTCAACTCGACATCTGGCTAAGTAATAACCATTACCAGAAAACTTCTTATCGTCCCTCATAGGAGCATTTGTAAGGATGTAAAAATAGCCACAGTGATGTTCCAGAAAATATTGCACTCCAGAGACACGTCCACAAAATCTTTGTAACCCGACTTTTAGATCCATTGAATTTATGACATAAACCTGCAATGTGGCCACAACGTGTGTAAAACTAACCAGCGCAAGATACTTTCATGTTACTACCAGAAATGACGAAAATTGAAGTGGGTATGTTCCTTCCTCAGATGAAGTCCTTGAGTTAGAGTTCACAGTTATGAACTTTCCATCCTTTGTGCTTGTGATATCTACACAGAAGTTGGAATCATTTTCTGTAAATATTATGACATCATCCACAGAATCCGATCCCAGTTTGGTGCACAGAACCCTGAAATTTTATACAGGGTAAATATATATTCTAGATTCCAAATGAAACACTCATGCAACTAGTAGAGAAATTGCCTGTACGGTCGTTGGTTTCTGTTGCTCATTGTATAGAATAAAGTACGACTGTCTTGGGCCCATGCCAAACTGACAACCCCCTCAACTCCAGAATTTGGAAGAATAAGGTCACTTTGTAAGTCCTTAATTTGAAGAAGAAATTGTTCATCTCCAGTGGTATCAAGCGTATATGCAAGATAATTGTGATCTGGTGATATCCGGCATGTACCCACATGAACATATCCTACAATGCAAACAATAGAATCATTTTATTTTAAAAAGTATCTATTATAGCAATATTTTAAGCCCTCTCCCCTTCTTTATTGGGAAAGAAAATATCAAGTCTTAGACAGAAAAGCAAAACGAAGAAGTCTTAAGGAGGGGGAATGAACATATACAAGGGACACGCCCTAAGCTAAGCGTTAATTTCCTTCTCAATATATCCTTTTCTAATCTAAATCATTAAAAGAGCTTCTGAATTATGCAGTCAATTGTATATCTACATGGCAACGTATTTTAAGAAGGATCACATCACTATCTGAAAATTCTAAGACATAATCACTATGACTTCCTGTAAGGATCATGTTAAGCAATATTCACCAAGAAATTCAAACAGATAAATTCTCTCAGTCTCTCACTCTACATGTTTGTTATAACTATCATCATAATTAGCCATCTCAAGAATAATAAAAATGGGAATATTTTTTAGTAGTTTAAGAATACTGGTGTTTAGAAATGGGTATAATCACCAACATGATCAATATTTGGAAATCAGTTCTCTTTGGATATTTGGATTGACATCTAAGAACATTTGGCCACTTCCATAAAATTAAGTAAACAATATTGTGTTCAGTTCTATCATATGCAAGAAGAATTCAAGATCCCTAGCCAAGACACAGAAAAATGCAACACAGACTTTTGCAATTATGAACCACTTCCAGCATACAAGCAATTATTTAACTAATATGATGAAAATCTAGGTAATACATGCACCTGAAAAATGAGTCCTTTTGCAGAAAGGAAAATCATATATGATTATGCACAAATTAAGAGAGAAGAAATCTGACAAGTAGGAAGTGAGTAGTGAAATGATAACTTGCCATATTGTTGTGAAATGTCATTCCAGTCTAGTAAAATTTGCTCCCTTCCAATTTCTTCTCTGAAAGAATTGACTATGGTGTTCACCCAACCTTTCCTTCCAGCAGATAATTTCCTACATAAAATAGGATACTCCTTCCCTTCTGGAATGTACTGGTAGTACAACCTATCAAATCCCGTAACATATAAACAATCAAAATACAATAAAATGTTTTGTGTAACTGCAATATGTAAACCTAAACTAAGCGATTTGAGATATATGAATATTGCACATATGCTTTACCGCCATTTAACTTCTAAAAGGAACACCTAAGCTGACAATAGGAAACGCTAATTAAGTTATGGAAATAAGTGTTTTGAGAAAATCATATCTGATACAGTGAAAAAGACATATTGGCATGTCATTGAGTCACACTGTAATAGTAGGCCGAGCACTAACTACTCGAAATGCTTTACAGAGGTGGAGATAGACTAATTGCAACAACAAAAGAATCCATGTGTCCATACATTTTTGAACTCAACAAATTTGAATTGAACACCATCGAGGAGAGACAGCCACTACAGAAGATCACTATAGCAATAAACATGTACATACATTTAGATTTGGCACCGCTCTAGTTCCAATTAACCTCCAGTTACTATCATCTGCGCATCATTTTCCAGTGATCCCATTAACAAATGGGCAATGATTGGATAGGAAGCAATTGGAGAGAATTCTTGCATTGGACGGACATGCACACAAGCAAATAGACATTTATGCATAAAGATATATAAATAGTCAATAAACAGAAACAGATTCTTGTTCAGAATATATGGTATACTAAATGATACCAAATCAGTACAACCCTTGATAAAATAAAAAATCAGTTTGCCAGTAAATTTCCACAATTTCATCAAGCTTGTAGCTTTTAAACCTGCTCACTCACACGCCCTCAAAACACAGAAACAAAATTCAAGTTCAGGCGAAACACATATGCAACACTTTAATTTAGTAGTAAAATGGCTCTGCTCACTATCACATTTTTATAAGAGCGTGGCATGCTTAAATATGCACTAAAATTTCACTAACATAAACAATGTGCTCGTATTAAATTTACACATTTGTAAATAAATGTATGATAAGACAACTAAAGAAAAACTTCCGTCTTTCAGAATTTATAGCATTTTTGGATATTCCATTCAAATTCATGAATCTTCATTAGAATTTTTGTATCGCCGCACAATATGTAATTAGAGTATAGAAATCAAATTTTACATATCCAACAGACATGCTTTCTATGATGCAAACACAGATTACTAAAAAGATGAGATATCGTGGCATTTGGATAAATTCACTAACCAGGGTCCCCAGCGTTCAGGTGGGGTTGAAATCTTGGAGGGCATTCTGGAAACCATTTCAGTATAAAGGGTACTCCGCAACCCTTGAGTATCTTGCATGAATGCCTCAGCATAGGAGTTTTCTTGGTCGAGGTAGCCAATGAAATCTGGGTCATTTGTGTTGGACATCCATTGGTATGGGTCTTTCCATGTTATCCCGTGTGCTGTGGCCGTGAAAGGAACTTTTTTGGAGACCGGTGGAGTCTGAATTGGTGGTGGAAAGTAATGGTATTTATTTTTGCAGAAGGAAGAGAAAAATGCAACAGGGGAGAACAGTTGGGGGAGTAAAAGGGTCCTTTTTGTTGAAACTTTTGAAAAGCGGAGGAGAGCTCCGAACGCCGCCATGGAGGCGGCGGAGTGCGGTGGTGTAAATGGTGGCGATCGATTCTGTGGAACTGCGGCAAGATTGTAGACTGTGATGGGGAAGGCAAGGATATTTCACTGGAGGTCTCACAACTTATAAGATTCGTTCATATTAGTTACTCAATTTTGATTTGTTGTAATTTAATCACGTAACTTAAATATTTATGATAATTTGACAATTCCATCGACTTAATTATGATCAAAACCAACGGTAGGCCCCTTTGACTTATCTGATACATGACTAGAAGTTTGTTTGACACTAAATTAACAGTTTTCCAATCATATTGGTGAGAGGCATTAGGTCAATACTCCAAAAGATTTTTACATGAACGTATTTTTTGCACACCACGATGGAAAATTCTAACCCACACCTAATGGTCGCATAATAGCAAGAGTTTTTAATAAACTCGTACGAATTCTATTCATTGGCAAAATTGTTGATTCTGTGAAACAAGTGTCATGTCACACATTTCGTTATAGGATTGACCTTTGATTTTAGTCAAGATTAAAGAAATATAGTCCAACTGAAATAAAAAAAAAAAATCAAAATGAAATAAAAGATCAAATGGTCAAACTAAAATAAAAATGTAATCAAGTGATGAAAATGAAATAAATTGAAGTTAGATGACTAACATGATACAAATTTATTAGTTGAGTGACCTCTAATGTAAGTAAAATCATGCTTCATTTTAATGGAAGTGGTGAGAAGGATATCGAATTTGGGCCATTCCTTGATATTGGGCTATTGTAGCCGGACTATCCAAACCTTTGGCCCAGATTAACCACTCTCACTTCATATTTTAGTTGAAATTATTCGTGCAAAAATAGTGCAATGAATCAACTTGACAAACGGTTCTCAGCTTAAGAAAAGTGTCCGGTCGACATTTGATATCACTCCACTCAATTCTCTTCCAAATAATAAAACAAGGTATTCTTCCAAGAGAGGCGGAGATCTCACTAAACAAATCATTATTCGCCGATAGATGAAGTCTAATCTTGTCGACCGGTATGAGACATCGAGATTTTTATTTATTTATTTTCCCTGTTTATTTTGTAAGCGGGTGAAGAACTTATAAAAACAGAGAATAGGTTTAAATTAGCCAGTGAAAGTTGACACTGATAAATTATTTCCATGATCAATAGCCATAAGTAAAAAAATAAAACAAAAAATGCAAACCAAGCCTAAGAAATATCTCTATATATATACTTGCAGGTAGCAGCACTCAATGACTAAATTGGGATGTTGATGATGTATAGCCTTCAGAATCTACAGCAAAGAAGACCTGATCTCCAACTCCTGCGTCTTCGAAAATTTCTCCTGTCGGCTTTTGCCATTTTTATGGGGCTGCTATTCCATTCAGATTGTAAACTGTAAAGAAGATAAAAAACTGATTAGCAAATAGTTAATATCCCACCGTAGGAAGAATCAATGTCTTGGACGAAAATAAAGTTTACACTGGGAAGGCAAAGGATCGAGCGCTGGCTGCACTGGTATCAGATCGAAGAGAGAGGCTCCCAGAATACGATATTGGCCCTGAGTAAGTGACAAGACCTGCATAGGAGAAGCTTGACTCTCCCTCATCACATCGGACTTGGTTTATGACTGGAACACTGCCACATTTTCCGACCTCATCCTTAAAAACATCACGTGTCTTAAAGGCTTCGTCATGAACATTTTGAGCATTTTTGTCCTTCATGCTAGCTAACTGGACTTCGCCATCTGGAGGAGTAGAGTTCGTGTCTTGGAGGTTGATGGAAGGTTCATGAACATTTCCATTGCTTTCGAACTTGTTGCCGGTGCACTGAGCCGAGCTAGCTTCCAAATGTTTGACGGAATCAAGATGACATTCGTCCTCTGACTTGACGGATTGTGCATCGACATTTTCAGCACATCCATCCGTACTGCCAGCTGCCCCTGGTTTGGGTGAGTTGAAGTTAAAAGTAATACTTCCACAGTCTACTTTACTATTGTATAGTAAGCTGCCAGATTGGACATTCTTATTTGGTTCTGTATTCGTCGATAATGCAATGAGGCTTCCTGAAATTGCATCTTCAGAAGGGACCTGCGAAGCAAACAATTTTAATTGAAGCAACTTCAAGACAAAAAAGCATCTCCAGCATGACAACGTAGTCTTTTTTAAGTATTAAGTTGTTATCCTAGTTTATACGCATTTACGAAATTCTGCAAGGAAACAATATAATTATTTTTCAAAGGCTTCTAAACCATATCATTTATCATGCCGAAAACATACATTTAATAAGTTAAATCAATAAAAATCTGGAACACAAACCTGATCGGGTGGTTGTACAATTTCATTTCCATTACTTTTTAACGAGTTGAGAAAAGATCTAAGGAAACTCCGAGTACCAGAATTCTGCATAGGAAGTTTGCTATCTACAAAAGATTCCGCTTCTGGAATCTCTCTCTCAATCTTAGCAAATGCATCATCATTTGGTTCACAAAAGTTCATTGAGTCCTCTACATCACATTCCCGAACCGTATCCTTGTCCAAAGAAAATTCTGAGGTTGATTTTGGCCCAATTGGCAAATGTGATTTGTCATAGCTATTTTTGGTCCCATAATAATTAGTGGCATCGCCTTTTGTATTCTCCAAAGCTAAAGATTTGATACCGTCTGGAATGAGCATTTCCATATCAATGCCTTCTCTTGCTGTTCTACAATAATCCTTAATGCTTTCGGTCAAAACTTTGTCTTCCGTGGGCATCCCATGATCTACACATATATCTTTGACAATATTATAATTGACCTCTTTGTAGGATACTTCCAGTTCAGGCAGTTCACACTCTGTAATATCTTTATCAGTATATAAATTCGCACCCGACTTGGACAAATCTGAAGCAGCAATACATGGCAGGTAAGAATCTCTTGGATCATTATCATGACTATGTGCAAATTGTTCTACTAACACAGTACGTTCAAGCTCCGGATTATTTTCCAATTTGCCATTGTCCTCTGTACCAGAATCCAATACATCCTTCTCATGATCACTTCGAATTCCATTACGATCTACCCTTTTTGGAGAATGTAAATTTTCATATTCATTATCCTTGAAAGCATCCACAAATTCATTGTTCCAAGGTTCATCTCCAGTTTTAGCCTCAAATTCTAAAGGAGACGTCTCTTTTCCATGCCCATTTAAGTGATATGTATCTTTAGCAGTGAAGGCCTGGGGATCTGTCTCCCTCCTGAAACTACTAGAATGACACAATGTTGTATTCTGATTTTCTTTCATGGTCACCTTTGGTTTAGCTGTGTAAAAGACACTGTCGTCGCATTCAAATGGTTTAGAATGAAACTTAAATGCAAGAGTTGAATGAGAAAAAACATGATTCATTATCTGCAGGTAAATTTAACTTCTAATACATGTCCAAGCTTGGAAAGGCAACAAAGGAGCATTTATAAGTGAGGTAACCGTTTGGAGATAAATGGGCGGCATAAAACATCAAGAATCAAGCGCAAAACAAATTGTGACAAACATAAAGACATTTGTATAATGTGATTATTAGAATCATCATGAAAAAATGCACAATGTAAACCTTCCAAAAAATTTGTTTAGAGCTACAGGAAAGGACGTCAGGCAACTATCAAGAATTCAGTAACAGATTTTTAAAACACAATTTAATTTAGGAAATATTACCAGGATTCATAATTCACATCCCCTGAGATATTTTGGAAAATTTTGAACAGCTGAGAAGCAAACCGTCCACTCGTGAAGCATATATGAAAGCATAGTTGAGAGGCCAATCTCTACAGTTAAATAATCATATATGAGATTGAGAAACAGAAACAGAAATTTGAAAGAAAGAAAGAAAACCGCGCAGCAAGAATAAAAACTGGTCCAATAACGTAAAGAAAAAAAAAATGAAAAAAATCGATCTAATAAGTGATAATAAATCCACCAATCAGGATATACATAGCATTAGCCATCTTCATTCTCATATTAGCAATCTATCGAAAACCAGATACCACAGAGCAAGTTAACTATAGTACCCACTAACGCAAAACCTTGAAACAATCACAACAAATTCTTACAAAGAGATCAAATTATCAATTATATTCAGTACCAAGATGAGTAAAAAGCACTTAGCATTGGAAATTCTAGAAAATGTACAGAAAATATTGGAACCAAATATAATCATATAATTATATTCAAGATTGACATCTCAATTCTCACCTTTCAAAATGTTTTTGAATTATATCATTCAACTTTCTAATTGTTTTCTCCTGTTACGGACACTTTCTTTAAGACTTTCCAGGAAATGAACTTTTGTGCTAGTGAAATAACCAATAGTCGACGAGCTCTGGAATCTTCCCTTTGCCCGTATACAAAGAAGAGGACAAGAAAAAGTCTTACCACTTTTCAAAAATCCCAACAAACCTTTAACAGCTAAAATACACTTATCAGCGATTTAATTACTTAAAAGTCAATACCCCAATCCCAATTATTTGTTCTTTCCACTAGCTCCCTATCACACTCACCTACATCTGAACAAACCCTTTATATAAAATAACTAATCTAGCCTTTTAAACTCTAATGGGTTTCTCCACAATCTCAGTAACATAGAAAATTTGAGGAAGATCCCAACAAAAAAATAAAACTAAAAAACTAAAAAAAAAAAAATATTAAACAAGAACATAAATAATTTTTTCACCTGATTGTTCAACAGCCCAAAAGAGACTGTCCTTTATCTCTTCAGAAAAAAATTATGGAATCCATTTTCACAGCAAAGTTTCAGAAGGATGATTGTCATATATATAGTATAAAAGATACACAAATATGAGTGTATCCATGTAACTCGTTAAAACTGATCTAAATCATCCACAAATATACAAAACACAAAAGGGTAAACGTATACACATACAAAAACACTGAACTCTGGTTGTGTTAGTGAGAGAGAAAAAAGATACACACCTTGGTTTCGTATCTGTTTGTACTGCTACTTTGTATAACATTTACAGAAAAATGTTGGGGGAGCGTTTTTATCATTCACGAGAGATTTTGATCACGAAATTCCAGCCTGCTAAATAAGGTAGGTATATTGAGCCGTTTGATTTGCTCTACATATGGATACAGATACATATACTCCCACGCGACCCCATCCCACCTCGAGTCCTCACCCACGCCACCCCGAAAGTCTCGAAATTGTGTCCTGTTTGGTGGACATTAAATTTTTTATTATCATTCTTTTATTTATTTTCAACTACACATTCTTCAATAAAATAATATTTTTCATCACATCAATAATTTTTTCTTATTTTTTAATTATACATTCTACATCAATTTACCATTAAAATATATTCTTTCAAAATAATATGGCTACGTGTATGAACAGCTGAGGGTTAACAGAGAGAAAAAGACAAATGCCCAACAGTCAACTCTTTCTCCTTCTCTCTCAGTCTATGTATATATGTGTGTCATTTTCTCTCTCTCTACACGTAGGTACACACCTGTATGTGATGGTGCAGTGCAGGGTAGGTATAATAATAAATAGAGGGGCAGAGACAGTTTATAAGGCATTAATTATTTGGAAAATAATTTCCGTACCTTAATTTTTGTTTCTTTCTATTCACAGGAAAGCAACCTTAACTAATCCGACATCGTTTTTGTCTTAGGAATAGAATAAAATATGAAGAGAATTATTTTTTGTTTCTTTGGGGACAACAAAGGGAAAGTCAAACCCCATTTTTTTTTATCACGCAAATATAATTAGGAGTGTGCCGATTCACGTTATTTTGGAAGAATGTATGCTGAAATAGTAGATTGATGAAAAATGTGTAATTGAAAAAAAATGAAAAAATTATTGATATGATGAAAAATATTATTTTATTGAAAAATGTGTGGTTGAAAACGAGTAGAAGAATGTAAATGAAAATTCTAATGTGTACCAAACATGGGCTAGGTCTGATTGACACACATTCTTTCAAAATATTTTATTTCATTATTTTTTCCAATCACACATTCTTTAATAAAATTATATTTTTCATTACATCAATAACTTTTCTTTACTTTTAACCATACATTTATCATCATATCACTATTTAAAATACATTGTTTTCTCACTAATATCCATCAAACACATCCTTCGAGTCAACGTGATTAGGTTCATTGATCTGAGTTGATTACTTAAAGGAAGTTTACGATTCTATGTGCAACTATAGAACTGAATCGAATCATAACCGATGTCATTGTCAGTTCTCATTTTTAAGACTTGGAAGCGCATAATTTTTTTTGATATTCGGTTATGATTCAATTCGAGTCGTCATAAAAAAAACGTTGATATATTCCTTGTATGGTTTGATTAATTTGATAAGAATTGATAAAATATGTAGTTGAGTAATTGGTAAAAGTTGTGGGTTCCATAAAATACGTGATTGAAAATTAATTTGGCGAAATATGAATTTTAAAAATTTAGGATCAAACAAAGATATAATATTGGATGAGACTTGTGTACGCGCAAAAACAAAAACAACTCGTGACAAACAACACATACGGATTGAGTTGTAAAATATGCCGGTTTCTTCTTTTTCTTTTATTTGTTTTTGGTTTTCTCGTAGTCTTAATTATTTAAAAAAATGGTTGAACCTCAACTTTAAGGGCCCCCACCGCCCCCTCCCCTAGAGCATCAGGGGGGGAGTAAATCGAAGGATGTGCCTCAGCAGGTCAGAGTACAAGAGCTGCTATACTGATGCCCACAAAAGAGTCCAATTCCAAATCTTTGTTAAAAGCAAGAATCGAACTTTCACACTGCAACTGTCAGCTCAACTGAAGTAAGGTGGATTTAGTTTTTGATTGAATGAGTCCTTGGGATTGTGATTATCTTTTCAATCATAATTGCTATATACAAAATTTCATTTGCACTAAATTAGTCAAATTTATTTAACACGAGTCATTTTCTGCCGGCCTAAGAGTTTTTTCTTCTATGTTCAAATAATAAAAAATAAAATAAAACCCCGTATTAATAAAATAAATTCAAAAAGTAGGTGCGAATGTCATCATCCACATCATGATAAAAATATTTTAGCCAATTAAACAAAAAAATTAATGCTCGATTAATCCAAATATAAACACATGATTAATTAATTCGAAAAAGTTTAAATTTCTGCTAAAGAAAACGTTTGATTTAAAAGTTTTAGATACTTTTTTTCTTTATTAATTTACTTTTCTTTTGCTCATGTTTGGCATTGGATAAAAAAAAAAGAAATTTTGAATAATGATTTTTTTGGAGAACGTGAGATTAATAAATATGGAAAAGTTTTGAGTTTACGTGCATAATATTTTATTGTGTGAACGTGTAATTGAAAATAAGTATGTAAAAATGAATTTTGAAGTAATGGTAATCAAACAAAGACTTACTTTCACTTATAAGTAAATATTTTCTTACGAGTAAACAATTTTGAAGCTTGCCAAACATGCTTCTAGTCTATTAGAAAAATGCAGCACTTGGCTATATAAAGTGTAAGGGTTAATTTCACAAATGGTCACTGAAGTTACCTGAAAATTTCAAAACGGTCACTGAAGTTTCAAAGTTTCAGAAACGGTCACTGAAGTTTGAAATTTCTTTCAAAACGGTCACTGAATTTTCAGATTTTTTGACCAAGTTTGAGGCAATTTTTCAGCAACTTCCGACCACCAAAACCGTCGATTTCGGATACCGTTGGAAAGCCCACAATGTCCTCTTCAATTACCACCAAAAATCTTCCCAAAACTCCAAGTGATTCGGCCGGAATAAACCCACGAAGTTGGCAACCGAAAATTGTGAAAATCTGTCCAGATTTTCAGATTTTTTGGGCAAATTTGAGGCAATTTTTCGGCAACTTCCGACCACCAAAACTGTCAATTTCGGATACCATTGGGAAGCCTACGATGTCCTCTTCAATTACCACCAAATGTCTCTCGAAAAATCCAAGTGATTCGGTCGGAATAAACCCACGAAGTCAGCTATCCAAATTGGACAGATTTTCGAACTTTTTTTGCCCAATTACATCAAACTTGGCCAAAAAATCTGAAAATTCAGTGACCGTTTTGAAAGAAATTTCAAACTTCAGTGACCGTTTCTGAAATTTTAAAACTTCAGTAACCGTTTTGAAATTTTCAGATAATTTCAGTGACCATTTGTGAAATTAACCCTAAAGTGTAAAGATCCAAGGAGACAAGTTAAAACTAAAGTATACGTTGTGTAGACATTTGTGGGCTGATAGTGACATTGTTGGCCAATGTTTCCAAATTGCAGGAGTCTTTCATAATTTTTTGCTGAATAATTTAGGTTTAATTGTATTTTAATGTTCAATTATACGTACAAGAAAATGACTGCTTCCTCCTTGTCATTTTTATTTTTTGACTTTTGCAATTATGCAATACTTTTAACATAATCGAAATAAAAGAAGAAAATATTTTATTAATATCCAATCTTTTTCCAAAAAGCTACAAATTGATCACCAATTATTTATTATAAGTGTCTGTCTGATTGTAAGGATGTATTTTGAATGAAAAGAAAATGAATTTTGGTGAATTAAATTGTTTAGAATTCATTTTATTGGAAATTGTCAATTAATTGTATTTGATTGGTATAATTTTTTACTTGAAAAATATTGAAATTTTGAATCTTTTGGTGTTCATTTGATTTTGTTTTTCATGAAAATTGTTCATTAATGGGATTTTTTTTTTAATAATCGGAGATAGAATTTGTTTCCATTGCCAAGAAGAAAACAAGCTGGAAAAGGAATTCCTCAAAAACTAAGAATTGGGCACGTGTGAAGTATAAGGTGGAAATTGAATTGCCAAGAACATTTGGCCAATCAAACATGAAATTTGGGTGGAAATGAAATTTCTTTTCCATTTTCCATGGAACTTTTACCCAATCAAACATGGTCTGATTGTCGAATGATGATTGAAACCGTCTAAATTAGTTTTAAACCGTTACATGATCCATCAAATCCAATTTTATGAATTATATTGTTTTTGTACTCGAGTTGGCGATTTTAAATTTGAAGTGAGGTAAGCTATCATCAAGACAATATTGCTTCTAACATACTTTAAATTTTAACGAGCATTTGATAACTCTTGTGAGAATGATGTAATGAAGTGCATGCCCTTCGGCATCTCCATGATTCAACAGTAATGAAGCAAGTCAATGCTATGCTTGTAGTGTGAATTTGACCTTCTAATTTTCGTGCCCTTTTGTCTCAACGTGTAAGCGAAGAAGCATGTTAGATAGATAGTATTAAATATATTGAATTAGATTTTTTCTCATTTAATATCATCTAATTTACCAAATTAAACATGCCAAAGATATGAACAGTAATAACCCCTTGATGGGAAAGAAATGTAATATTTTTTTTCTAATTTAATTATGGAGCTAATTCTTGACTTCTAATTTAATTTAATCTACCAGAAAAAAACCAATGGTTATCAGTACATCGAGTAGATCTATACTAATATATATTTCAACCAAATTAAAATAAAACTTAAATTATTTATATATTCAATTACTAAACATTCACTATTTACCTTTTGTATATGTTGCACCTAAGGCTCCTATTTATAAACCTAAATAAGGTTCCATTTTGGTTATTAACTACCAATAAACACGACTCTAAGTTGTTGAAGATTCCAATTCTTCTTTAAGAATCATTTTTCCTTACAATCTTCTCCTTGATTCTTGAGAAGAATTTTCAGAATTCATTACAGCTAGAACCTTCATAGCACTTCATCAACTTCATAGCCTCCAAGCATGTCTGCACACTCTCCATTTTGCTTGCCTCCTTTCTTTATCCACCTCTGGTTTCTTCTTGGACAATTCTTCTTATAGTGCCCTTCTTGATTACAAATCCAGCACACTCTTTTTTCTTTTCTTTCTTGGACACTCAGCACTTCTCCATTCCTCTTAACAAGGTTTCCATTCAGCTTCATATCCAATTCCTTCGAGTAGGCTGCTGTAGCAACTTCTTTGAGGGTTAATGATTCCTTGCTATATTTGATGGTATCCCTTAAGTGATCAAAGGCTGGTGGCAGAGAGTTCAACAAGAAAATGGCTTGATCTTCTTCATCAATCTTTACGTCCAGATTCTCTAGGTCAGATACCAGCTTAGTAAACTCATCAATGTTCTCATCAATTGACCTTGATTCATCCATCTTGAAGCTGTAGAATTTGTGCTTCAAGTAGATCCGGTTAGGCAAAGCTTTGGTCAAGTAAAGCTCTTCCAATTTATTCCACATTTCAGACGCCGTCTTCTCCTTAATGACCTTCCTCAGAACTATATCAGAGAGGCTAAGTATGATGGTGTTCCTTGCCTTCTTTAGAATTTCAGCACCAGTTTTAGATTTCTCTTCCAAGGCTTCTTCCAATCCAAGATTACCAAGATGTGCCATCATTTTCTCCCTCCACAAATTGAAGTCATTCTTGCCATTAAATTTCTCTACCTCAAATTTCGATGTTGACATTATGTGATCAAGATTATGGCCAGGAATCTATCTTTCACAAAAAACGTGTTCGGCCAATTAAAGATGCAGAAATCAGACCATAAACTTTCAAGCTCTGATACCAATTGTTGGGTTTTTAGGAGGCTATCTTTACTTTGGATTTATTTAAGAAGCTCGGTAATCGGCAAAGCATCAACAGAAAAGGAGAAAAAATTGGCTGAAATTGAACTTACCGTATATGGCTTATGCATATTGAATATTGCTTCTTCATGCTGGATATACTTGCAACTTACCGCGTTTGCACTAATGCTTTAAAATTGATTATGAACTCACAGATTTAAAGAAAAAATGTGATTACTAGCAAGATTCAACACTTAGAGTGATTAAAATAAGAAGAAATCACATTCCAACACTTTATTACTAAAGCAAAACATGATTTACACACTTGAAATATACAAGAAAGATTTTTCCAAATTTATAAGAATTCTATCATTCTTATCAAATCTCACTTTCTATCCCTCTTTCACTCTCGAAAGCTTTCTCACTTTTGCACTACCTAAGGCTCCTATTTATAGACCTAAATGAGGTTCCATTTCGGTTATTAAGTACCAATAAACAAGGCTCCAAATTGTTGAAAATTCCAACCAACATCAGTTGAAACAAATTGGTAACTTGAGGCTCCATTGAACTGAATTTATTTTAACAAATTTGGTAAAAATAAGATTGTCCCATTCTTCTTCAAGAATCACTTTTCCTTACATATTCAATTACTAAACATTCACTATTTACCTTTTGCATATGTTAAGATGTAGATAATAGAGAATTTTAAATTATTATTTCAATATGACCAAACTAATATTTTATTAATTAAATTAAAAAGAATTGGCCGTGGACTTTATTGAGAAGTAATTTTATCTATTTAACAGAATATATTTTATGATTAAAATATAATTAGAAGTGCATGCACGAGTCACGACCGGCAAGCGTGAATCATTGGCCGAAGTCGACAAGGTGCGTACGACTTGTTTGTTAATTCAACATAGTTTTTACATTAAGACTTAAATATTATAAACTAGAAATAAATACTATTTTGACATTTGGACTTTAAATACTCTATGATAGGAACATAAATAATAAATATTGAGAGAAAATGAGAGAATAATTTTCAAATAAGTCTAACCTCACTTATTTTATAATACTAGTCCAAGTGATATTAAAACATTAGATTTCATCTTAAAAGATCAAAATAGTTAAGAGAAGTTGCTCAAGCCTTTGTATTGATTTGTGTTTCAGTATTTTAATCGATATGAGAATTATCCTTTTAACATGCAGGTAGCTTAATCGTTTGATTTCCCGCAAGTGAACGGGATCGTGAACAAGTAATAAAATGGTGAATAAAATGTCGAATACAAGAGAACTATGTATTTAATCGAGTTAAAATTAATTTCAATTTTAATCGAATAACAAACACATTTTGTGATTTTTTATAATAATGTCTAAATTATCAACTAAACCATGAAAGCAAGTGTGCTTTTCAAATGTGTGAGATGTATTGCTAAGATATTAAATCCCTCTTATTATTTCATTTTTTAGTGTAACAATTAAAGTGACAATTTGAAAACATTCACGTTGGTCGATGTTTCTAATTTAATTGAAAATCTCTCTCGATAACGATCAAATCTATTCTCCTCATATGACCCTTCTATCTCTTCGATGAAAAATGTAAATATGATAAATGCATTAACAAGCACTAGAACACATATTGAAACCATATAAAGTATATAAGTATATATCTATCCTCTATCGAACCTTATAATATTTATTATATTGTGCTTAAACTCTATTGTCTCTCTCGATAACAATAAAATTCATCAAAAATTCAATTGGTGATCAAACAATTGAAAAAAAGATAAAACAATAATAAACATTCACAAATTAAATCAAATTAAAGTCAAGATAATTAATTAAAAACTAAAAATATCATAACAAGGGTTCATCTCATCCTAGCAATATACAAAACTAGTCTAACATATTGAAATGACAAGAAATCATATGTAAGTGAAAAGATATAACCCGATTTTGATAAATTGAGAAGATGAAGACGAATCTTGAAATCTTAAATCCCTTCAATGGGTTTTTTATGAATCTCCACTTGTGCCTTCTCTTCTTTGCCCAAAAAACAGGTATGAATCTTTACTTGATTGAATTCTTGCAAATCCATTTTAATTCGCTCACAAAGATTATGAATTCTCCTTCTTTAATGATATCAATTGATGAATATTGGACTATAATATGTACATGAGAGCTCTCCATATGTATTCTGCTGTTCTCTATTTGTAGGAGTCGAAAATTGGTTGAAAATCAGGTCTAATTTGATTTCCAAAAGAGTTCTAATCGAATAAGAAAAGTTGTTTTTGCGCTCGGATTTTTTGGTCTCTGCACAACAGTCAGTATTTTAGTCATAACTTTCTCTTCCGATATCCGATTGATGAGATTCAAAGTGCGTTGTAAATATAACTCAAATGGATATAACTGTAATAGAAATATGATTTTTTCAATTCGGACGTTTACTATGCAAAAAATCAGTTTCAATATTTGACTAGCAATCTGGAATATAACTTGTGCGATTGGAAATTGATTTTGATCATATTCTATTAATTTTTGAGTTCTAATTCAATCCAATTGTCTCATAAAAATCTTTCAAGTATCATATTTTGGCTCAAATCAACTATTGATTATTTTCAATTTGGTACTCTGACTATGAATTTTGCCATTTTTCACCATTTTTCGTTTCTTTCTTTCGATTCCTCGTTTAACAATTGAGTTTTACCTATATAACATAAAATACAATAATTTACAATATATTTTGTCAAAAGAACTACTAAATATTGATATTTTAGGTCCCGAATAAGTGTATAAAAATACACTTATCATAACTCATTTGAGCGAACTAATTTTAAAATTGCGTACTTATTTTCGATTTTTAATCACATTGAATTGTTGTTGGAGTTTAATGGGCTCCAATACCTAAGACTTTGAGTTTTATTTTAAAAGGACAATCTAGTTAATAAGAGTAGCACGAATCCTTATGCGTTGATCTGTATTTCAGTATTTAACTAGTGTGAAATTTATCTTTTAACATGTTGCACTATGTGATATACTCAGTTAAATGTAATATTATATGATTATTTATTTGTATATCGCCCTCAATGCCACCTATACTGGTGCTGTAATACAAATAGTACTAAAAAATAATACTTACAATTTTATACAATTATAATTTCGTAAACAACAAAATTTTAGATAAATTGTAGGATTTTACACGAAAATTTCTGATCAAATAACTTTATCCCCATTGATTGGGAAATTTTTCTATATGCATTCTACTCTGTTTGAGGCTAGAGAATAATACTTAATCGAGTAGTATCTGCTTCTTTTGCGAGAGTTGAGAAGTAGAGAAGGGTGAAGCTCAAGCAACCATGAACACTGGTAGAAAGTGCATTGGCAAAGTTCTGTGTCAAAAAAGTCATTTTATCGAGTTGTATTTAGGTTTAAGTTGTCGGGAGATTGTGTCTTTGGAAGGAATCAAAGTTAGTTCAAGAAGGTCAAGTTAAGGTAAAAATCGCTAGTTGGTCGTCAAGATAACCGCTCAGGCGGTTTTAGCACAAACTGATCGCCCGCTGACCTCCCAGGGGCTCTCAAACGGTCGTGTCATTTGGCGAAACCCTAATTCACGATTTCAACATTTTAACAATTACAAACAACCCATAACTCTCCATATTATAAATATCTAAAGTAAAATTCTTCCGTACTGTGTGTTGAGCCTTTATTATTCAAGAAAACACACTGTTTAACATTAAAATACTCATTCCATAATTTTCTTGTCTCAACCACAAGATCAAAATAATAAAAATCTAAAAAATAAAAATATCAAATAAACTCTATCAAATATTTTTCGGAGTTCTAAAAATCCAGAGAGTTGACTGGAGTTCCTGTTAGTGAAAAACGAGTTCGTTCTTGGTGATCCACGAAGGGAAAAGAAGTTCAGAGGTTCTAGAGCTGGTGTTGGAGTGCGATAAGTTTTTTTTTTTTTTTTTTTGATAATTATAGGTTGGAGGTCAGAGTCTACTAAGGTTTAGTAATGTTAGGACCAATTCTGTAAGCTAAATTTTTCTAGTGGATTATTTACTGGCACGTATGTCCGGAGGTTTTTTTTTTTTCCTCTTGAAAAGTTGTTCAAGGGTTTTTCTTTCATAATCAAATCTTGGCGTTGATTACTTTTTTGCTTTGTTATTTATGCTTGATTGATTGCTATGGTTTAAACTGTTTTTAATTCATCTAGATATTATCTGTGACTTATTGAATGTTATTGTTCGTTAATTTTTAATTTCATATATTACACCTATTCACCTTCCTGTAGATGTTAGTTGGATCGAACCTCGTTTTTTTCAAGCATCACCAATAGATTGCAGCTAGTGAAATCTTATCTATCAAAAGGTTCCTGTTTCTCCCGGAAATCTTTATATATGGGGCAGTGAAACGTGGTGCGGACGCTACATTATATGGCACCATTCTGAGTATCTTTGATTGAATGAGCAACCCAAAATTCATGTCCTTTGCTAGCCTTTTATGGGCAATCTGGGCTGTACATAATCGGGGGTGGAAGGCAGTGTTAATTAAAATTTCTTATATTAGTTAAATATTAAAATATCGATCAACTTATAAGGATTTGAGCTACTCTTAACAACATTAACCTTTTAAAGCCTAGCAGAACAAAGAAGTGAGTTTCTCGTGCAAGCCACTCTTCGACTCACACCTAATAGAGAAAATAAATAATTAAAATATTAAAAATTAAAACTTATACTCGATTTGAGTTGATACAAATGAAAACATAATTATCGACCAATGAGAAAGAGCTTAATTTGAAACGAGACCCATATACCAAAAGTGTGTTTGGTGGGGATTAAAATTAGATTTTTAGTAGATTGTGATAGAAATTTTTGAAATTTATGGTTGAAAAGCCATGGGACCCATGAAAGATGTTGTTTATATTGATTATTTGACTTTGATTTGATTAAAGTCTGATTTTAATCTGTACCAAACATGGCCTAAATGTGTAGCTGTCGTGGAAACTTTGTAGCACACAGACGAGTGAATGTCCTAAAGCAAATGCATATGGAGAAAGTTTGTGTCATGACTTTCGTCTCAACAAATCTCTACACATTACAATTTACATCTATCAAAGGAAATTTTACAAACTGAATGAACATCTTAATTATTTTAACTGGAGCACTCCCTTTTCTTGCATTGAAAAATGGAAATTTAGAGAGTTTAAAATGACAATTTTTTGATTCATCCCATTTTAGCAAAAAGTTCATATTTGAGAAGTCTTTACGAACGATTTTAGATTATAAATAGATAGAAGTACGTGATGAATATGTAAGTATTGATGTAAGAGTTTTAATTAACGATTTATAAACATGAGCCAAAGATGGGCTTATGCAACAAGTCTCTTTAATTGAAGAAAAAACATTAAATTCGGAAAAGACAAATTAATCAATTTGATAGTCTCCTACACTTTAAATTAAATTGAATGATATTTTAAAGAAAATTAAGATCAACAAGAATAGGTAGACGAATTAGATCGAGGATAATATATAGCAAGATTTGTCGCATATATTGGACACACGTCAAACTTAATAGATTGACACTCATTAAAGATAGAGAACTTCCAAATTATGTTGTGTTTTGACACTCAAAACTTGTTGATTCACGAATATCGAAAATTGATTCTTGATCAACAAAATTGGTATTATGAAGAATACAACTATTGGATCGATAAGAATTAAAACAAATTCAAGTTTTATAATTTTCATTCAATAATCATTCATTGAGTACAATGACGTCTTCGATATTTAAACACATTTGCTAAAAGTTAAAGGGTCACGATAAAAAATAGGGGTGGGCAACGGGTCAAGGCGGGCTGATTGTTACACAAACTCGACCCGAATTTATTGATTTTAGACTATTTTCTAACTTGAACCGGCCCGGTTGTTCGCAGAAACCGACCCACCTGACCCGACTCGAGACGGGTTCGGGTTGGTTCGGGCCGGGTCATGAATTTTTATTTTTTTTTTAATTTTTTTCATTAAGTCCAAACTACCAATTGCATCCTTATTTGCCTGAAATAAAATCAGAAAAAGTTAAATATTTTTCTTCATGTTGCTGATAGTTTGTCATTTTCATAAGTCATGATATCGTAAAAAATTTAAAAACACACTAATTAAACTAAATAAAATCAAAATAGTCATCAAGCATGAAAAAAATTTAAATATTACAGTAATCCAAACTCAATAAATAAGAACATACAAATACTACAATCATCCAAAATCAAAAATCTCATAAAACAAATAATAAGTTAAAATGTTACAACTTTCGAGTAATCGAATAAGCTTCGAGCATCATTCCTACAATAAAAACAATAGAAATACTTAGAGAAAAATATAAATATTACATTAATAAAAGTTATGTATATTAGAATACATATTTACCTCAAAAATGAACTAATCATATTGATTTACCCTTCATTTAATTTCTCTGATTTCAAAAGTTCTACAAAAAAATGATAATTAAATTAGGAATGAATTTGATAAAATATATATTTAACATAATCATGGAATAGTTACGTTACCTTTATCAAACTTATTATATTCCTCCACATCTTCCATATATATTTTCTCCATGCTTATAGACTCTTTAATCCAATTTTGTGTACACACTAAAACTTCCACCATTCTAGGAGTTAAAGAACTACGAAATGGATCAAGAATTCTTCCTCCGGTACTGAAAGCACTTTCTGAAGCCACTGTAGACACTTGAATAACCATTACATCTCTTGCAAGTTTTGACAATGTACCATATTTGTTTCCATTAACTTTCCATCAATTAAGAATATCAAAAGTATCGTCCTCAATATCTTCACAAGCATCTAACAAATATCTATCCACATCATTTTTCAATTCAATTAAATCTTTTGCTACTTGTGATCTCTTAAACCTAGAAAGACGAGAAAGAGACACACTTGAAGTGAGACTTTCTTTTGCAGAAGAAACCTCACTTGAAGAATTCAAATCGTTAGATACTCGATTACTTTCAGAGTTTGCTTCACATCTCACATACCAATCATAAATAGAAATCAAATTGTCTTTCAAAATCTTTGTCCTATTACAATCAACTTCTTTATCCTTATAAATATCACTAAAACAAAAATCAGCATATGTCAAAAATCAGCATATGTCACAGTAGCAATCAACAACAATTAATTAACTTTTTCCATCTTTCCCCAATACTTGTCAAACTTCTTCTTCATGTGAATAGTCATTTCACCCAAAAGAAAATCACCACTTAAACTCAATTGTTCCAATTCAGTTACAAGTGAACATATTTCATGAAGATAAACATTAGAGCTAACATGCATTGAAGTACTAAACTTCAAAGTAACTTCATAAAAGCCTTTAAGAAACTTCACAAAAATAGAAGCATTTTCCCAATCAAAAGTTGTAAGAGGCCCACTCCTACAACCATCATAATCTTGAAAATAATTTACATACTGCACATCATCCTCCTCTAACCTTTCAAAAGCTTTTTGAAATTTTAAAGCGGCTTCCAACATCAAATATGTGGAATTCCATCTCGTTGGTACATCCAAAAATACAAGTGATTTACAATCAATTTTTTCTTCCCTCGCACATTCCTTTAACTTTTGTTCTCTTGCAGGAGAATATTTAACATATTGTACAGCATTGCGAATACTAACAATTGAATCATGTGCTTCCTTCAACCCCTCACACACAATCAAATTAACAACATGTGCACAACACCTCATGTGCTGGTACTTTCCATCTAAAACACACCCATCACCACTTCGACCAATCATCTTTCTCTTAATATAAGAAATAGCCGTTTTATTTGTAGTTGCATTGTCAACTGTGATTGTAAACAGAAAACACAATTTTTCTAAACAAATATAATTAAGTAGATATGAATAATGTTGAAACCATGAGCCATCGATTGTTGTATCCAGGTCTGGCGAGGTCTTGTTGCTGCGTCACTACTCCAAACACTCAAAAAGTTGAAGTAATGCACAGGTTGAGAGAAGGACATGAAAGTTAGGAGCATGCTTGAAATGGAGGTGGCCCAACGGACTGGGTTTGGTGACAAAAGGTTGTTACCCTACATCATTTATATAAAAGTTGGAAGTTCCGTGTTTGAATCGACGTTAAAGCATTTCCATGAAATACGTGAATAATGCATGAACATACATGAAAACGAGATCAGGGCCCGGGAGACTAGGCTTGGCGTGGATTTTCGGGTTTGATTTTGGAAGATATATGATGGATTGCTTAAGTATCATGAGCTAAAAATTTTGGGAAAAGTGATGACAATACTCTATATCTTGGCGTGAAGTTCTTGTTGTCACGTTGGATGTAACTCTTTTTGTCTTTGAAATCTTCTCCAAGTTTTTTCTCTTATCATGAGACTAATGCTAAGCTGTTACAGGTAAATGGTCCGTATTAGCTAAAAATCCTGGTTGTAGCCTATGAAGTGAAACTCATGGCCTCTCAATTCATTCAGATGGTTCAATATATGGAGATGGGGTCTTCGAATTGAGTAGAACCCCACTGAGCTTCATTTGGTTCTCAAGGGTCAATTCCAATTCCGATTCCAAATGCCGGTGGTTACAGTGAATGGATTCAGTTTGTATTTATGTAAAGTTGAGTAATGCAGGTTGGATCGAAATAATATTGAACAGTATTAGAAAATAAATAAAAATCATTATTCTTCATAATTAACTAGTCTCTAAAATTGTTAGAATCATAATGCTGGATCGGATCAAGGATAATAATTATACTAAATTAAGATTTAAAATATTTTATTTTAAAAAAAAATGGATTTTGAGAAAAAATTAACTTCTATAATTTAATAACTGAAACTAGCAAAATCCTAAGGGATTCTGGAGTATAAGTAGCCCAGCCCAGAATGGCCCATCCGATTAGGGAAAAGAGAGAAAATTTTAATGCAGAAAATATTGTTGATGCCCAGGATCGAACTGGGGACCTTCAGTGTGTAAGACTGACGTGATAACCACTACACCACACCAACAAGTTGTCAGCTAATAGAGAAAATAAATAATTAAACTATTAAAAATTAAAACTTATACTCGATTTGAGTCGATACAAATGAAAACATAATTATCGACCAACGAGAAAGAACTTAATTTGAAACAAGACCCATATACCAAGAGTGTGTTTGGTGGGGATTAAAATTAGATTTTTAGTAGATTGTGATAGAAGTTTTTGAAATGTATGGTTGAAAAGTTGGGACCCATGAAAAATGTGGTTTATATTGATTGTTTGACTTTGATTTAGATTAAAATCTGATTTTAATCTGTACCAAACATGACCTAAATGTGTAGCTGTCGTGGAGACTTTGTAGCGCACAGACGAGTGAATGTCCTAAAGCAAATGTATATGGAGAAAGTTTATGTCATGACTTTCGTCTCAACAAATCTCTACACATTACAATTTACATCTATCAAAGGAAATTTTACAAACTGAATGAACTGGAATTTCAAAAGTAGGAACATCTTAATTATTTAAACTGGAGCACTCACTTTTCTTGCATTGAAAAATGGAAATTTAGAGAGTTTATAATGACAATTTTTTGATTCATCCCATTCTAGCAAAAAGTTCATATTTAAGTTTGAGAACTTCCAAATTATGTTGTGTTTTGACACTCAAAACTCGTTGATTCACGAATATCGAAAATTGATTCTTGATCAACAAAATTGGTATTATGAAGAATACAGCTATTGGATCGATAAGAATTAAAACAAATTCAAGTTCTATAATTATCATTCAATAATCATTCATTGAGTACAATGACGTCTTCAATATTTAAACACATTTGCTAGAAGTTAAAGGGTCACGATAAAAAAGAAATAACAGAAAACACAATTTTTCTAAACAAATATAATTAAGTAGATATGAATAATGTTGAAACCATGAGCCATCGATTGTTGTATCCAAGTCTGGCGAGGTCTTGTAGCTGCGTCACTACTCCAAACACTCAAAAAGTTGAAGTAATGCACAAGTTGAGAGAAGGAAATGAAAGATAGGAGCATGCTTGAAATGGAGGTGGCCCGACGGATTGGATTTGGTGGATTCTTGAGCTTGATTTTTGGTGATATGGGGGGGGGGGGGGGGGGGTGGGTGGGTTGGTCTCATGAGTTAAAGATTTTTGACAAAAGGTTGTTACCCTACATCATTTATATAAAAGTTGGAAGTTCCGTGTTTGAATCGATGTTAAAGCATTTCCATAGAATACGTGAATAATGCAGGAACATACGTGAAAACGAGATCAGGGCCCGAGAGATTAGGCTTGGCGTGGATTTTCGGGTTTGATTTTGGAAGATATATGATGGATTGCTTTAGTATCATGAGCTAAAAATTTTGGGGAAAGTGATGACAATACTCTATATCTTGGTGTGAAGTTCTTGTTGTCACGTTGAATGTAACTCTTTTTCTCTTTGAAATCTTCTCCAAGTTTTTTCTCTTATCATGAGACTAATGCTAAGCTGTTAAAGGTAAGTGGTCCGTATTAGCTAAAAATCCTGGTTGTAGCCTATGAAGTGAAACTAATGGCCTCTCAATTCATTCAGATGGTTCAATATATGGAGATGGTTCATTTGGTTCTCAAGGGTCAATTCCAATTCCGATTCCAAATGCCGGTGGTTACAGTGAATGGATTCAATTTGTATTTATGTAAAGTCGAGTAATGTAGGTTTGATCGAAATAATACTGAACAATATTAGAAAATAAATAAAAATAATTATTCTTCATAATTGACTAGTCTCTAAAATTGTTAGAATCATAATGCTGGATCGGATCGAGGATAATAATTCTACTAAATTAAGATTTAAAATATTTTATTTAAAAAAAAAAAAAAGGATTTTGAGAAAAAACTAACTACTATAATTCAATAACTGAAACAAGCAAAATCCGAAGGGATTCTGGAGTATAAGTAGCCCAGCCCAGAATGGCCCATCCGATTAGGGAAAAGAGAGAAAATTTTAATGCAGCAAAAATTTGTTGATGCCCAGGATCGAACTGGGGACCTTCAGTGTGTAAGACTGACGTGATAACCACTACACCACACCAACAAGTTGTCAGCTATTCATTCATGTTTATATAATTGAGTAATGGAAAACATAAAATAGAATACTTTTTATTATGATCTCAAATTTCTATATTATAAATAAATTGTTAGTTGAACTGGTAAAGATATATTATTGTTGATTATTAAATTATAGAAATAGTCCTGCTAATTTATTTATGTGTGGAGATGACTTACTTCTCACACTAAACATATACAATTTATTATTACAAATTTCCCTAAAAAAATATGTATGAGCCTGTTTGGTAGAGATTAAAATCGTATTAAAATTGAAAAATTAGCTGTTATTGTTGACTTTTATTAGACGAGTGAGATTCAATAACGGATATATTTTCAATTTTAATTGAATTTTAATCGGTACCAAATGAGCTCTATATGGGAGATCATAAAAAAAAACTAAGATAGATAAGAGTTCACTTTCAAATGCCAAATACCATGACTCACGTTACCATGTACGAAAGGCTAGGAATTAAAATACACTGAAAATTTCTATAATTATAGTGCAATTTATTTCTCTCGAAATATATGACCGATCGAGACACAATTTTTCAGTAGTTCATATATGATGTGAACCCATTGCTGAGAGGATCGGTAGCTCGGAGTTAGATCGAGATTCTATTATTATAAAATTTAAAGAAAGATACTTAGAAACTTCCTTTTTTCTACAAAAAAGGAGGTTTTTTTTTTTTTTTTAAAGATAAGATACAATTGACTTTCAAATATCATGAATCGTGTGTATTTAGTATTTACATCAGGAAGAAGGACTGGCCCTTGAGTGTAAGGAATTAATCTCCTCTCTACCCAAAGAAAAAGGATGGATTTTTCTTATCTATACAAATATGAAAGCTTCTGGTATAGTACTGCCATACAGCTTCAACGAGTTATTACATGTCAAAAACACTTCCACGCTCAAGATTTTGATATTTTTCTCGTTATATCTCCCAAATCAGGGACTACATGGTTGAAGGCAATCATCTTCACTTAAGTGAACCAAAAGAGATATCTAGTGAGGTAAAATCACTCTTTAATTACTTAAAAACAATTCTCACAATCTTGTACCTTTCTTGGAATTAGAATATGTTGGTAATCAAATCCAAGATGTGGCTTTCTCTTCGTCTATTAGTCTTTTTGGCACTTATTTACCCTATTTTTCCTTGCCAAAATCAGTGCATGATTCTGCATGCAAGCTTGTTTATCTTTGTAGGAACCCTAAAGACACTTTTGTGTCCCTTTGGCATTTCACTGACACGTTAAAGCCTTAGGAGACAAGAAGCAATTCACTTGGAGTCGGATTTTGACATGTTTTGTAGAGGAGTGAGCAGAAATGGACCCTTTTGGGATCATGTGTTAAATTATTGGATGAAAAAGCAAGAAACATTCTGACAGGATATTCTTCTTGAAGTACGAGGATATGAAAGAAGAACCTGTTGTTCATCTAAGACGCCTCGCCGAGTTCTTGGAATGCCCATTTTCGGTAGACAAGAAGAAACTGGTTTGGTGGAGGAAATCTTGAAGTTGTGTATCTTTGATAATTTGAGCAATTTGGAAATCAGACTGACAAGTTAGCATATGGTATGGAAAATAAAACATATCATTTGGAGATTGGAAGAATCATCTGACCGTTGAAATTAGTGTTGGACAAAATTCCTAAACCGAGCCGAGCGATTCATCATAAGTTAAATATCTGAATGAGTATTTGAATCAAGAATCGATGAGTTTGGTTCGATTCTCAGCCTGAAATGGTGAATGAACTCAATCAAATTACTGAACACAAGTTCAGTGAGGTTGGATTAGTACATTAATTTTTGGGATTATTAATTGCATCATTTGATCTAGTTAAATTTATCAAATCTTTGGATTAGTACATTAATGTTGGAGATCCATTGATGACTCTCTTAAGTGCTTGTTTGGATTGCACTATTATGAAATTATAAAGAAGAGAAATATAATAGGTCAAACAAAATGTAGGCAAAACAAGTGAGTATTAGTTGTGAATGTATGGTTAATTAATGTTTGATATTTATTTATTTATTTATTTTTATCACAAGAAGAATATAATGTGTTGGCAAAATATGTTTTGGACATATATATTTTTTATTATTAATTTTTGGTTTTATTAATTAAACAAATTCAAAATTTTGTTATGGAGTAATTTGGACAAGTTTTAGGAAATTTCGGGTGAAGTGTTGGTTAGCTTAGTGAGTTCAAGCTGAGTCAGATGGTTCATACATTTGTTAAAATCGCTGTAACTCGTTATATTTACCAATGTTCTAAAAAGCGTAATGCGTGGAAGTCAAGCTAAGTGTTAGACGAGATTAGACGAGACTTATGCGTAAAAAGACGTTTTCTTATTTTAATTTTTAATCAATCAAAAAATCATTTAATAATTAAAAATAATACTTACTAAACATTTAAAACAGATTTATAGAAACTTTATACATTTTTTCAAAATTTCCAACAAAAAAGATAAGTTTTAAATTTAAATACAAAATAGTAAATAAATAGCATAAAAACTTAAATATTATCTAACTCTTTATTGGAGGAGAGAATTGTTTTGATTTCAGTGATTGTTTTAAATTAGGAAAAATTGAAAAAATTAACCTTTAATAAATTTTAACTTCAAAGGATTGAAAAAAAAAATAAATTAAACAAGCCCGCATAATTGCGCCTAGGAGTGCATTAGCTGGCGGTCAACGCTAAATAAGGCGCGTTGACCGCCAAATAAGGCGCCAAGCCCACGCATCGCGTCAAGACGCGCTATTTAGAAAACTGATATTTACCATATCAATGTAGATTTGAAGTATAAATTTCCATATGAACACCTATATTGCTAGACACGAATTTTTGTATACGGAATCAGGTTAAATACAGGAATTCAAAGACTTTCCTTATTTTTAACTAAGAATAATTTGATTTGATATTATTTAAATTTTTTATTTAGTTCTGTTGTTGTCATTATTATTATTATTTATTTCTTTTTAAAATTTTAAAATTTAATTTTTTTTTTTTTTTTGAGATCCTTGTGAATTGATCATGTAACCCATTAAAAAACTATTTTCTTGTGCACAAATAATGGAAAAAAGGTCCCCATATAGATTAGGATTACACATTTTTTTTTTTTTTTCCGTAGACCTTGAACCCAACAAAAAAAATTGTTCTGGAAGAATAAGAGAGGAAGCTTGAAGGCAGAAAAAAAATTCTTGGAGAACTCGTGAAGAAATCAAAATACTCATTGAAAAGAATTCAATGACAGTCGCATCTTTGCGTGATTCTTATTTTGATTTGTGGATCCCGAGTTCAATCGAGAAATTTTGTAAGCCTATGCACTGTTTGATTTGGGTCGATTTCGACCCCAACTCGAAACTCAAACCAAATTAGGCAGTTTGGATGAATCTCAACTCAAATCAACCACTCTTAAACCAAACCAAACCAAACCAAATCGGTTTGGTTTGATTAGCCAGTTTGAACTTTTGTCCAAATTGTATTATTTAAAAAAAAAAAATTTATCTCGAGTTTTGAGCTAACTTAGAACACATATAACTTTGTTTTTGATTTATAAACTTTTTTTATTTGAGTTACAATCTATAGCAACTAAAAACAGCTTTGAAATTTCAACTTTCAAAAAATGAAAATCATTATCTCAATATGCGTTTTTACAACATGTAAGTTGTAATTATCAAATCAGAACATAACATATAATTAAAAATATTCAATATTATAACTAATACATAACCATAGATCCATAATCATTATCTCAATTTGCATTTTCAGAAGGCGAACTTATTACAAGTAAAGCATGCAATATAGAAAAAAATTAACTAAAAAACAAGCCTACCAACCCTAAGCAGAAGACAACGTTTATAAATGATATAAAATAATACCAATGTTTCCTTGAAAGTGTCCTCATAAAACAAAGTCTTTATATAGTATTCAACAAGAATGCTCAAAGAGATAGCTTGTACACCTCCACTTTTGGAAAAAAAACATCATTAAGCTTTTGATTTTGACTTTTCTTTTTTCGAATAAAATAAAATAAAATAAAATGAAAACATGTGTAAGTGGGTTGGGTCGGTTAACCAGCGGTTTGGGGCTTTAAACTATGGCCGAACCAACCCACCATGGTTTTGTTTAAAATAAAACAAAATCAAACCAATTAACTATGTGAAACCAACCCGAGCCGATTCGGTTCGATCGATTTTTCGATTTTTTTGCCTAGGCTTAATCGAAAGAGCGGTATAAAATGAAGATGGAATACTTAATTCCGCTCATTGATAGATTAAAATGGCTAATAAACGAAAAGTATTAGTTGCTTTTGATTCATGTTTAATTTTTGGTTTTGCAATTAAATTTCTTAGTTGTGTTGAGAAAATTTGTAATACCTAAACTTTAGACGATGGTAACATTCTTCTATAGTGAATCATTTTTGTTCGTGGCATGGGATCTTTCCCCTTGGGGTTTATTGCATTACTTCGAGTGTTCTGTGCTTAAGTTAATCTTTTTAATATGATATATAACTGCCGTATAAGAAAATACAAAATTTTATGGGCTGTGAACTAGTTAAAACATATTGATAAACTATTAAAGTATACGTAAAATGTAGATTTAATTAATTTTGAACTAGCGTTGATTAATCCATGGTTCAGTGTTCGTTAGACTATCATCCAATAATTAAATCTGATTATTAATATAATTATTCAAACAATTTAGTGGTACTCTGTGAGTTATATTTTCTCACTTTAGTAGGCAATAATGAAATCTAAACAAGCACTAAGTTCTACAAGGAGATTTTTTAATTTTTTGAAGAAGTTTTTTCTCCGACTAAAAAACTTTTGTGGAGAACTCTTTGTCATGAGTCTAATTTATACTTGAAGTTTCGGACGTGAATTTTTCATTGAATCCTTTTGAAGGATCTTCAATAGTCTTGATAATGACATTTACCAAACTTGAAATTAGGGCTGGGCAAAATGTCCGAACCGAACTGAACCGAACCGGAACCGAACTGAACCGAACCGAACGGATTTTCTTAAATTAAAAACCCGAACGGGTATCCGAATCGAGAACCGACGGGTTTAGTTCGGTTCTCGGTTCTAGACCAAGAACCGAAGAACCGAATAAGAACCGAATTTTTTTTTTTTTTTTTTTACAATTGAGCATTTGGACTTTAAGTATATTGAATATAACCCAAACCGACCAACATAAAAAAAATTGCAAAAAAAAGCCACTAAATATAAAAGGGAAAGAGCCCTAGAATTTTCGGTCTTCTCTTCTTCTCTCTCCAGTCCATTCCTGCTGCACAACATGTTTCTCATCCAGTCATTAGTCATTTTCTCTCAACTTGAAGAAGTCCTCCTCCTTCTAGTTCCCACACTAAGCTGGAGTACTCTCGTAATTATTCTTTTCATATTTAAGAGACGTGAGATTTTACCCTCTTAAAGCTAACAGTGCTTTCGTTCTTTTATCGTGTTTACAATGACAAATTTTTTAAGCCTTCCAGAGCTTTACACAGAATTTCCAGCTCTAGCTACTGGATTCTTTTTCTTTACATGGTACTCAAGAAATTGTTAACATTTTAATGGTACATGGCAAGTCAAGCAATCGATGATTACATTACATAGTTGGTAAGTATTTTTAATACTTTAAAATATTACGTTCATTTGTAAAAGCTAAGATTGAACCTGGTCAATATTCACACGCAGATTCACTCGGTGAAAGTACTGAGCACGTTGGGATTGCCTCACTTCTCACAATGTTTTCAGAAAATAGGAATGATTTTGGTACCACTTCTCAAAATGGAGAACATAGTTAGATGCTTTTATATGTTACCTTTTGGTAGGTAAGTAGTGGAGTAGTAACTGTTTGAGGAAAGCAACAAAAAAAATTGTGATCTATATTGTCTAGTACTAAAGTGTTAGCATTTTGTGAAAACTTTCTAATATATTATGGATTAATTATTCAAGACGCACTGACAAAGTTTTCTAAATATATTTATATAGTGTTATTATAAATGTTAAAAAAATTAATTATAGTAGGAACCGAACAGAACCGAATGGAACCGAACCGAACCGAACCGAACCCGAACCCGAACCCGAACGGTTCCAGAATTATATCTGGAACCGACGGTTCCATTTACTAAATACCCGAAAATTTCTGGAACCGAAAAAACCGAACCGAACCGAACCGAACCGACCCGCGCCCACCCCTACTTGAAATGATATCCGCCAACTGTTACCGAATAATGCTTCAACTTTTCATAAAGTAGTTTTATAACTTTCTTGACATTATTTGTCTTTTACTTTGAATGATGACAAAGTTTGTAGAAACAACTTTTGAGGTAGAATGCATAATTGAAATAATTTCTCCTTTGCAGCATGAACCCTGTATTGTCTGAATTTGTCCAAATAATTAGGTTCTTATAGTCGTTTTAATTCCTTTTGAGTTTTTTGATTTATTAATTCATCAATGTCTATACCCAAGTATCATTTCTCATTACTTTGAGCATAGTTAGTTTCTGAATTCGATTTTTGAGAAGAACTTGACTTTTATTTCTTTGAGGTAGATTCTGCCAAAGAAGCTATTTTTTTTTTTTTTGAAATAAAAGCTAATTCCTCCGGCGTCTTGCATTGAGAAAACATAGCTAATAATCTTGATTTTTCTGCAAGAAAATCAACCTGTTTTCCTTGTCCTTTCTTTGAGAATTTTGGAACATCAACATTCTTTTCTTATTGAATCCATGAAATAGCAGCTTTTGGATAACAATTTGTTTTATGAAATTTGAACCACCATTTGATCTTCAATCTCTGAATAATTATATGTTTAACACTATATTCATAGTTTGTATTTTGAACAAGATTGAAACCCCAGCAGAATACCCACAAGATCTTGAAATCATAGGCGAACTGAAACAAAACATTTTCTCAAGGCTTTAAAAATGTTTTTGCCTCTTTTTTTGGTTGAATAATTAGAATCCTTGACTAGTAAGATTGGGTAAAATCATATCGTCAATACCAAAACATTCGAACCAAATTTGAAACCATTTTGAAAAATTTGAAGGGCATGTTTGGTTGGAAGAATAAACCAGAAATGTGTCAATTGCCTAAAATAAAAAAATGATATTAAACGTCTTGATAATCAAAATAATTGAAACGAGATTCAAATGTTTAATCCTTGAATAAATGCATTCTTTTCTCGTCCTATGGGTTTTGTCCACGATCTTCAAAAGATAATACCCTTTTGAATATTAATTTTTGAAAAATCAATTTGTTTATATCTTTAGGATTTGGTGTATGAGTTATGATAGCTGATCCAGATTTAATAGGAATGACTTCATAAAATGCTCTTGATTTTTTTTTAATATTTCTGGGCATGAAATAAAATTGGGAGGGTAAAATATCTTGTAGACATTTATTTAGAGATGAATATCTATGAACCCATGAAGTTTCCATTTTCACAGAGGAATATGGATTGATTTGGCAAAATAATGAAAAGATTTTGAAGGGTTCATTTCAGGTGATTTTGAACAGCTTTTTTGAAGTTTGTATGGGAAATTTCTTGCAAATTGCAAATATTTTTGGATTGAAAAACTCCAGGTTCTTGAAAGGTTGAAAGAGAAAGTTTTGTAGTAGTTTTTTTAAGAAGATGAAGAACTTTCATCCTTTCTAGATCCTTGAATATAATCTTCAATTGAAAGTATATGAATTGAAGCTTTCTTTTTATTCTTCTTGGAAGAAGAATCCATATTGAAAATTTCTCTCAATTTGAATATCTTTCTAAAGAAACTTTATCTCTATAACTCTCTTGTGATGAAATATGTAGGAACATTAAGAATTTCTTGTATATATACAATTTTGAAATCAAAACAAGATAGCTTGTCATCGTGCAAAAATTTGTTTTGAAATAAGATTTTTAACATCTTTTTGTAACGTCTTTTGAGACGTTGCAATCTGTTTTTAAAATAATTTTTTAATTGATCAAATCATTTTGAAATACATAAAATTATTGATAAATTTCCTTTTTTAAAGTAGAATAGTTCTTTTGAGGTCCGATCCACACACTAAAGTGAAACCTAACCAACCGTTCTTGATGAGACTCTTTTGGAATCTGTTTTAATACCCCACCATATCCTATTTCAAACACATATGTCTCAACAATAATGGATGCAAGTGGATCAATAGTTGATAAATATGGAATGCTTTTGATAGTTCTTTTTTTTTTTTTTTTTTTTTTAACATTTTGAACAGTTAAAGTATGCTCTGGGGTCCACGGTTGTGGATTCTTTTGTAACCTTTGAAAAAGTGGAGCATAAAGTAGCCCGGTATTTTTAACAAAATTAGCCACATAGTTGACACAGCCAAAAAAGCGCTGCAAACTTGTTTTATCTACAATTTTATCTAGAAATTTATCAGCGAATTCTAGACTTCTTTGAATAGGTGTAAGTGTTCCTAAGTATATCTAATGACCTAAGAACCTTATACGTATTTGACAAAGAACAATTTTCTTAGCTAAAATAGCTAAACATTATTTTTGAAAACATGAATGAATGTATTGATACGCTTAAAATGCTATTTTATACTATTAGACAATATGAGAACATCATCAATGTAAACGATGATAAAATTTTGTAAATGATTGACAATATCATTCATATTTTTTGAAATTTAGGAGTATTTTTAAGATCAAATGGCATAACATTCTATTCGCATTGACCAAAAGGAATATTAAACGCCGTTTTGTATCTATCTTCTTCTTTAATTTGAATTTGTTAGAAACCTAACTTCATATCAAATTTGGAGAAGATATCAGCTTTGAATAATCTGTTTAACAAATATTTCTTTTGAGATTATGAATATCTTATCCATTGAAGAGATTTATTGAGATGTTTGTAATTAATAACTAAACTAGGAACATCTCTTTCAATTTTAGCAGAGTTATTGACGTAAAATGCTGAACGGCTCCAAGAGGATTTACTTGGACAAATCAGTCATTTATCAAGTGAATCATTGATCTCCTTGATACAATGATTAAGCCTTTGTTTGTTTGCCATTAATTCTTCAAAAGTAGAGAAATTTGTACAGTTGGAACCAATGACCCACCCACCATTGTTGACCATCTGTGTCTTGTATGGGCCCCAACTTTGACAATAACGACACTAATTTTTCTAAAAATGGGGAAAGTATATGGAACAAACAGGGGCTAAGTAATTCTTTGTTCATTTGAATCTGACGAGACTTTGTAGGAATATTTGACTTATGAAAATCAGAATTGTATGGAAGAGAAACATGTTTCTTTCTATTTCAAAAAGCATTTGGCATAGTATAACATATTTCATCTTCAATATTTTTCTGAAATAAAAAAAATCTTTTCAATAATTGAAGAATCTTTTAACTGTTTTTCAATTTCTTGAAATTTAATTTATTCTTTAAGAAATTGAATATGTTTATTTTTGCAATTGATATTATTAATCAATTTTGAAATGGATGCTTCTTTCAAAGCATTCATATCTTTGTAGGATGGATGATTTGTAAATTTGAAAAATATATCTTACCCTGATATATTGGTGGTAAGACCTTTTGAATTAATTTGAAAATGATAAATTTAAACGATAAATGGAGTACCAAGGATAACTTTTTGATCTAAATCTTTGACTAAATAAAAAATATTTTTGAAACAAATATTGGAATTGCCAACATGAGCTTTTGAACGTTTATACTGAAGATTCAGTTTTTTTTTTTGTTTTTTACCACTGATATAAACGCTCACTAGTTTTTTTTTCGAAATATTTTTTTAGGGATAAGACATTCTCCAATGCAATTTTGATTAACATCAAAATCAATTAAGACGCTAGTATTAAGTTTGAATTCTTTGCTGATTACAATAGTCATATTGTAGCACCATTTTTGAAGTTAAATTCGGTTAATAACCCTAACCTTTTCTTCTTCAGATTGAAAATTCTTATGAGAAGTGGATGGAGAATCTTCTTAATCAGAAGAGGAGTTAGAAGATATCTCATGTTCCAAATTCTTGGTTTTCAAGAGAGCAACTTCTATACGAACATCTTTCATTTGACGTTCTAATATAGAAATTTGATATTTCATATCATTAATTTTTTTTTATTCAGAACATAAGACCTTTGAAGAGTTTACCACTTTGAACCTATTTAATATATTATTCGTATTAAATGGCTCAACAGGAGTATTAGAAGGTAAAAGAGAAGAGACATTTTCTTTAATTGAGAATTTTCAATTTTCTCAATTATTTCTTGAATGAGTTCTTTTTTTTTTTTTTTTAATTAAAAAATATGATTTTACAACAACAAACTTCTTTACTTTGACTTGAAGTAGAAGAGGAATTTGAACTAGTTTCATCGTCAGAATCTTCCTGATGTTGATAAACCATGTCAGGTTCAGAATCAAAATTTTCTTCTTCTGAACTGGAATTGAGTAAATTGAGATGTTTAAGTTTAAATTCTTCAACAATTTGAAGATTGCTAATATTTCCCTTCATATGAAATTTATTTGAATAATGATCAGTTTGTTTACACTTCCAACAAGTAAAAAACTCCCCATCTTTTGAAATTGGTGAAATACATCATGCTGTCTATTTTATTAATAAAAAGATTCAAAATGACAAATATATTTTACTATTTAAATAAAATAAAATAATTAATAAATAAAGTGCTAATTGTAACTACAAACCCGATTTTTCTAAAAAAAGTATAAACGAGTTTCAAATAAATACTTTAAAATTTAAAACTAAAATAAAAAAATCAATATTCTTTTCAAACTCGTTTATACTAAAAATAAATAAAAAAATGAGCATGTAGTTGCAATTAGTTCTTTATTTTTTTCTTTTTCTTTTATTTAAATAAGAGGATATTTTTCATTTCCAATCTTTTTATCGATAAAATATGAGATAACGGGGCATTTCATCAATTCCAATAGGGAGGGGGGGGGGGGGGGTTCCCTTTCTATTTTTGTTTTTTCCATTTTACTCTTATTTATTGAAATTTAACAGCAGAATTGACGAAACATGACGATATGAGGGTTTTTTGCACAAAAAGTTTTAAACGAGGAGGTTTTCTGATATTTTCAATATTGGTTTTTCCATTTTCTCTTATTTATTGAAATTTAACGGCAGAATTGACGAAACATGACGATATGAGGGTTTTTTGCACAAAAAGTTTTAAACGGGGAGGTTTTCTGCTATTTTCAATATGCACTGGGTTTTTCTGCTATTAAGCCGTAAACCACTACAACAAAAACTGTCTTCTCAAAAAACATTGCGAAAGACCTTTTGCTTTCGCAACGTTTGTGCATATGATGCAAATCTTGATATTGTCGTAGAGTAGAAGGATACGGTAACGTTTTTTTAGCGTTGCCGTAGACATTTTTCAACATTTTTTTTAACGTTGCGAAATACTATTTTTTACAACGTTTTCTGAACGTTGCGATAGACAGTCTTTTGCAACATTTTTCTAACGTTGCGAAAGACAATTTATGCAACATTTCTTGACCGTTGTTGTAGATTTTTTTACATTTTTTTAAATATAATTTTTTTTGTTTGTTTAGTGATTTACATAAATCAACCATAAATCGTGATAGAAGATAACAATATCAAATAACTCCAATAATCATTATTAATTGAATTGCAAAATGTAACAATATCCGTACAAAATCTAGATCCAAAATTTTGAAGCACCTGAGAACTACCACAAATCCTAAATAGTGAGTAAAATAGCCCCACCGATGGTCATCATTATCTAGTTTTTTTTTCTTTTAATATCTCCCTCCAAACCAGTAGGAGCATGTGATTCAGTATTTGCTCTCTTCAACTTTTGTTGTACTTGCTTTACAACATTTGTTGTTTTTGTTGCAATAGAAGGATCCTTGCCACCAACACCAACTGCTCCAGATAGTGAATCCTGCTGGATGTTTCCATGCTTGATTGAATTCGGACCCACTTGCCCCAGAACAAAGATCCTCTTATATCTCAATCGTCAAAGACTTGACTCATAGCAAAAGAGAAAAGTGAAGTGATTATGAAAAACACGAATAATATTACAAAGGATTCTCAGTAGCAAGTTTCAAGTATAGAAAAAGCAATATGTAACAAAAACTGCACCTTTTGTCACACCTCCAATACTATCAAGCTCTTCCAAAACTGCCCAAAGCTTTTATTCCCTAAAGAGAATCCTAGACAACCAAAAGCCGTATAAATTTTACTAAGTATGAGCAACTAAATACTGAAGGGAGTGTGGATGAGGTCAAACCTCGAATACAAACGTGTGATCCTTTGAGACGTTGAGGATTTCAAGTGCCTTCTAATAAGCTTTTGGGAATGGTTTAGCATGTTCACAGTCACTTCCAAGAACTACGGTATGGAAGAATTCTGACAATCTAAGAGTCGATATCATAAATTTAGCATTTGGATGATGTTTGGTAGGGATTAAAATTAGATTTTTAGTAGATTGTGATAAATATTTTTGAAATATGTGGTTGAAAAGTTGTAGGACCCATGAAAGATGTGGTTAATATTGATTGTTTGACTTTGACTTGAATTACTGATAAGTGCGTTTTGCGCACTTAATTATGCGACAAAACATGATTAATTGTTGATACAAATGCTTGAATATGGCTTAATCCGATATGAATTGTGTTTGTAGGCTTACTTTGATGAAATTAATGAAATATGAGTGAAGAAAGGCGAAAATGACCAAAATGGAAGGAAATGAAAGTTTGAGGACTAAGTTGCAATTATTCATAAGTTGACCCGAACAATGAATCAAGCATTGAATTTCGCTAAGGATCTAATTGTCAATAATATAGATGACTAGAGGAGGATGGAAGATGAAGAAAAGCCAAAAGTAGAATGAAAAGAAGATTGGGGATCAATTTGCACTAGAAGCGAAAATTCTCCCATGCTATAGCATGAAAATATACCTTACTATAGCCCAGACTTCAATGGAGATTTTCAGGAAGTATTTACTTTGTCCATGCTATAGGTAGGATGGAAATATACCTTGCTATAGTAAGGTGTATTCTGGGCGAGAAAATCTTTTGTTTCCTTATCCAACTCCAACTCTTATGATAATGATTTTAGGGCAACTATAAAAGTCTAAACTCATCCAGAACTAGGTTTTTTTATGCATTCTTAGAGAGAAAAACACCATTGAAGAGAGAGAACAAGGCAAGAATAAGAGTTTCACTTCAAGATTCAAGTTTTAAATTCTAGTTCTTTGGTGATATCTTCTTTTTATTACTTTTATTGTTTTTTTATTTTATCTATATTAGGCTAGGCTTCTTATGTACTAGGTGAACGATGAACCTCGCACTATGATCTTTTAATTCTTTAATTTGCAATCTGATATTCAAACATGTTGATGGATATTGAGTGATTTATATACATTACTTTTTCTCTACAATTATATGCGCAATAGTTGTATGAGTGTGGTGACTTATTTTATGCATTCGAAAGAAGGGAAATAAGTCCGACAAGGTATAAATCATCGTTTAGTTCATATAGGATAGAAATATACCGATATACTTTACGTGAATCTCTAAGTATTTACAAAACTTCATGCATTCTTGTATATTGCATTTGTCATAGAAATATAGTCAAATGGTATGCTAGAATATGTTCAATTCTACTCGAAAGAGATTGTTGGATAAGTTAGAAACATTGATTCTTCAACCAATTCACCGTGTTATCAAATTGTGAAATAGGGATTAAAAGTGAATATTGTTTGGTGATTCGGGATCCTAGTACGCCTTTTTCATACATTAATTCTTCAACTTTTGCATTCAATCATCATTTTTGCATTTAGTTTATAATTTTAGTTTAATTTGCATAATAACCATAGTTTCATCATAACATCATAAAAATAATAATCTTGAGTTTAATAGATTCGGTTAAGATCAAGATAATAAAAATTAAGTTGAATCAATCCTCGTGGGAACGATACTCGAAATTCTAGGATTTTCACTTTATTACTTGTCAACGAACTGTGCATTTGCGGTGATTTAAATCCGAAACACATTTTCGTGAACAAGTTTTTGGCGCCGTTGCTGAAGATTGAGTATTAACTTGATTTTTGTTATTTAGACACTAATTCGAACTTGCTTTTAATTTTAGTTTATTTATTATTTTCAATTTAGTTTATTTACTTGGGTTGAGCTAAGTGCTACTATTATCAGCAGGATTACCAAGAACAAATACAAATGACTGATCAACAATTGGAATCGATTGTAGCACATGTAGCTCCCGCCAATGCAGAAGCACAATATGATGGGAATGCTCTGCTTGGGGATCTTTGGTCACCGTTCATCATTCAAAGCCAATCCAGCATTGTCTATCCAGCATTCGAACAACCAAACTTTCAACTGAAGACAAGTGTCATCCAACTTTTTCAGAATGGACATCAATTTTACGGGACAGGCAATGAGAATCCACATACACATGTATCCCGTTTCTTGGATATGTGTTAACACTTCAGATACCAAGGGATATCAAATGATCCAATCAGACTAAGGCTGTTTCTACACACTCTTTGGGATAAAGCACTTGAGTGGCTTGATTCACTCCCGGTGGCAAGTATAACTACTTGGAACGACCTGGCTCATAAATTCTGCACAAAATTCTTCTCACTGGCCAAAGTGGCGAGGCTGAGGCATGAAATATCAATATTTAGCCAAAATGAAGTCGAATCCTTTGATGAAGTGTGGAACAGATTCAAGAACATGCTAAGGAAGTGTCCTCAACATAGGTTCGACAAGCCAACACAAATCAGATTCTTCTATATGGGACTAACTCCGACTTTCAGAAACATGGTGGATTCATCATCAAACGGCTCGCTAAGTACAACGTCAACTGAGGGAGCTTGGGAATTGTTCGAGAGAATGGCTAATACATTAGCCATGTGTTCTTCAGATATAGTGGGTACAAAGAAAGCAGTTGGAGTGTATGAGGTAGATACTTATTCGACATTATCTGTAAAAATTGACTCCTTGTTTCACAAGATAGAGGGCATAACACAGACTATAAATTCAGCACAAGTGAGGAAACCAAATTGTGAAGAATGTGGAGCAGAATATGGTACAACTAAATGTCCTATCCTTACATAAAGGATGGAACATGTGGACTTTGCTCAATGGGGTCAACGTCAGCAAAACAACTCTCACTCTGAAACATACAATCCGGGATGGAGTAATCATCCAAACTTCTCTTAGGGTGGAAACCAGAATCACAATCAGAATCATAATTAGGTGCAAGGGCAGTTTCAGCATGAGAAGAAACCTCAGTTGGAAGACATGTTTGCAAAATTCATGGAAAAAATCGATAAATACATGGAAACTACTAATCAATTCATGAGGAAGACTGAAACGAATCTCCAAAATTAGGGTGCAGCTATTAAGAACCTGGAGACTCAAGTGGGACAATTAGCTCTTTCCATGACAGAAAGAGTACCTGGTACATTGCCGAGCAACACAAAAGTAAATTCTAGGGAACAATGTCAAGCCATCACTACACGAAGTGGAGTTCAGCTACCTGAGATACATGCAAAAAGGCTGGGTGCAAATAAAGAGCAAGTGGAGTCTTCTGAAAAAGAGAATGAGAAGCAGGCTGACAACACAAAGAAGACATCGGTAAAAGAGAATCCGCAATCTCACAGAAATTACTAGATAATTCGGTCAATCCCTATGAACTACCCATTCCATTCCCACAACGATTGATGAAGCATCAATAGGAGCAACAATACAAGAAATTTCTCGAAGTTTTCACGAAACTCCATATAAATATCCCATTTGTCAAAGTACTGTTCAAAATGCCTGGATACACCAAGTTCTTGAAAGATATTCTATCCAAGAAACGAAAGCTAGAGGAGCATGATACAATAATGCTAACAGAAGAGTGCAGTGCCGTAATTCAAAAAAAGCTCCCATCAAAACTGAAAGATCCAGGAAGTTTTACTATACCTTGCACTATTGGTGAATTTTATTTTGAAGAAGCTCTTTGTGATCTTGGTGCAAGTATTAATTTAATCCCTCTATCTGTTTTCAAGAAACTCGGACTAGGGGAAGCCAAAGCAACTACAGTGACACTACAATTAGCTGATCGATCATTTGTATATCCGAGGGGGATAATTGAAGATGTGCTAGTTAAGGTGGACAAATTTATTTTTCCAGTGGATTTCCTCATTCTAGATATGGAAGAAGACAAGGATATCCCACTTATCTTAGGTAGGCCATTCCTAGCTACCAGCAGAGCTCTGATAGATGTTGAAAATGGTCAGTTAAATTTGAGATTTGGCGAGGAACAGATCACTTTCAGCATTTTCAATGTTATGGATGAGCATGTCAAGTCAGATAAGTGCTATCAATTTGATGTGGTAGATGAGGTGTTGTAAAAGAAAATTGTGTTTCAACTCGAACAAAATCTTAAGAAGCAAGAAGGATACATTATTGAGTTTGAGGCAGTTTATGAGGGAAAATCAGAAGACACGGACAAAGTGAAGGCTGAAGTTTGGAGGAACGCTGCAGTAAGAAAGAAAATGTCATTGAAGAAGCTAATCAGGACCTCTAAGGCTATGTTCGACGTACCCTAACAGACCATCACAGTACAGTTGAGTTATCGCTATAAACTAGCGCTAGATGGGAGACAACCCATCATCTCTACCCTTTTACTTATTTCTCTTTTTGTAATAATTTGAGCATTTTTTAATTTTTATGTATTTTAATAGTTCTAGGTCATCCTTCACTTAGTTGATTCATGATTAGCACACAACAAGTCACAAGGAAAGCCTGCATTCCATTCATCGAGCAAGGATGCTAGCGCTACTGAACCCAGTTTTCTCCCACCTTCCACCACCGCCTCCATTCTGATCAGGGGAGTACCAATCCCTCTCCGTGCTTTACATTGTTCATTGTCCTTGATTTTGCATGTTTAGAGTTTTTATATTCCGACATCGAGGGCAATGTCAATTTCAGTTTGGGGTGGTATATCTGTCCATTCTAATTGTTCTACTTTATTTATTCTTATTCTTATTTTTATTTTTTTACTTTACTGCTTTCTGTGTGTTTGTCGAGTGAATTTAAACAAAAAAAAAATTGTTTATCTCAGTATTTGCTTTGTATGCCTGTGTGGGTTTAATGGTCTTGCCGACAATTAGGAGAATATTGGAGTTAGTATAACTATGAATAGTGGAAATTGTGCATGTTAGAATGATCAATGCTTATCTATGTGGAATCTTGACATTTTTTGCGCACAATACTTGTGTTTGGCATGCTAAGCTAATGATGAGATGTTTGAGTCATAGTGGAGTTGAACATGATAGGTCAACCTCGAAAACTTCTATTGTACCATTCGAAAACCCATCATTTTAGAAGTTTGGAGATGATTTAGCTATTATAGGGGAACATTGAGATAAGTATGGATTCCATGTGTGAGAATTATGTTGTGTGGATTGGATTAGACCAATGAGACAAAAACGAGGTAAAAGTTCCAAATTAAAGGTTGGTTCTAGAAATTTGGTGTCTAAAAGAAAAGGGGCATTGCACTAATCATTGAATCGCTAAGACATCTGTTCGAACCTGTATAACTCGAATGATTAAACTTGTAAGGGTTTGAAACCTGGTGCCCTATGGTTATCTGATTTGGGAGTCATCTGCCTAAAGCTCGCTACATGGGTTATATAGAAAGCAAATGGAAGGTGTTATATATATGGAAAAAAAGAGAGAGAAAAAAATAAAATAAAAATCTATCCATTGATGAATATTATACATGTTTCTATGTATGAAATGCATTGATTAGCCCCAGACACCTTGTTGACAGAATCATATCTCTGATGCGAAACAAGTAACTTAGTCTAGTCTTAACGGTTGAAACAATCAAAGAAATAGGAGAATCTATGCTTGTTGAATTGTGAACTTATGACCGCGAGATCTATCCAAACAGAGAGGGTAATGACTAAGTAAATCAAAACTATACTCTAGAACACACCCATGGGTCGGTGAATGAAAATGATAAGTTTGGGGGGGTGTGAATCTCTCGAGCGAGGAAAGAAAGAAAATTTAACTACTGCAGGTCGAGATTTACACCCATCATCAGTTTGGTATGCCTTGCATGATTATGCACACACATACACATCAAGTTCTGGATGTGATAGGTGGAGGTTGATTTGAGTTTACACTGTGGAAACTGTTCATTGGTTAATTACTGAATTCTAATCCTGAGATACCACAGGCTGTTAAACCATGTTTTGCGTAAAGTTAGGTCATCATCTTGTTTGAGGACAAACACCAATTCAAGTTTGGGGGATTTGATAAGTGCGTTTTGCGCACTTAATTATGCGACAAAACATGATTAATTGTTGATACAAATGCTTGAATATGGCTTAATCCGATATGAATTGTGTTTGTAGGCTTACTTTGATGGAATTAATGAAATGTGCGCAAAAAAAGGCGAAAATGACCAAAATGAAAGGAAATGAAAGTTCGGGGACTAAATTGCAATTATTCATAAGTTGACCCGAACGATGAATCAAACATTGAATTTCGCTAAGGATCTAATAGTCAATAATATGGATGACTAGAGGAGGATGGAAGAGCAAGAAAAACCAAAAGTGGAATGAAAAGAATATTGTGGATCAATTTGCACTAGAAGCGAAAATTCGCCAATGCTATAGCATGAAAATATACCTTGCTATAGCCCAGACTTCAACAGAGATTTTCAGGAAGCATTTACTTTGCCCACGCTATAGCATGGAAATATACATTGCTATAGTAAGGTGTATTCTGGGCGAGAAAATCTTTTGTTTCCTTATCCAACTCCAACTCTTATGATAATGATAGGGAAACTATAAAAGCCTAAATTCGTCCAGAACTAGGTTTTTTATGCATTCTTAGAGAGAAAAACACCATTGAAGAGCGAGAACAAGGGTTTCACTTCAAGATTCAAGCTTTAAATTCTAGTTCTTTGGTGATGTCTTCTTTTTATTACTTTTATTGTTTTTTTATTTTATCTATATTAGGCTAAGCTTCTTATGTACTAGGTGAACGATGAACCTCGCATTATGATCTTTTAATTTTTTATTTTGCAATTTTATATTCAAACATGTTGATGGATGTTGAGTGATTTATATACATTACTTTTTCTCTACAATTATATGCGCAATAGTTGTATGAGTGTGGTGACTTATTTTATGCATTCGAAAGAAGGGAAATAAGTCCGACAATGTATAAATCATCGTTTAGTTCATATAGGATAGAAATATACCAATATACTTTACGTGAATCTCTAAGTATTTACAAAACTTCATGCATTCTTGTATATTGCATTTGTCATAGAAATATAGTTAAATGGTATGCTAGAATATGTTCAATTCTACTCGAAAGAGATTGTTGGATAAGTTAGAAACATTGATTCTTCAACCAATTCACCGTGTTATCAAATTGTGAAATATAGATTAAAAGTGAATATTGTTTGGTGATTCGAAATCCTAGTACGCCTTTTTCATACATTAATTCTTCAACTTTTGCATTCAACCATCATTTTTGCATTTAGTTTATAATTTTAGTTTAATTTGCATAATAGCCATAGTTTCATCATAACATCATAAAAACAATCATCTTGAGTTTAATAGATTCAGTTAAGGTAAAGATAATAAAAATTAAGTTAAATCAATTCTCGTGGGAACGATACTCGAAATTCTAGGATTTCCACTTTATTATTTGTCAACGAACCGTGCACTTGCGGTGATTTAAATCCGAAACATATTTTCGTAAACAATTACAACTAGATTTTAATCCGGACCAAATAGAGGCTTAGTTTGGGAGCATTAGTAACAGCGGCTTGTTTCAGACCACGGTCTTCAACCCATTTTATCACTTTGTACAAACCATCTACAACTTTCAACTGCTCATCAGCCAACCTGTATTTTCCATTCAAAATAATTATTTGTGAAAGTGGGTTAAAATTTCTGGGTGGGAAAAAGGTTGCATTAAATGAAGGAGAAAATTAAATTCACCTTCTGAACATATTTTCCTTCTCTGCACAAAATTTTACACCCCCTTTCAAAATCATTAGGGAAAAGAAAAGAAGCAATTTCATCATTGTGCTTCCCAGCAAAATGCTTGATGTAGAATTCTTTATCAATTGGGACTCCACCATTGAAGCCAATCTGTTTAATAGCTCAGCATTTTTAAGACCCCATAGAACAGTGACGAAATGCATTGATTCAGAATTTCCCCAAATTAATATTAGTTAGGCATTTTTCTGGCATTTACATAATCTACAGGTACTTCACAACAAAATAAAAATTTCCCAATGCATAAATAATATATGATTGGCAATATAATTATAAAAGGTAACTAGAAAAGAATAGGTCAAACCTCTGGAAGTATTTCATAGAAAGCGTAATAACGGATGAGATCTGAATTGCACAAAGTTCCATCAACGTCAAATAGCACAACCTTAAGAAGAGCAAGTTGAGACAGAGAACAAGTGTTGTTTAAGAGAAAAAGGCATCAATAAGTTCTTTTTAACTCTTTTCAACCAATAATATAAAAATATTATTCTCTTGAACACAAAAGCATCTAATTCAAAGTTCAAGCATCCTCTACAAAATCCTTGTAACATTCAGCAGCATGTATAAACACGTAAAGATGTACTGCAAGAGGCTTAGCTAGTACATTATTATACTTTTTCCGAGCAAGAACTCATATCCAAATTACGTTAGCGTGCACGATAAAAGAGTAGGAATAAAGAAACAATAGAAAGAAACCTAAGAATTATCATAACCTTAATTCAAAAGCTCTAATCGTATGTGACAATTGATAAGTGTATTTTATACACTTATTCGGGACCTAAAATATTAATATTTGGTAGTTATTTTGAAAAACGTATATCCTAAATTATTGTATTTTGTGTTATATAGGTAAAACTCAATGGTTGAACGAGGAATTGAAAGAAATAAGCGAAAAATGGTGAAAAATGGAAAAATTCAAAGTCAGAGAACCAAATTGCAAATACTCAATAGTTGATTCTGACCAAAAGATGATACTTGAAAGATTTTTATGAGACAATTTGATGGAATTAGAACTTAAAAGGAATGGAATATGATAAACATCAATTTCCAATCGCACAAGTTAAATTCTAGATTTCTAGTCGAAAATTGAAACCGATTTTTGGCATAGTATACGTTTGAATTGGATATATCATATTTCTACCAAAGTTATAGTCCTTTGAGTTATTTTTCCAACACACTTTTAATCGTATCAATCGGATATCAAAAGAGAAAGTTATGGCCAAAATACCGACTACTGTGCAGAGATTAAAAAATCCGCGCGCAAAGACAACTTTCCTTATTCGATTAGAACTCTTTTGGAAATCAAATTAGACGTGATTTGAAACCAATCTTCGACTCCTACAAATAGAGAACAGCAAAATACATATGGGGAGAGCTTTTATGTACATATTATACTCCAATATTTATCAATTAATATCATCAAAGTAGGAAAATTCATTGTTTTTGTGAGAGAATTGAAAGGGATTTGCAAGAATTCAATCAAGTGAAAATTTAAACCTGATTTTTGGGCAAAGAAGAGAAAGTACAAGTGAAGATTCATCGAGAAACCATTAAAGAGATTCAAGATTTCAAGATTCATCTTCTCAAATTATCAAAAATTCGACTTCTATCTTTTAACTTATATATGATTTCTTGTAATTTCGATATGTTAGACCAATATTATATATTGCTAGAATGAGATGAACCATTGTTATGATATTTTTAGTTTTTAATTAATTATTTTGAATTTAATTTGATTGAATTTGTGGATATTTATTATTATTTTTATCGTTCTTTTTCAATTGCTTCACCAATTGAATTGTTAGTGGATTTTATTGTTATCGAGAGAGACAATAGAGTTTGAGTATATTATAATAAATATTGTAAGGTTCGGTAGAGGATAGAGATATACATCTATGCTTTATATGGTTTCAATAGGTGTTCTAGTGTTTGTTAATGCATTTATCATGTTTACATTTTTCATTGAGAGATAGAAGGGTCACATGAGGGGAATATATTCGATTGCTATCAAGAGAGACTTTCAATTAAATTAGGAACATTAACAAACATGAATGATTTTAAATTGTCACTTTAATTGTTACACTAAAAATGGAATAATAAAGGAGACTTAATATCTTAGCAATGCATCTCATGTATTTGAAAAATATAGTTACTTGTTTTCATTAATTTAATTGATAATTTAAGGATTAGTATTAAAAAAATCATAAAAGTTGTTTGCTAGTCGATTAAAGTTGTAATTAATTTTAACTCAATCAAATACGTAGTCATCGTGGGTTAGACACTCTAATCATCACTTTATTACTTGTTCACGATCCCGTTCACTTGCGGGAAATCAAACGATCAACTTTTTGACGCCGTTGCTGGGGACTATTGTATTTAATTAATTTTAGCTTTAATTTGAATTTTTATTGCTTATTTATTTTTAATTTGATTTCTACTTTAATTAATTTTAGTTTTAACTATTTTTTGTTTTCCTTTTTATATTGTTTAACTAACCCCTTACAGTTTTAATCTATCTTATGTCGATATTCTCTCTTTTTACTTTTCAGATATTTATGCATGATTCTGACTTGGTAAAGTAATAAAATTTTTGCAATGACAAATCTCTACATGGATTGTCAAGATATGCTTGGAGGATATCCAAGTTATGAAAATTGTTACGCAGTGCACTGTACTAGGAAATGCTTGTTCTTTTACACTAGTTTACACACGCCGAAACTTCTGAGATTTCGAATATATTTGATGTGTAGAAAACAAGCAATTGAAAAATGTGATGAAGAGTACATGCTCGTGAGAGATTTTGCACCTGACGATTGAGATGATGACATCAAACTTGTTGGAGATGGTCCTCCGTTATTGAATGAGAAGGTACTTGCAAAGTACTTTAAAGAACGTGCCAATTTGGATGAAAATGATATGCTTATGGGAGATTGTATGTACTGATAATGATTTCAACAATGGGGGTACTATCCATTCGAAGGAGTCAACGGAACTAACTTCTCATTGTTTGTGGATCTAGATTGTGGATCGGTCATTCAATTTGAAGATATATCGACTATGAAAGAAGAGATTAAAGAGAATGACGAATTGATCACAACAGAATCAAATGATGATATGGCAGCCAATGAGAACGAAATCAACTCAAATTTTTCCGACTTTATTGATTGTCCAAAAATTGATCTTGTGATTAAGCCCGATGTAGAAGTGAAAGTCTACATAGTTGAAATTGAATCGGAAGAAAAGGAAAAGTCATATTCCATTGTAGAAGTTTGGAGACTAAATGAAAAGTGGATTAAAGCCAAACGAAGGAAAATGGACAAGGCATCCAAAGCATTCTTTAGATGCATGTGATTCAATTACCAAAGTCGAGCTAAACACTATAAAAAAAACGCCACCCTGTCATGTTTTTCCTTAGCTTTTGAATTTATTGTTAGTTGTTTCAATTGTTTGGGCTAAGTAACACATGTTCTAGGTTATTTGATCTTTATTGTTTGATCTTTATTGTTTGATTTGACCGCTATGTACAGGAACTTGACGTTACGAACTACTCAAATCAACACAGACCAAGGGGAAAACATGATGAAGAAGATTGTCTAGCCGTCACACAGATTGCCTCATACCTTCAACAGAAAAATTCGGGGAGTACCTTCTTCATTTTCTTCCTCGTTCTCTTATATTCATATTTATTCTTTATGACATTGAGGATAATGTCGGTTTTAAGTTTGGAGTGGGAAAATCTTTGAATTTTTACTTTTTGTGTGTGTTTTTGTGTTTGTTTTTCGTTATTGCTATATAGTTAAACCTCAATAAAGTAATACCATCGGGATCGGAAAAAATATTCATTTAGCGAGATTATTTATTTATCGATAAATGAATAAATTATTCATTTATCGATAAATAGCTTTTCAATATAAAATATGTATATTGTATGTGGTAAGAAAAATCAAAAGACACTAATCAAAGTATTATTTGAATCTAGGGAAGCTCAAAAGTTTTAGTGAAACTTAATGTCTCTAAAAATTAAGTTCACGTACATAACAAATGAAAATGTTTAGTCTTTACCTATAAAAGTTAGATATTTGGAACATATATTCCAAGCACATACAATATTTTGTTTTCCCTCCAATGTTTTCTCATCATTTGAAAGGAGTAAAAAAATCAACTTTAATCGATAAAATGAGGAGTGCAATATGTGAGCATAAGAAAGAGAATCCAACTATTAGCCAAAAAGATATGCAAGCATGGGTGCAACAAAAGTTTAATTTGACTATTAGTCAATCAACAATATTGAACACTCTCAAAAGGGCGTCGGAATATTTGTCAAATGAGATGAAAAGTAGCGATGTTAAAAGGCACAAATCGGTAAAATACCCTAATTTAGAGAAAGTTTTGTATGAGTGATTTCTTCAAATGCAAGATGAAGTGAATATGTTTGGAGAAATTATCCAAGTAAAAGCAAAAGAGCTTTTGCAAAAAATGTATGGTGAAACTAATCCAGAATTCAGCTTTTCTAGTGGATGGTTAGAACTTTTCAAGGCAAGATATGAAATCAAATCTTATCAACATTTTGGTGAAAGTGGTTCAGTTATCATGAATAACATCGAAAATGCTTTACTTGGAATACGATCAAAACTAGACCAATTTCAATTGAAGGATATTTATAATATGGATGAAACTGGATTATTTTATCGATTGGAAGCTGATCGTTCACTTGCTACCAAGCAGCTCAAAGGACGCAAAAAAGATAAATGAGAGAATTACTGTTGTTGTTTGTTGCAATGGTGATGGATCTGACAAAATACCACTTTGAGTTATTGGTAAGTATGCAAATCCTAGTTACTTTAAAAATGTGAACATGAACAATCTTAATTGCAAGTATCAATCCAACAAGAAAGCTTGGATGACTGGCTTGCTTTTTCAAAAATTTGTTGGTTGGTTTGATAAGAGAATGAATGGCAAGAAGATTCTCTTAATAGTAGACAATTACCCAACTCATCCAAAGGTAGTTGAAGGCTTGAGAAATGTAGAATTATTTTTCTTACCTCCTAACACAACGTCTAAGATTCAACCATGTGATGCTGGGATTATTCGAGCATTCAAAGCTTATTATCGTCGTCATTTTTATTTTAGCATCTTACAAAGCCTTGAGGTTGAAGCACCAAATTCTGAAAAAATTAATATTTTGAATGCTATTAATTTTGTTAACATGGCTTGGAATTTTGATGTGAAGACAACAACAATTGCAAATTATTTTCGGCATTGCAAGATTCGGTAAGAAGAAAACAATGTTCCCGAACCAGAAGTTGGTGAATTAGATGAAGGTATCCAAGGATTAAATGATGTCATCTCTAATTTACGCTATAGAAATGTGATGGATGTTGAACATCTTCTGAACTATCCTAGCGAGAATGATGCAGTCATGGAATCACCTACAGATGAAGAAATTATTCAATCGGTAATGAACGGTAATGATGATGAGAATGATCTTTAACCAGATAATAGTAGGGTTGTCCCAAATGTGTCATCAAAAGAGGCATTTCAAGCACTAGTCACCTTAAGCAATTACTTGCTACAACACAAGCAAAATATTCCGGAAGTTGTGTATGCTCTACAAAAAGGTAAGGATTGGGTTCATTTTGGTTTAGGTGGGAAGAATAAACAATTAACTATAGATGCATATTTTCAAAAAAAATGATTATTGTACGGGTATTTGTTGATTGATTGAAAGATTTTGGTCTATATATATATATATATATATATATATATATATATATATATATATATATGTCGGGATCGAAAGAAATTATTATATAATCGAGGTTATTACTTTATCGAACATTACTTTATCGAGGTTTAACTGTAGTATATAATAGAAAAAAATAATTTTATTTTTCAAAAAACTTATAGTTTCTTGTTTTAGGTTGTGTGCTTGTGTGAGTTAATGATGATTAAATTTGAGATTTGGTGTTAATTTATGAACTGTGGATATGATGCATGCTAGACTGATTAAGACTTAACCTTGCAAAATCTGATATTATACGTGCACTAGAATTAAGTTGGACATTGTGATGCTATAAGTTGATTCATATAATTAATAGGTTGATATAATTGGACATTGATGCTTTACCAAAACCATGCTAAATTACATATTCTTATACCAAATTTAATATAATTTGGGGGTGATTTTGTTGTTGTAGGAAGATACAGATATGGAGAGAGATTCCATGTGTGAAGAATTTTGTGTAGATTGTCTTAAATTAATAAGATAAAAGTAGGCGAAAATCTTAAGTTGGAGGTCAATTTGCTTGAATAGGTATTTGATAAGGGGCATTGCACTGATCAAGGTATAAATTTTTAAATGTGAATATTCTCTTCGAAACCTTTTTGACTTGGATTATTAAGTATGTAAGGGTGTTTAAAACCTGGTGCCCTAAAATCATCTGACTTGGGAGTTATCGACCTAAAACGCGTTACATGGGCCATTTTGAAAGTTGAAGGGAGAGAATACATTTGAGAATAAAAAAAAAAGCATGAAAAAGAACAATAAATGTCTTGATTAAACTCCAAACACTTGTTTGAAGGATTTTAACTTTTGATGGAGGATAATTAGCCTAAATTGAGTCTTGAAGGTCGAAGCAATCAAAGAATTGGAGAATCTTTGTTTATTGATGTGCTGACCTGCAATTGGTAAAGTCCATCTGAACTAGAGAGAGTGAGGATAGTATTGAAAAAATCAACCTTAGATTACACACAAGGAAAAGAGTAAAAAAAGAACAAGTTTGAGGGTGTGTGAATCATACAAGAGGTGAAAGAATATATTTGACCACAGAGTGTCTGTAATTGAAGCAACTTGTAAATTCGTGATTGTCTATTTAATTATTCACACACACACACACACACACACACACACACACGTTGATTTTGCATTGGAAGAGTGGATATTAGTTTGGTATTATGACTTTGAAACATTTTGTAAATTCAGTACTGTAAATTCAAATACTAAGATAAAAAACTAGATTTTCTAACTAAATATTTTTGCATGCTTGTGTTTTTGTTGTTATTTAGGTTATAATTTTGTTTAAGGACAAACAAGTGTTTAAGTTTGGGGTATTAATTCAAGTAACAATTACAACAACAAAATTACCCAAACCTCTCACATAGAGCACGGATTGCAACCATGAATTCACGACGTTCAGAACCAAATTGGACTTGACCTAGGGCTTGGAGAGGTGGGCCAGGTGGTAAGGATATTGGCCCATGTGGTCCACGACCATGGGTCAATCAGCCGGTGCCGGAATCTTGAAAACTAGGACTCTGCAAAACTGTCTTCCCAACTGCCGATTTTTCTGAGTTTAATTCACCGAGCTGTGATGTTGTTTGGGTTAATTTGATGGTATGGGTAGGGTCATTTGGTTGTGGGCAAGTGATTGGTTGGCAAAAATCGCCCTAATATCTAGCTAGAATGGAGGCAGCGTGAATAATGGTAGGGTTTGGGTTAATTTGGGTTTCTATCAACCTATGCATAATTTAAAAAGTACAAAAGTTTTCGCAACGTTTAATAAACGTTGCAGAAAGTAACTTTCCGCAACATTTAATAAGCGTTGCAAAAAATTAATCTATTGAAACTTTTTATAACGTTTGTCAAACGTTGTAAAAGTAGACTTTTCGCAACGTTTGATAAATGTTGCAAAAGGCTTTTCTTTTTGCAACGTTTGATAAACGTTGCAAAAAATAAAACATTTCGCAACACTCAAACGTTGCAAAAAGGGGGTTTATCACAACATTCTTCTAAAAAACGTTACGTTGCAAAAAATAAAACATTTCGCAACACTCAAACGTTGCAAAAAGGGGGTTTATCACAACATTCTTCTAAAAAACGTTGTCAAATCTCATTTATATTAACCAATTGCAATATTCACTTATTAAAATATTGCGATAAACCCCTTTAGAAATGTTTTATTAGTGAATGTTGCCTTTTTAGTATTGCAAATGCTCATTTTTGGTGTAGTGAACCAAACATGTTATTATTCTATTCATCTAAGAAAATAATAATTTTAAATACAAATATGAATTTCACATGTCTCAAAAATGTTTGGCTAACCTTAAAAGTCAATTAAAGTTACTTAAAGTAATTTTTTTGTAAACCCGCTTGAATAATTTATTTTTGATCACTTTTAAGTAAAAAATCACTTAATTTAATAATAACCTCTTCGAGTGAATTCGTGCAAGCTTCCTAGAGCTTTACATTGTTTACGAAGTGCCAAAGGGACACAAAAGTGTCCTTGGGGTTCCTACAAAGATAAATAATCTTGCATGCAGAATCTTGCACTGTTTTTGGCAGGGAATAATAGGTTAAATGAGCGGCAAAAAGCCTAAAAGATGACTGATCTGGGATTTGATTATCATAGAGATTTGCTTCCAAGAATGGTACGAGATCATGAGGATTCTTGTTGAGTAAAGGATGATTTTTCTTAACAGGATATCGAGTTCGGTTCACTAAGGTGAAAACGATTGCCCTCAACCATGTAGTTCCTGATTTAGGAGTGGTAATAAGAAGAACATCAGAATCCTGTGCATGGAATTGATTTCGACATGTAATGGCTCCTTGAAGATGTTTAGCACCATTCCAGAAGCCTTGGTATTTATATAGATAAGAGTACATCCCATCCTTTTTCTTTTGGCAAAGAGGACGTTAATTCCTCAGATTCCATCTCTTCTCCTTGGATACTTTGAAGGCAATAGAAAAGTTTCAGCTGCCATCTTTTAGCTCTGACCTCTTCTCGTGAATAATGCTCTAATTACATAGCATGCAATATTATGTAAGAATTCAGTAAATTTCGTAAAGTCAACTCTACGCATATTTGTGATTGGTGATATTAAAGTCAACTCTATCTTATTCTTATCTTTTTTTTTTTTTTTTTTTTTTTGCTCAATTGTAACTAAATGCCCGGGAAATGTTAAGCAATTAGTAGAAAAGAAGACTAACCTGATAAAATCTTTATTTGCAAATTGCAAGTACCATAATTGTCCTTACCCTTACACCATTTTTCCAAACTCATTCCCTCAGCATAGATGGCAGACCTAGATAAGAAATCATGTAGTCTAGAATGACGAAGACCAAGCAGTTGCCGAATGGAATTTCGAACCTGAGTCTCAACTTTAGGGCTAAAAGGAAGAAGATGATTTCTCCATGTTAATGCACTAGCCTTTCCCCATTTCATAGCATTGAAGGATAACAAAAATTAACCGGCAATACGAAGTCCAAGCTCGAGAGAAAATAATGGATTCGTCAGCAAAGAAAAGGTGTATGAAACAAGGCCCAATTCTGCTTGCCCAATAAGAGATTATAGAGCTTCCACACACAAAATATATAGATAAGGGTGCTAAGTTGTTGGCCTAATTATTATCATTGTGCACAACCAGTAAACAAATTGACCATCGTGGTAAGGCTGCTGCTCCCTCCCCCGAAAGGACGCGATGGAGCCCTCGAGCAAAATTTCATGAAGGACAATTTAAGAATTTCACATTTGTAATTTCAATTTTGCTTAATTTGTCTTATAAATATCAAGCTATCTATTGGGGGTGTTATGACTACTTTTAGTTCTGAAATTAATACAGAATTATTAGAGGCACATGTTGCACCAGCAGAATTATAAATGAAGCAAACAGATACATGAAACCAACATGAACATATGCAAAACAGTAAGAAGAAATTGAAGAACAGATATGCAATAGGAAGAATGACTTCCTCAGTCTGTATTTATCCACAAGACTTTACATGATCTACAACAAGAAATCATCAGAAAGAATTTGCTACAGATTTTCCTAGAGTTTTACTCTATCTCACTTTCTTCCTTCGTCTCTCTGAGAGCCTTTCATTTCTTCACTCCTAATGCAGCTATTTACATACACAAAAGGGGCATCAAAATTAGTTATTAACTACCTAACTAATCAAGATGAATAGGCTCCTACTTTGTTAAAGATTCTAACTGTAAATCAGTTGATCAAAGTCAATAACAAAGGCCCCTCTTGCAATAGAATTAATCCAATGGCTAAGGTGTCTAAGAATCTGAATCCAAGGAATCAGCTTCTTACAATCTCCACCTTGATTCCTTGAGGAAGAATTTACAGATCAAGTCCTACAGGCTGATGATCAGGCAGCCTGCAATTGGTTTCTAGTATATCCTTAGTGATTCTTTCAGCAGAATTGACCTCAGTTTCGATTTAGTTCCAACCTCAACTTCACTTCCTTGCAAGATATAGATGCCTTGTTGTAGGACTCCCTTCATGATTACCACAGAATTTTCCATCACATTTAACACTCCACCTTGAGCTTTGTACACACACCCACATTTGTTAAGTGCTCCAAGTGAGATTAGGTTCCTTTTCAGACATGGTACATGCCTAACTCCACCTAGGACTTTTGATGAACCATCCTACATTTTCATCTTGATAGAACCAATACCAATCACTTCACAGGTGTTGTCATTTCCCATCAACACTTTGCTTTCATAATCCAGTTTGTAATCAATGAAAAATTCTCCTCTTGGTGCCATATGAAATTGACAACCTGACTCCATTATCCAGACATTGCTAAGGCTTGCACTTGTTATAGCAAGTACTTCAGCAACTTCACAGTCTCCAAACACATTATCACAGTCTCCATCTTGCTTGTTTTTGTTTCCTTGCTTCGGCCATCTCTTGTTTCTTTGTGGGCAATTCTTCTTGAAGTGTCCTTCTTGATGACAGATCCAACACAACTTATTTCCTCTCCTGCCTCCTACACTCAGCACTTTTCCAATCATCTTGACAATAATTCCATTCAATTTCAGGTCCAATTCCTTTGAGCAGGAGGCTGCTGCAACAACTTCTTTTAGGGCAAGGATTCTTTGCTATACTTGATGGTATCTCTAAGATGATTTGATATGATCCGGGATGGTCTGAAAGCTATATGGAATTTGATGGTTGACGGAGAGTGGTTAACGACAAGTTCGAGTCTTCAAAGGGTTAATAAAAGCCATACAAATGCATGCTCGGGAAACGGGGCACATGGGGTTGAAGAAAATATGTTAAAGCACAAGTTTCATGTTGGGCTCGGAAGAAGAAACCAAATGGATCAACTCGGTTCAAGCAGCAAATGAGCAGCATGGATAAAAATAGGCATAACTTTCAACTCAATTGTCGGATTTTCGCCAATGAGTACAATTCAGAATTGTCACGAAATTCTATACAAGGCTCCGCGAGCGCATGGTACCTTTGAGCTTGCGGTCGCACAGAAACATACCGAGAACAAGTTGACAGAAATTTTCCAATTTTTTGGAGTTTTCTAGTTTGACTAAAACACAATCTTTTGATATCTTTTGTAATATTTATAGTTATTTTTTGTTTTAACTATGTTAATTAGGTTTTAGTATAAATAGGTTTATTTCATTCATTGTAAAAAAACTAAGACTTTAATTATTAAACATTGAAAATTTTCTCTTCATTGTTCTTGATTGAATATGTACCGAACTTATCAAATATTGATATATTTGTGGCGTTCAACCCTTAGAACTCATCAAATGATTATGCACCATTTGTGACGTTCGCAAATCGAGATTCGTTGATTTTGTAATCAAGATGTCATTCAAACTTCATTTTTGTTTGATTGATTGGTTCAATAATTTGCGGATCGAGATTCTACCATCTACAACTTGAATTTGGGTTTTCCCGGTGTTTTTAATTAATTCCAGGATTCTCACGCATATTCCATTCCCGATTTCGCGTCATTTGGTATCAAAGTAAGGTTCTAAAATAATCAGGTTATATTTTTTATTTATTATTTTGAGCCTTGTTTTTTTTTTTTCATTGTTCTTCGCGTTCTTTGTGTCTGTCTTATTTTTTGAGTTTTTGATCTAAAAAATTACAAAAAAAGAGTCAAAGTATTTTTTTCGGTCTAATTACAAGTCCAAATCAATTTTCGTTTGTTTTGCTGGATTTGCAGTTGAATTTTCGAGGTAAAAAATTCGAAAAATAAAAGTTTTGTTATTACCGAAAGATTTTCAACAGTTTAAATTTCAGCTTTGAGTAAAAGGAAGATCGTTCAAAATTTATTTCATTTTTACGTTATTGAATAGTCCATTGAATTCGTTCTTCATTATTTCACTTATTTCATGTCTTTGAGTCATTTTTCATCCTTTTTTTCTTTCTCCCATCACAATTCATGATCAACACTCGGTTAGATTTGTGGGAATACAATATTGATTGAGTTCACCTTATTTTTTGAAGTACTCGGACGAAAGTACTAAGTGGTAAAAGGTAGGGTGGTGAGATTAATAGAGGGTAAAAGTCATATTTGAGTGATACACGAGTGAACTTTGGTGAGACAGAAATATTGTAGAATTTAGGATGTCGAATGAGGTGTTACAACTATTTGAAATGATGCTTGGGGATGCGAACGACAAACTGGACAGGCTGGACACAAATGTCGCTAATTTTCATCGGGGGCAACGTACAGAAGCATTCAATGCAAGAAGACATGGTATAAATCTTAGTGGAGAAAGTGTTGATCAAAATACATGCAATATCAAAACAATATTTCCTTCATTCAAAGAAAAGAGTGATCTAGAGGTATACTTGGCATGGGAAGAAAAAGTGGAGTTTATAGTTGATTCTCATGGTTACTCTGAGGAGAGAAAGGTAAAGTTAGCTGTAACTCAATTTGTAGATTATGCTATAATTTGGTGGGATCAGTTGAAAACTTCTAGGCGGAAGAATTATAAGAGACCTATTGGAACTTGGGATGAGTTGGGAGCTATTATAAGGAAATGATATGCACCTAGTCACTTTTTTGGGTATATGAGTGATATGCGTGAAAGAGGGTTTCGAGATGATTCTAGAAGGTGTGATTGAGTTTAGAAGTCAATTGGGGGGAGGGAGGGGGTAAAATACATATTGAGAAGCATGTTAGTAATATTCTCAGTAAACTAACTAGTTTGGATTATAAACTAGAATTTTCGAAAATTCGCGACATGATTAATTCTCAAAATAATCATACCAAGGAGCAAGTGAGAGAAAATAGTGAGGTGACTAAGTGTGATGAAAAAAAAAGAGGAGCCACACGAGAGAAAAGAAATAGAAGGTGAAAATGAAAGTTGAGGGCAAACAAAAGGTGAAGAAGAGCCACAAGAGGGAGAGATGGAAGAAAAATTAGAAGTGAGCTTGCAAGAAAATGAAAGTGAAGTTGAGAGGGATTCAATGAGAACTAACAATTTCCTCCCTAGTTTGGCTATTCATGTCTTGTAGGTTTCCGAACATATTGGCATCCATAAAAGTGATCCTACTGGGATACCACCTAATCCAGGCATTGAGCATCGACTTGTAGATGAAATTAACCCGCCCTACCTTAGCTTGAATATCTCTCTAATACCGAAAGTTGACTTTGTGATTCCCAAGGTGACGAAGAAGTTTCAAAGGCATCAGAAGGAATGTATAAGCAGTAGGTTGAATTATTAAGGTGAAGTGATGGGATAGATGAGTCCATTGACATTGCCATTGTTACAAATACCTAGGCCGAGTAAGATATTGAGGAAACACTGTGACAAGCCAACGGAGGTTATTTTTGGAGCATCACAAACTTGCAAAATGAAGTCGTTGGGACGAGCACACTTTGATCTATGTGTTGGTTATTGGGTGTTCTTACGGAAAAGGCGGGTACGAATTCAAAAGAGGTCCAAACTGCATGCTAGAGGAGATGGACCATTTCACGTTCTTGCTATGATTGGAAACAAGGGCTATAATCTGAGCATTGAAGGTACAGATTCGATGACGAATCCTTTTGAAGAGGGAGAACATGTTATGATCCAGGATGACCTGAAAGCTACATGAAATTTGATGATTGACAAAGAGTGGTTAACAGCAAGTTCGAGTCTTCAAGGGGTTAATAAAAGCCATACAAATGCATGATCGAGAAACGGGGCACACGGGGTTGAAGAAAATATGTCAAAGTACAAGTTTTATGTTGGGTTCGGAAGAAGAAACCAAATGGATCAACTCGGTTTAAGTAGCAAATGAGCAGCGTTGATGAAAACGGGCATAACTTTCAGCTCGGTTGTCGAATTTTCGACCATGAGTACAATTCGAAATCGTCACGAAATTCTGCACAAGTCCGCGTAAGCACATGGTACTTTTAAACTTACGGTCGCAGAGAAACATACCGAGAACAAGCTGACGGAAAATTTCCAATTTTTTAAAGTTTCTTGGTTTGACTAAAATACAATTTTTTGATATCTTTTTATAATATATAGAGTTATTTTCTGCTTTAACTACATTAACTATATTTTAGTATAAATATTTATATTTCCTTCATTGTAAAAAAAAAACTAAGACTTTGATTATTAAACATTGAGAATTTTCTCTCCATTGTTCTTGATTGAACATGTACCGAACTTATCAAATATTGATATATTTGTGGCGTTTAACCCTTAGAACTTATCAAAGGATTAGACACTCTTTATGGCATTCGCGAATCGAGATTCGTTAGTTTTGTAATCAAGATGTCATTCAAACTTCGTTTTTATTTTGTTGCTTGGTTCAATAATTTGCGAGTTGAGATTCTACTATCTACAACCTGAATTTGGACTTTCCCGACATTTTCAATTAATTCTATGATTTCAACGCGTATTTCGTTCCCAATTTCGCGTCATGATCATAGGATTGAGGCAATAGGTTTAGTAAGAAAATAGCTTGATCTTCTTCCTCAATCTCGATTTCAAGATTTTCCAAATCAGAAACCAGCTTTGTGAACTTATCAATATTGTCATCAATTGGCTTGGATTCATCATCTTGAAACTGTAGAACCTTTGCTTCAAGTAGATCCGGTTTGGTAATGCTTTAGTCATGTAAAGTTCCTCCAGTTTGCTCCACATTTTAGAGGCCGTTTCTTCTTTGATTACCTTCCTTAAAACTATATCACGGAGGCTAAGTATGATAGTATTTCTTACCTTCTTCAGGATGTTAGCCTGGTTTGATGCATTAGTGTCAGATTTTTCTTTCAAAGCTTCATCAAATCCAAGGTTACCAAGGTGTGCCATCATCTTTTCCCTCCATAGATTGAAATCATTCTTGCCATTAAACTTTTCCACTTCAAACTTGGATGTAGATATGGTGTGATTGAGATTCTGGCCAAGAATCTTCCTTCACAAATGATGTGTACAGCCAGTTAAGAAGAAGAAAAATAAGGCAGAATTTCAGACTTGATTTGCAACTTATTTTCCAGGTTGTCAAGGCCCAGCTCTGATACTAATTGTTGGGGGTGTTATGAATACCTTTAGTTTTGAAATTAATACAGAATTATTAGAGGCACATGTTGCACCAGCACAATTGGAAATGAAGAAGCAAACATATACAGGAAACCAGCAGGAACAGATGCAAAACAGCAAGACGAAATTGAAAAACATATATGTAATAGGAAGAATGACGAAGACCAAGCACTTGCCGAATGGAATTTCGAACCTGAGTCTCAACTTTAGGGCTAAGGGAAGAAGAAGATTTCTCCATGTTAATGCACTAGCCTTTCCCCTTTTCATAGCATCGAAGGATAACAAAAATTACCCGGCAATACGAAGTCCAAGCTCGAGAGAAAATAATGGATTCATCCGCAAAGAAAAGGTGTATGAAACAAGGCCCAATTCTGCTTGCCCAATAAGAGATTATAGAGCTTCCACACACAAAATATATAGATAAGGGTGCTAAGTTGGCCTAATTATTATCATTGTGCACAACCAGTAAACGAATCGACCGTCGTGGTAAGGCTGCTGCCCCCTCCCCCGAAAGGACGCGACGGAGCCCTGGAGCAAAATTTCATGAAGGACAATTTAAGAATTTCACATTTGTAATTTCAATTTTGCTTAATTTGTCTTATAAATATCAAGCTATCTATTGGGGGTGTTATGACTACCTTTAGTTCTGAAATTAATACAGAATTATTGGAGGCACTTGTTGCACCAGCAGAATTATAAATGAAGCAAACAGATACATGAAACCAACATGAACATATGCAAAACAGTAAGAAGAAATTGAAGAACAGATATGTAATAGGAAGAATGACTTCCTCAGTCTGTATTTATCCACAAGACTTTATATGATCTACAACAAGAAATCACCAGAAAGAATTTGCTACAAATTTTCCTAGAGTTTTACTCCGTCTCACTTGTTTCCTTCCTCTCTCGAGAGCCCCTCATTTCTTCACTCCTAATGCAGCTATTTACATACACAAAAGGGGCATCAAAATTAGTTATTAACTACCTAACTAATCAAGATGAATAGGCTCCTACTTTGTTAAAGATTCTAACTGTAAATCAGTTGATCAAAGCCAGTAACAAAGGCTCCTCTTGCAACATAATTAATCTAATGGCCGAGGTGTCTATGAATCTGAATCCGAGGAATCAGCTTCTTACGCTATCATTAGAGTTTTATAATATCATCAAAAAGAGAGAGAAGTCAAAGAAAATATGGTGTGCATTTTTTTTATATAGTGAATTACTGCAGCAACGGAAGATAAACTAATCTTACATTGAGACGAACTTCCATAAATCTTGTGTGTCTATTTTGTTTTTGCAATTTTTGCTCTAGATGAGACAGAATTAAGTTTTCTAATTTTCGACGGCTTGTCATAAACTCCGCAGTGGAATACCCGACCCTGAAGAATCACATTAACATTCAATGCAAAGAAGACCATTGACATACATTTCGAAATGAGATCCACCCACCTCCTAGGAAAGCCCAATTTCTTTCAAACAAAAGCCTATTTAACTCTATTGTACGTCTTGGATATGTCAAGCCTCAGCGACATAAATCCTTTTTCCCATTACTCTTCTTCCCCATAGAGTGAATCTACTCATAGGCCACAATAACATTATCAGTTATGAAACATCTCGACATGAAAGCACTCTGATTCGCCGAGATGAGGTTAGGCAATACTCATTTCAACCTATTAGCAACATTCTTAGCAATGATCGGTTCTTAGCAACATTCTTGTATGCCATATTACATAGGCCAATAGGTCTATGTATAATCGGTTCGACAAGATGGAATGAGCACAAGTGTGGTGGAATTAATTGATATAACAGGCTTACCATTATTGAGGACATCCAGGCAAACAGCAGTCACCTTCGGGCCAACACTAGTCACATGTTAGTTGAGATAAAACCAGATTTTAGTATATTTTCATAAAATCTGATGGAATATATGATAGAAATGTTGTGGATCACATGAAATATATTATTAAAATTAATCATTAAGTTTGACTTAAAGTTTTACCGCTTTTATAGCTAAAACAAACAGGAGCTTGACCAATAATTTTGAAAAAAAAAAAAAAAAATATTGTTGCATGAAAACCATTTGGGCCTGGAGCCTTCATCATCCACCAAAAGGCTAGCAGAACTTCCTCTAACAACCGCTTTCATATCAACCTCGCTAGGATCATTAGGAAAATTTTATGTTTGTCTGAATTAATGTCTGGTTATGATTATTGACTATTGCACGTCATTTTGAGTGGGAAAGTAATTCTTGATGTAAAAACTAGAGAATAATTGCAAGAAAATTAGGAAGAAATTGAAATCATTTTTCTTTCCTTTTGTTTTCAAGTTATACGGATTATAAAATGTTTTCAGTACATGAAATGTATATTTTATTTTATTTTTAAAATAGTCTTTTCAAAATTAAACCCTTGAATCAATTAATTCAATCTTTTTTTGCATAGAACGTGTTCTCTTGCCACATTAACAGTGAGATATTTTTATTCTGCCCACTTGAGATCAAACATGTACATCTATGTATTGGTGTGTTTGTAGTGTACTTAATTGATTAAATAGAGAAAAATAATACTTATACGAGCAGGCCAGCCTTGAAACTTTGGGACGTTACACCAACTTCAAGTATGGAACTCCTATACATATTTAATAATACTAGGTACAAGCAACGTGTAATGCACGTTTGCTTAGTTTATATTTAATAGTTTTGTTTAAGAATTAATTTGTTATTAATAAAGATGTAATTTTTTTGGTTAATTAAATAATTAATGATGTAATGTTTATGTAATTGATAAATAATTAAATAAAGTACTTCTCTCTGTCATCTTCAACCCAAAATCACAAACAGAAAACTCAAGGTATGTTAAGGGGTAAGAAGATGAGTTTATTTAGGCTCCGTTTGATTCTCATTAATGTAGAATGATGATGAAAAATATAGCCGTTATTGAACTTCACACAAGAGATAGAAATTCAAAATTGATAGATTGATGTGATGGATAACGGTCATATTTTTTCATTTTTATGGGTTTTTAATGAGAAACAAATGGAGACTTAAACTTTTTGCATGACTTAAGTCTTTACTTTTTTTTAAGTAATAATGCAATTCATTTTATCGTTAAAGTATGATATGTATTACGATAATATATGTATATCATGTGTTAGACTTAGTATTAATAAGTGACAGGTAAATTTTCGAGGACGAAAATATTTTAAGGGGGTGAGAATGTAATACCCCAAAAATTTTCATAAAATATAATTCATTTTTTATATAATATATTTTAATATTTTGAAAGTTAGAGACTAAATGATACATTTATCAAATTATATTTTATTTGTGTCAAATGTTTAGATATTGATAGAGTTATCGTAAATATATGAATATTGGTCTCGTTGGATAAATCGTAATTAGATACATAAATCAGATTAGAGAAAAAGTCGATTCGGATAAGTTAGCTCCAAGATATTTTAGTTTGAAGGAATTATCAAAAGCTAATTTATTATTATTATTATTTAATTATAATTTTGAAAGTAAAGGGTGGTGAAAAAAGATTTTCCGTTAAAATAAGAAATTCCGTTAGTTTTTCTGTTAAATCAATAAATTCCGTTAATTTTTCCGTTAAACCAACATATTCTGTTTAATAGCCACTTTTTATATATAGAAAGATATATAATATTTTTATTTAATGAAAATTTTTAAAGTTATAAAAATAATAATCTAAAACTTTCAAATTTGTAAATTAATAAAAAAAATAATAATAACAATTATACCATTATAAACAATCTGTTTTAGGAATTCTTTTTCAATATACCATGGTCAATCCATTCAACATTTCTTTTGACATTGTTGACCGATGATAAGATTGTATCAATTTTAACTTGAGAAGCTCCTCCCAAAAGATGCAACTGTAACTGTTATAAGTAATAATATTCTATAAGTGTTTCGCGCAGTTTTTGGGTCGCTAACAATTAAAAAAGGGAAATCAGACGATTGTGTAAGGAACAAACCTTTTGAGACAGTCTCAAAAATGGATGTTTTTATTGGCGAAGATTTACAATCGGAGATAAACAGAATACCTCCAAGGGGCGCAAACACACGAGTACTAAAAGAAGGAAATTAAAGTTACACTAAAAAATTGAAATTACATATTCTCTGTTGAGAGTTTTTTATTCGGGGGACTTTTTCTCTCGTCTCTTCTTCCTTTTATACTGTTCTGGTGGTTTTCTTCATGGTAAACCGTTTGGAAACTGCTTGACTAATCCATAACTACCCACTTCCCTTATGGTGGCCGAACAATCGTGAAACTGCCATATCTAACTGCTGCCATCATGTTGCTGTCGTTCAACTGCTCCCAACTGGGCTCCTAGAATTGTGGATCGTGATGAAAGTGCTCGATATCCGTTTCAATAACCGTCATTCTAAGTAAATACAATGTCTGACGTGGCTACAACTTTGGGCGATAACAGAATCGTCGCTTTGGGCGACAGTAGGGTATTCCATTTGCGCATATTCTGGGCGTGACCGTAGGCTTGGGCGATGCCATTACCAAATTAGCGGGTTTTTACTTCGTCGATACTCCAACTTGGGCATTTGTCCTGATTTCTCCAATTGGGCTTCACTCCTTGAACTACTCGGATTGGACTGCACTTTTGGTGAGTCAACAATAAGCAATCTACTTATTTGAAAAATAACAATGAATCATTTTTATAGTCAATACTTCAATCGCCGTTTTGGCCTCTGGCAAATGTTACTCTCAATTTGCAGCTTAAAAAATAACTCCAACCCATCAATATCAGAATTCTTTGTCATGCTTCAAAAATTCTTCAAATTTTTCACATCAACACTTCATATAATTACATTTGCAATATTTTTTTAAATCAATTTTCATATTTTGAAATTGTAACTACGTATACACTAGTAATTTAGATGGAATATATGCACACTTCACATTTTTCATTATTGCAGTAGGAAAATCTAGTAAACATTTTGATGTTAATAACTAAGGTTGGACAAAACACTCGAGCCGATTTGAATCAAATTGAGCTGTTCTTCTTAAGTTAAATACTCGAACAAGAATCTAAATAAAAAATTGACGGGTTTGGTTCGATTCTCGGTTCTAAACAAAGAATCAAAGAAACTGAATAAGAATTGAATCCTTGTAAATTTTTTTAAATTTTTTGTCTTAAATAAGTCAAATTATTTTATTTTTTTTCTAAATAAATTTGCTAACTAATTAATTTAGCCCAAATCGAAAATATGATTTTATTATTTCTAATTTCCAGCCAAGCCCAACTTAATCAAATTGATCCAAATTTTACCCAAATACCTTATTCTACTGTAGTGTCATTTCCGTCATTCTATTATTGTGAACTCACTATCTTCTTCTTCTTCTTTTTGTGATTTTAACACTCAAATCTATGAATAACTCAACAAAAAACGTGCAAAAGATATTACGAGATTGAACTACATTATTTTGTAAGAACTAATATTGAAAACGTCATAGTCAAATTAATGTAGCGTTGTTGTAAATATAAAAAATTAATTATTGTACGGAACTCGGGAACTGAATGGAACCGAACCGAACCATACCGAATCAAATGGAATCGAACCCGAATGGTTCATTAATAAAATTGAACTCTGTGGTTCCACTTACTAAATATACGAAAATTTGAGTTTGGCTCGATTCTAATGATAATCGAGCCGAACCGAATAGGATTGTGTAGATAATCGAATCGAATTTTGTGCAACCCTATCAATTACTCTTCAGAAAAGTAGTAGTCATGATTCTTTTTAAGCTTATAGCATTTCAAACTATACATAGCTTCTTATATTTGTAAATTCTTAAATAATATCTTACTTATTTAGTGCATGAAAGGACATTTATTCCCGATTTAGTACAAATTCTTTAAAAATTAATTTTGTTCATATTTATTTTTAATCACGCATTCTCCACATATAATAGTTTATTTATTTTTTATTTTTTTTAACTATACATTCCCTGAAGATTTTTCCTTTTCACAAAATATATTTAAAAAAATAATAATCTCCAGTATGGATTATTGACCAAAAATCCATACAAGACTGAGAAACCCTCAAAAGCAGAAAGCAGAAATATTGTACAAGAGCATGTGATATGGAAGAAAGGGGAGCACACAAATCTTGACCATGACTATCTCTGCCCAACCATGTGGGGGGTACTGAATCCCATCATTCAAAGGGTGCATCTATCTATGTATATATGTTGTGTCTTTGTTGGAAGTTGAAGGACGATTTGTAGAATTTTGTCTTCTTATGGCGGCTGATATGTATTGAATAGTTTCCCCTATTTTTTCAAAGAGCTTTTATCGAATGTTGGATCTTGAAGTCGTAACGGAAATGTCGTCTGAAAATGATGTTTCTGGACAAGAGTACAAATTCTATGCTGCTTCCCAGCTGGCCTATCTTTTTCTTTCTTTATGTCGTTAAACTTCATCAATTAATAATTAATAAGTTGAAGAAGCGTTAACCGTTGTTACAGTCGAAATTGACCTACAAAAAAATAGAAGAAATTACACTTACACCTATTTTTCAATTTTTTATTTCAATAATTAGATGATAAAATTGTTCTTTCAAAAATTAAGTGCACCCCACCCCACCCCACCCCACCCCAATTCATTTTCCACTACAAGAAAATGTCACGGCTACTTCATTCAACTTTTCACTAGCACCGTCCTCATTTCTTCGACACCAACAGTGGCTTAGTGGTGCACGTCATCACTATTACAAGCAATTCCAGAGTAGCCCGCACTGATGCTATTGTAACAGAAGCACCACGCTGCTATTTGCAGTAGTGCGTGACGCAGCTGCAACAATAACGCTCTACACTGCGGTGGTCTGCAGCGCCTCGTCGTTATAACTCACTATAGGTGGTGGTAATGGTTGGTGTGATGGTGATAATTGTTGGTGCAATTTGTGTATGTATGGTGAAATTTGAGTAGGTGGTGATGATTGTAGGCGTAGGTGGTGATGGTGGTGGGTTGTTGATCTAAGGTGACAACGGCATTTTGGATGGTGCAATGGTGGTGGAGTACGGGACGGGACATGACTGGTGGTAGTGGGGTGGGTGAAAGTTGAAAGTTAATTTATGATCAACTAATTGGATTATTTTGACCAATTGATTTTATAATATGTGATCGATAAATAAATTTTAACCAATTAATATGATAATTTTTACATATAAATAAGTCGTGACAAATTAATTTAATATTTTGCGACTGATAGATAAGTTAAAACCTATAAAATGTGGGATTTGTGACTAAACTTGCAGTTATGAATATTTTGTATCTTTATAACTGTGACGTTTTGTGATTTGTGACTAGTACGTAACTGTAATCATAAATTGCATGCTATAGTGACACCAACCTATTTAATTAATAATGCCTAATTTTTGAAAGAATTCTACAAATTCTTAAATTTGGAAGTGTATTTTAAAACTATGGTAATTATGTATTTTTCCCAAAAAAATACTAAGCCCTTGTTTGGTATACATTTTCATTTTCATTTTTCTATTCATTTTCAATCACACATTCTTCAATAAAATAATATTTTCCTCTATATCAATAACTTTTTTTTTCAATCATACATTCTCTATCAATTTACTATTTCAGAATACATTTTTTCAAAATAATGTGACTCAAACACACCCTAATTGGGATGAGTTCGAGTATTCTGAAATAGTTCTCTATTTATGTAACATTTTATATATCAATTTATACAGACACTAGACTAAATACATTAATTTATTTTATTTGTACTTATCGTATTAATAAACAATTCGGTTTACCATTCCTGGTTATTGAGTTGTAGTCATTTTAAATTTTTCTAATTGATGAAATATAAAGTACGAAAGGTTGAACATTTTATCCAGTAAAACCTTGAGGAGGGAAATTCATAATTGGGACACATAAGAGGTGTCAACAAAAGTGTAAACATTTGGACGGTATAAATAACTTTATACCATCAAGATGTGGCAAAAACCGTTAAAGGTAAAAAAAAATATAATGTTAATGCTCCTCTGTATCTTTCCATAAACATGGGAGATTTTTACTCCACAGTGACCACGTCTGCTGTAAAAATTGCCACAAACGTAAAAATCTGACTTTCTTAACAGTCGGACTACTTTAACAATTAGCACCGTCACCTGCCAAGCGAGTCACCAATCCAACACCCGGGGCCCACGTATGATTTATTGGAATATTTATTCGCCAAGCACGGTGTAGCACAGTATATTCAACCCCATCCCTTTCTTGGTTTTTGGGATATGGAATCTTTCTATAAAAATTACTGAATCATGAAATTTGGAAGGGAAGCTCAAATTAGAAAGCCCGAAAGACTCGTAATCGAAAAGAGTGGGTACATATACATATACAACCCATGTATATCTTTACACAAACTGAGATGTAATCCTCAAGAACTTACATGGGTATGTTCCATTTCTTGATCCTTTTATTATATCAATCTAATTAATAATTTTTCTCTTGGATTGACTCTTGTGAATTGAGTTTAAACTGTTTCTTGATGAAAGCCTGGTGGCTTGTTAGTGCCGGGTTTTGCTCTGTTTCAAGTTAAAGATTTGAATCATGGACTTATGAGTCGATTTTTTAAGGATGATGAGCCACGAACCAATAAAAATTAGTACCATAGCAGACTAGAGGATTATACTTATACTAGAGATTGATTTTATGAAGTCACGCGTAGTAAAAACTCTTGGTGTTTGGTTGTTATATGTTAGGTGTGTGCAAGTGAGTGAATTATGTTAACTTTATGACATATTGGGTGTTTCCAGCCTGTGTTTTGCAATGTTTTCTACTTTCTACACTGACACAGAGCCCCACATAAACCATAGAGGGAGGAAACGAGCACATTCTTCAGATGGCTTATAAGTTATAAACCTTCTTAATTATTATACTCGTTCATTTGTTACAGAAAATTTGAATAGGAGTCACCCTTAAAACCGACAAGCAAATCTTATGATTATTTGTTGTCGGGTTCTTTGTGATTGATATTTTCTAGTTTTTAAAGTATTTTAATAATCTTGGATCATTAAGGTTTTGATTTGTTTCACAGACACTTCAATGAGTTCTTCACTGAACATGGATGATGAGTATGAGAAATTCATCAGGAGAATGAACCCTCCAAGGTATCTTTAAATTTTCTTCTTCTCTGTTTATTTTTGTGTACAACTCACTTAAATATAAATGTTATATACTCTTGAGTCTTGAGATTTACTCCAATTTCTCGTGTCCTGTGATCAGAGTTGTAATTGATAATGAATCCTGCGAAAATGCGACTATTATTGAGGTATATCTTGCTCGTCTATTTCGGATTAGTCTTGAAATCTTGCAGGATGTTTTTTGATTTTGAGAATGTTTTGTACATGTTCTTTTAAATGCAGGTGGGCAGCACTAACAAACATGGAATACTTCTGGAAGTTGTACAAGTCCTTACTGATCTTAATCTTGTCATAACTAAAGCTTATATTTGCTCTGACGGAGGATGGTTCTTGGATGGTATTGACATTTTCCTCTCCTTTCCATTCCCTAGAATTTTCCCATTCACTGAAAATTTGAATTACTACTAGTATCGGGACTGAAAACATTGGTTTCGATTTTTTTTTTTCCTTACCAGTTTTTAATGTTACTGATCATGATGGAAACAAGATAACAAATGAAGGGATTCTGAACTATATCCAGAAGGTGAATAGAGCTGAACTCGACGATATTGATAACTTTCTCTTTGCATTTATGTGAAAGCCAATTTGTTGACATTGGTTTTCTTTTCAGTCACTTGGTCCGGATTCTTGTTATGCGTCGTCTATGGAAAGATCTGTTGGGGTGACTTTGGGAATGGACTACACCTCTATCGAGTTAATAGGAAGCGACAGACCGGGTTTACTTTCTGAAGTGAGTGCCGTTCTCACGCACCTTAAATGTAATGTGATGAATGCTGAGGTGTGGACACATAATACCCGCGCAGCAGCTGTAATGCAAGTAACTAATGAAGAAACTGGAGGTCCAATTACTGATCCTGAGAGGCTGTCCAAGATTAAGCGACTTTTATGCAATGTACTTAAGGGAAGCAACAAATCCCGGGAGGCGAAGACTGTGGTCTCTCACGGGGTCACTCACACTGAGAGAAGGCTTCACCAGATGATGTTTGCTGATCGAGACTATGAACGTGCAAGCAATGATGCCATGGTTGAAAGAGAACGACCGGATGTGAATGTTGTCAATTGGGAGGACAAAGATTACTCGGTGATCACAATCCGGTGCAAGGATAGGCCAAAACTTATTTTTGACGTAGTCTGTACTTTGACAGACATGCAATATGTGGTTTTCCATGGAAATGTTGAAGTCAAGGGGCCAGAAGCATATCAGGTATATTGTTTTTCTTATGGAAACGATATGTATCTATGCATGTTGGAAAATTCTGGGGACTGAAATTTTTTATATTAATGTTTAAAGGAGTACTGTATAAGACATATCGATGGATCCCCATTGAAATATGATGCTGAGAGAGAAAGAGTGATCCAATGTCTTGAAGCAGCAATAGAAAGACGAGTATCTGAGGTAACGACATATTTTACATCAAAATCAGTGCCTAGTGCATATATGTGTGCTCATTTGTTTTCCTTCTCGACAGGGATTGAAACTTGAACTGCGCACAACAGACAGAGTTGGGCTGCTGTCTGATGTCACTCGAATTTTCCGTGAAAATAGCCTCACCGTACTAAGAGCAGAAGTGACAACAAGGGAAGGTAAAGCAGTTAATACATTTTATGTTCGAGATGCATCGGGATATCCTGTCGATCAAAAGATAGTAGATTCTATTCGGAAAACAATTGGACAGACTATACTCCATGTAAAAGGCTGCCCTCAAGAGTTAAATCATGTTCCCCAAGAATCTCCAACCAGGTTCCTCTTTGGTGGCCTCTTCAAGTCCAGATCCTTGTGTAATTTTGGCTCGATTAGGTCCTATTCCTGAAGTACTAATTATTTGGTGCTTTTTCGCTTCGGACATTCCCAACCCCTCTACTGATCTAGGTTCAATCACCCTAAGTGACACAGATAGAAGACATCTTTTGATAAAGCTACCACGTCTGTGAATACGGTCTATCCAGTCGTCTTGCCTTCGTTTGTTAGAAAGGTTTCAACATTGTTAGATCCATGAAATCTCAGATAGTAGTATTTGAATCATGTTGCTGACACCAAACTGTGTCTAGAATAAATCCTTTGTACACAAATTTCTGTCTTCTGCTAGTTACTAAATGGAGCCATGAATCAACTTGCATTACTTTTGTTTAGTACACTGAGCTGTAGTTGTCCGTGGCAAGAGAATCAAGATTTGAGATTTTGTTTCGACTTTATCTTTGAACTGTGCTTTAATCTATTTCTTTGTACACATTTCATCATTTTTTATCAATTGTGTTCAAAAAATTAAAAGTATTGCCAAACAACCCCTTAATATTATTCCGTGCACGCTAAAAAAAGGTTCAAGAGTTGGGGAAATTCGTGGAGCTGTCAACCTTGACCACCCAATTGGTGGTTGGCAGCTGGCAGATCTTAATAATCAGATTATTAATTACTAATAATACTTATTGGGTTTGTGAATCTTTTAGCCCCGTTTGTCATCTATTTTCTCAAACATTGTTTGCTACAGTAAACAATCTCCACAACATATTCAATCAATAAAATATTCTATACACAAACCAATAAAATTACTCTACTTTTCAACCATGTATCTCCAAAAAATACTATTCAAATTTCAAAACTCTATTTCTCCTCCCAAAATGGGAGACAAACACACCCTTAGTATCTGAATTTTTTAATATTTGATGGTTTCGTGCGTGGATTGATTTCCTTGATCACATATATACACGCGATTGATGGCAATTGCATGCACGTTTCTCATTTTATGTAATAGTATGATCACAAACAAATTGTCCACATTAATTTTAACTCAGTTGAATAATATTACAGAAATTCTTCCATCATATAAATTGACGATCATCATTATTCTAAATGAATAACATTACTTTTTATCATATTCTTAACCATAATAATTAGTTTGTTTTTCAAAATTTTGCTCTACTATGAGATTAATAATAGTCACTGCAATAAATAATAGTTTGTTGGGAGACTGTGACGTATATTTCATAGTGTCTGTCAGTTCTCTTTATATCTTTGTCCAAAATGTCTAAAATCCTCTGGACAAAAGTGGCTTAGCCAAAAGGGAAAGAAATAATGCAGATTCTTTGATCAAACTTTGTGGAAACGTTGGCAAATAGTGGATAGTGTGGAAAGAGACTTGTTTAATTAGGGTGAAACCAATGGGTACTCCACTAACAATAGGATATTATAGTAAAAAATGATCCATATGATTGGCATTACCATGAATATTCAATATGGTGACCAAGAGAGGGAGGAAGGAGGGGCAGGTCATGTCTTTCTTGTATCATTTAATCGTCTGATTAAAAATAATTTGAAACTGAATAGGGGCACACTTCATCATGTCTCTAGAAGGAAGCAAGTGTAGGGAGAAATCCCACAAACGTGCACGGAATGAGTTGAGAATGGGAAAAAAAAAAAAATGAGTCAACAAGAGAAAGTTATAAAGTTACCATTTTGTCCTATTTATATTTGGTCAAATTCAATTTTCTAGTCAACTAACGGTCAAATGAATGGAATCTATTCATTTGTCTTATGTTGCAATGGAATGAATATATGAGATTGCGAGGGACACAAAAGAAAAGGTTTTGGTCCGTTCTTGCAATTTTCTTAAGAATGGCACAATGGGGCATGTTTGGGATTGGTAGACTATTTCCAACCCTTTCTCGTCCAGTATTTTTGTCACCTTACGTTGTACTCATACCCTATTAAAGGGGGACTGGACGGGACGGGCTCGGGGTTGGGTGAGGTACGGAGGGACGGGTCTCCTGCCCTATTTATAGCCTCGTTTATTTATTTATTTTTGTCTTTAATTAGTAAATACTATTATAACTTTTTTTTTTCTAATTTGCTAAGAACAACTCATGTTTTCTTTATAAATAATGATAAATCTTTTATTTTTGTTTGATAAAAAATAAAAATTTGAAATCAACTTTAAATGGTTCATGTAATGGGGTGGGAACTATATTTTCCATACCCGCTTTGGGGTAATGACCTCCGCCCAGTTTATCCAATTAGGTGGATAATTCCCTTCTCGGGGTGTGGATTATATTTTTCGTACTCGCTTTGGAGGAATGACCCACGCCCAGTTCACATGGTTAGGTGGGTAATCCGGTGCGGGTCCACGAGTATGAATTTTTTTGCCAACCTAAATTTTCCCAAAAATAAGTTTTTTGTACCTTATTGTAATGTTTCTTGTTCATTGCTGAACAAGAATTATTTTTCCTTTTTACAGTAACCTTTTTTTTTTTTTTTCAAAATTGGATCAATTGCAACAACCTTGCTTTACACCAAATTCTCCATATAATCATGACCTGTCCTAGTTCTTATCTTTGTACCCCCCTTCACCAGTTGTCACCAGCACAGGATAAATTATAGTAGACCGAATCAAATTCGAAAGCACATCAAACTTGATTGTGTGGTTTGGCTTCTTCCACTATAATGTTTAATTATCCTGCCATTGGCCATAGAATTTGCCTTGATTATTTCACAATCTTTAATAAAAATAGAAGATCCTCTTCTACATGATCAATCATCACCACAGCTCCACTTTGATGTCAATACGTAGTCATAGTTAGGTGCGGACCCAGATAATGGTTCAACGGGGACGATACAATATTATGTAAAAATAATAATTTAAAATTAGACAACAACGATAATATTCAAAACGTAGTATTTTTTTTTTTTTTTCCAATTGTTCCTTACAGCTTCTCATATTTTGAAAATGTCGTGTAATATCCTCGTTATAAATTTCATTAAATACATCTTTTCAGCATACACAACTAAGCTATCATTCATTCATTAGTCTCTGATCTGATTACGCAGTCGATTCTTCACAATGTTCATAGCAGAAAATACTCTTTCAATCGTAGCAGTAATAAACGAAAGAGTTAATCCTAAAGTCACAAGCATGTAAACTAATTGATACACTTTATTTCTTTGGTCACAAGCAATTTCAGTGCAAGTTCACTAAGTCCCTTCAATTCTTCAAACATTTTGAAAATTAGTTTTGAAACTGATTTTCAAGTGCCATGAGTTGTACTTTTAAAAAATCTTTAAGATAATACTTAGCGCGAAGAATTAATTTATCCTTGTCAAAAGCAAAGAATGAATCATCGGGGCATACACATGCTAAACAAAGAAGCAACTCTATACTTATCTCAAAAAACGATCATTTAACTCTTGAAGTTACATATAAATAACAGAACAGAATAAATTCACACGGAAGCGATGCAAATTTGTCATTTCTTCAATATTACGTCGTGAGCGACCTGGGCGTACAAACACACTATCTATATCAGGAACATCAATATTATGCTTCTGAAAAAAAAAACGACTTCATCCAAAAAAGAATCCCACTCATTATTCCTCATCTCTTGGAATCTTTGTTGCATACTGTCACTAAACTCATGGCATTTACAATATCCAAATATTTTCTTTGTAATGCATTAAACAATTCATTTGAAATCCCTAAGATGGTTATCATGAGATGTAGATTAAATACAAACTCAAATGACTGCATTGAGTCTAATAAATTATGAGCCTCACATCTTTGTTCACGTCCTGATCCATCAATAGAAATCATTTCAATGACATCAATTATAGGCGAGAACATCAAAATCAAACCAATCAAAATACGATAATGTGATTCCCAAGGTGTATCAACGTGCAATAGTACTTTATTGATTAAGATCTCGTCCACTTGAAATCTCACCATTCATGAGTGTTTTCGAAATTATGACTTCTTGTTTCTCTCGAAGAATATGACATCGTTCAGAAGAAGCTCCAACAATATTCACCACACTAGAAACCAAGTTAAAGAGTGACTGGACTTTCTTGTGCTTCTTTCCTATGGCTACAAGAGCCAATTGAAATGGATGAGCAAAACAATTAACATACTTGGATTCTCTTTCAAAATAAGCGCTTTGAAACCCTTAAACTTACCTTGTATATTACTCGTCCCATCATATCCTTGACCTCGCAATCTAGATATACTCAACCATTATCTTGAAAATAATTTATCTATAGCCGCCTTAAGTGATAGAGTTGTAGTACTAGAAAAATGTTCAATTCCAATAAAACGTTTAACCACTTGTCCCGTCTTATCCACATAACGTAAAAAAAAAATATACATTTGTTGCTTCATTAAGATATCTTGAGATTCATCAACTAAAATTGAAAATAATGTACAACAATTCTTTGATGATAATGTCAATTGTTTCAATAGCTGCAACACTTACAATATCCTAATAAATTTATGGTGATGTTAATTTGTGATTTTTTGGAGCATTTCTCAAAATGACAGCTTTAATCCCTTAATTATGATCAACTAGAAACTTCAATTGTTAAAAAACGTTACCTTGATTATTTGACTCTTTACACTCATCATGACAACAAAAAGCAAATCCTTGCCCTAAAAGAAGTCGAACACAATCAATTGATGCATTCAAACGAATTCGATATACACAATGTACTTGTTTTGAATACTTAAAGAAAACTGTCTCAATATGTTGCTCTTGATTCATCAAGGCTTCACAATTGCTTCGGGCTTGATTGTATACACTATGGACATCTCCAACATGAACTCCAAGTCTATCATTCTTTTTAAAATTAAAGAACCCTTCTTTTACAAAAAGTATCACCACATCCTTGTTTCCCATTGTTTATTTCAAAAAGATAACAATATAAGCAAAATATGATATTTTTACTTATACACATTCTAATCAATCACTATATTCATTGAACCAAGTAGGAATGAAACGCCTTGATTTTTTACGTGGAAACACATGACTTCTAGGTTGACATGGACATCTTTGCAAGTATGCTCTTCTTATTTGATCTTGAAGATTAACATTGTAATCCATTATTGGAATTCTAAATCTGGGGATTCGTAGGAAATTGTGTAATATCAATATTCTTTACCTCATCATTTTCTTGAAAATCAGTTTTATCAATATTTGCTTCCTTAAACTTCATCCTTTTCTCCAGCAGTAGCATCCTCAACACTTGCTCCTTTTGCTTCGACATTTTCTTCAATATAAATTTCTTGAATGCATGATTTCTTTGCCTCAATATTTTATTCAATAGAAATTTGAGATATTCGTTTAAAATATCTCAACATATCTTCCTACAAATCAAACAAAACTTGCATTTCCAACTCTGAAATGGAAAGTTAAGAGATGAACATCAAGAATTGAGATTGCAAATAGCAAATATTTTAAGATCTCAACCGATAATTGAAATTATTGTTAAGAAATATAGTATTATTAGTATTATTTAATTTTATTGTTTATTAAGGGTAGAATAGTTTTTTCAGTTTCCTTTGTTTGAGCCTTTATAATTTAGGTTAAATTATCTTTTTGTATTCAATTTTCATTATACAAAATTAATGAAACTCTAGCCTCCCTTTTTTTCCTTTCTTTTCTTCAAATTATTTAACATGGTATCATAGCAAAATTTCATGGGACAATGTTTAATCTCAAAGACAACTTTCGCGGATCCAACTTCGAGATAATTTCGAGAGAGTTTTCTTTCAGTTTTTGCAATCTGGTATTTCGTTTTCCTTTCTTTTGCGATCTGTTTTTCTTTATTTTTTGATTATAGCCACTGAAAGAGACGATTCGATTCAGTATTTGAATGTGAAGTTGGATGGAAACAATTATTCATATTAGAGTTATGTGATAAAAAATTTTCTTAAGGATAAAAAGATGTGGGGATACATTAGTGAAACTTTTGTGAAACTTAAAAATACAGATGAGGATTATGCTGCTTTAGTAGATGCCTAGAAAGCAAATAATTCGAAAATCATTACTTGGATTAACAAGTTGTTGAGCATTCCATAGACAGAGAGTTGGCGAAGTATGAGAGAGCAAAAGAGGTTTGGGATCATCTGCAAAGGTTATTCACTCAATCAAATTTTGCAAAACAGTATCAATTGGAGAATGACATACGAGCTTTTCAGCAGAAGAATATGATTATTTAAGAGTTTTATTCTACTATGACAGATCTTTGAGATCAATTGGCTATTACAGAATTAGACGAATTAAATGTATGTGATGCATATATTGCTCATAGAGAACAACAACGGTTGGTACAATTTTTAACTGCACTTCACAGTGATTTTGAGGGACTTAGAGGTTCAATTTTGCATCGTTCTCCACTTCCTTCTGTTGACTTAGTTGTTAGTGAGTTATTGGCTAAAGAAATACGTCTCAAGAGCCCGTTTGGTACCGATTAAAATTCAATTAAAATTGAAAATATAGCCATTATTGGGCCCCACTTGTCTAATAAAAGTCAATAATAACGACTAGTTTTTCAATTTTAATCTCTCCCAAACGGGCTCCAAGTCTTATTCTGAAAATGGAATCCTTTCTACTTCTAATCCTTCTATGTTAGCAGTGTTTTCTAAGTCACTCTCTAATATTCAGAATAAGTTTTATGGAAGGGTTGCTCCCAATGAGTGCAGTTTCTGTAAGCAGAAAGGTCAGGCTAAGTGTCCTAAGTTAAAACAGCAGAATCAATCGCAACAACAATTTTAAGCTTGGAAGTCTGGAAACCAGTCATAATCGAATGCTTATAGACCACCTCAGGGTTATAAACAGCCACAGTCTAATACTGTAGAAGTAGCTTCATCAGGTCCCTTCATTGATCCTAATACTCTGGCTGAGCAATTTCAGAAGTTTCTCTCCTTACAGCTACAAGCTATATTCGCTTCTTCTCCTTCTATAGGTCAGTTGCCTCATGGTTCTTCAGGTATGTCACATTCTGTATAAGTCTTGGATTCTGGTGCTTCACATCATATGTCTCCAGATTCTTCATCTTTTACTTATGTGTCTCATTTGTCTTCTATCCCTGTTATGAATGCTGATGGCACTCCTATGCCTTTAGCAGGTGTTGGTTCTGTTGTCACACCTCACTTGTCTCTCCCTAATATTTATCATATACCGAAACTCATATTAAATCTTGCTTCTGTTGGTCAGTTATGTGATTCTAGTAATTTAGTCACGTTTTCCTCTTCTTCTTATTATGTGCAGGATCTGCAATCTCAAAAGTTGATTGGGACATGCCGTAGGAAGGGTGGACTATATATTTTGGATGAGTTAAAAGTGCTAGTTGCTGCTGCTACTACTAGTGTTGATTTGTCTTCTTTTCATTTGAGTCTTCTTTCTTCTAGTTTTTATTTATGTCATTCTTGCCTGGGTCATGTTTCGTCTTCTCGTTTGAGATTTTTAGCTTCTACAGGGACTTTAGAAAATTTGCAACCCTATGATATTTCTAATTGTGGTGGATGTAAACTGACAGAATTTTCAGTTTTACATTTTAATCGAAGTATTTCTGTTTCTTCTTCTCCATTTGATTTAATTCATTCTGATGTATGAGGGTTTTCTCCTATTACTACAAAATGAGGGTCTTGATATTATGTTTCTTTTATTGATGATCATACTCGTTATTGTTGGGTTTATTTAATGAATCATTCTTCTGAATTCTTTGAGATATACTCAGCATTTCGTGCTCTTATCAAAACTCAACATTCTGTTGTTATCAAATGTTTTATGTGTGATTTAGGTGGGGAATACACTTCTAATAAATTTTGTGAGCTGCTTGCCTTAAATGGAACTATTTACCAAACTTCGTTTACAGATATTTCTGAGCAAAATGGTGTTGATGAAAGAAAACATAGGCACATTGTTGAAACTGCTCGTTCTCTCTTGTCTGCTTCTGTTCCTAGTGTGTTTTGGGGTGAAACTGTTCTTACTACTGTAAGTTTGATTAATATAATTCTATCTTCTTATATTTCAAGTTTTTCTCATTTTAAAAAGTTGTATGGGTATACCCCTGATTATTCTTTCTTTAGAATTTTTGGTTGTACTTGTTTTGTTCTTCGTCCTCATGTAGAACGTAGCAAGTTGTCATCTCGATCTACTATTTGTGTCTTTCTTGGTTATGGTGAAGGTAAAAAGGGATATCATTGTTTTGATCCAACAACTCAGAAATTTTATGTGTCTCGTCATATTGTCTTTCTCGAGCATATACCTTTCTTTTCTATTTCATCAACTACTCATAATTTGACTAGATCTCATCTTATTCATATAGATCTATTTTCTGACAATTCTGATAGTTTGTCATCTCAGGTTCCCAGTACCTCAAATACCTCTTTTCATGTTCTTACCCCGTTATCTTTACAGCCAACTCGTACTGATCATTCTGCAGGTACTATTCGGTACTCTCAACAGTATGGTATGGATTATGAGGAAACATTTGCTCCTGTTGCAAAAATGACTACTATTCGTACTCTTATTGCAGTAACTTCCATTCGTCAGTAGCGTATCTCTCAACTTGATGTTAAAAATGCCTTCTTGAATGGAGATCTTCAAGAAGAAGTTTATATGGTGTCCCCTCCTGGTGTTTCACATGATTCTGGGTATGTTTGCAAGCTAAAGAAAGCGTTATATGGTCTCAAACAAGCATCTCGTGCTTGGTTTGAGAAATTTTCTGTTGTGATCTCTTCCGTTAGATTTACTTCTAGTAGTCATGATTATGCTCTTTTTGTTAAGTGCACTGATACAGGTCGTATCATTCTATCTTTATATATTGATGACATGATTATTACTGGTGATGATATTAATGGTATTTCAGTTTTGAAGATAGAGTTAGCTAGACAGTTTAAAATGAAGGATTTGGGTTCTTTACAATATTTCTTGGGTATTGAGGTAGCCTACTCATCCAGAGGTTATCTTCTTTCTCAATCGAAATATGTTGCAAATATTCTTGAGTGAGCTAGACTTACTGATAATAAGACTGTTGATACTCCCAATGAGGTTAACGCAAAGTATTCTTCTTCTGATAGTTTATCTTTGTTGGATCCTACTTTATATCGTACTATTGTTGGGAGTTTGGTATATCTCACTATTACTCGTCCAGATATTGCATATGATGTTCATGTTGTTAGTCAGTTTGTTGCTTCTCCTACTACAGTTCATTGTGCAGCTGTTCTTCCTATTTTGTGATATCTTCGGGGTACAGTCTTTCAGAGTCTTTTACTTCCATCCACCACTTCCTTGGAGTTGTGTGCATACTCTGATACTGATCACGAAATGTTTTCAAGGACGAGTAACCTCGCTAATGTATTGAACTTGGCTATTTACAATTCAGTTTCGACTGAAATTTCCAGGCTTGATATTTCTATGATTTGATTTTGGAATGTGATAAAATTATATAAGCAAAGATAACTATCAAAACATAAATAATAAGATTAAGAAAGAGAGATGGATAACCAAATTTTGTTTCTTCAATCTGTTCTTCTTCTTTCAAAGTATGGTGATTGGAATTTGGAATTGTAGGTGGTTCGCTGGAGTTTGAGAATTGGGGAAAGGAACTACAATTAAGTGTAAAATTGGAATTATGTGAGCTTTTTTTTCCTCAATGTCAAAGATTTAAGATTGTTGGGTTTTGGTTAAAAATTATAGACTATTATTAATCTATTATGTGATATTTTTTTCAATGTTATAAATTAATGGCCCTTGCCCCACTGGACTCTTAATGGGTCCTCCCCTGGTCATAGCTCCACATCAAATTATGAGCTTGTCATCATAGTAAATGCAATACTAGTATTTGAACCCGTAAACTCTAATACCACTTGTTAAGAAAAAGATCCACCAAATACAATAAAAACGAGCGCGAAGGAAGAAAAAGTTAAACGAGACTTTATGATTTGACATCTTTGAACTTTGATTTTCATTCTTGTGGTTACTAGCCAACCATACAGAGTGCTTGCCATGTTGCAAACTATTGAAGATGGCTTTTTTATTATTATTATTATTATTTGTTTATTGCCTTTTTATACTATATTATCTTTTATTTGGTTACATTTATTATTTGCTAAGAGTTTGGAGACCAACATTGCAATTTTAGTTGTGATTGCATTTAGATTTTTAGAAACTACATGCCAAGTTTCAACAGAATGGTTCGTTGGAATGTTTTTGATTAAATTATTAATAAAGTTATGAGATTGCTTTTCAATTTTTCAATTCAAATCTGGATTAGTGTATGAATCATCAATGGGTTGATTAAAATCAAACACTCAATATTCTTATAAAGAATCAACGAATATTTGATAACTCCTGAATTAACATGTTTTTAAGTCCATTCATCATTTATATTTATTTCACGCTCTCTAACTACATAACAAACACAATGTTCACTGTATTAATGAGTTGTCGAACCCTTATATAAACTGTCTTACGATTGATATGGACTGTCACCGATACTCGCAATAAATTAAATCTACACCACTCGACCTGAACATTAAGAATCTCGGTGTGTACTTTGAATTTATGACAAACATTAACTAACCAATCTTAAACACCTCAATCGACTTATAGCTTGGCAAAATGAAAGAAAAAAAATCAAGTTCTAAAACTAAAAAGTATCATTAGTGAGATAATCACTCAAGTTATGTGAATTACGTGAAGATTTGATATTTATCCCTAGACCATGGTGTAACTGTTATATATTTATACAATAAATATAATATGTGAAAGAAATGATTAATTAAGATAAAGTGTCCAACTGGTAAAAACATGGAATATGTGTGGGAGGTCAGGGGTTCGAGTCACGCCTCACGCATTATATTAAAAAGTCTTTGATTGGGCTTTTGGGCCTTGGGCTTTATTGATTCTAATAAAATAATTATTATTTTTAATTATTTTCGAAATTGTTTAGTGGGTCAACTAGCCAGTAAAACATAATTATTTTAACTGTCCAGTATTTACAACTCATTACCATTGGCCATTAAAATTGTAATTAAATACTGGATCATGGGGTATGCAGTTACCTCTATTTTCTGGCTATATAAACTCACTTCTGGACTTTAGAAAACGACTACAACAAAAACGAAATTGTCTCTTCATATATACAGTAAAATATTATACTCAAATTATTTTTTCGTATTTCTGGAGTACACTTGAGAGTTCTGAAAACCTTTTGTGATTGCTGTACAATTGGTTTATTTGATCGTTGTATCCTGGAGGTGATTGTCCACAGAGGTCGCAGCAGTTATCGACGAGCAATTTCGCTTTAGGACATCGTGCTGTCACGAGACTCGATCTATTGATAAGTTTTTTCTGCACTTTACTATTATTTTATCCAACAGTAACTAGTTCAGACATGAGACCCAGTGCCTTTCTAAAGTAGCCCTCGTTTTTGGGAATGCATACTGGCAATGACCTAAAGATGGTAGAAATGTGAAAAATCCACATGTAACATTGTAACTATGAAAACGTCTGGTCACGTAATCCTAAAACACAAGTTTTAAAGAACTTTATCAATCGTCTATTCTATTCAATATGAAATGCAAGCCAAAACATTGTTGTCAGCACTCTATCCCTCTTCAACACAAGGGTCGAGTAGGCTCTTGGATTGATATGCACGTGAAGTTAACTTAGAGACTGGACACGCAATATTTGACTTTAGTTAACATATGCTTGCGTTTGAATCTCATTTTAATGAGAATAGAATTTTTGAAATAGTGATTGACGGGAGAATGTGTGGTGGAAAAGTGATAAAAAAAATTTATATTTGTGTGTAATATTATTTTATTTGGAGAATGTGTGGTTGAAAGAAAGAAAGAGAAAAAATGGAGAATGAGAATGAGAAAAAAATGGGTGTCAAACAATTGCGTAATGTTTCATAATGTAATACAATACAACACGCAAGGTGTGACAAAACAAAACCTTACCATTTAGGTGGGTTTCCCCCCCAAATTTATGATCTTATACAAGTCCTACAACTTGAGAAGAATTAGAAACTCTAATTGTATATTCGATAGCAATTAAATCGCACAAAGAAAAATAGACACACAAGAATACACTAGATATATAGAGATCCGTCACAATATGAGACATGTCATCTCCGATCATTGTAGTGATTTACTACGATGAAAAGAAATTTAAAGGAGAGAACTCGCACAACCTATCTTGTCTAATCTCCACAACTTAATGATAAGTGTAATTTTTACACTTATTTAGGAGCTCGGTTCCAGAATTTTCGGGTATTTAATAAATGGACCCGTCGGGTCCAAATATAATTATGGAACCGTTCAGTTCGGTTCGGTTCGGTTCCGTACCATAGTTAAATTTTTTAACATTTACAGCAACACTACATAAGTATAACTATGACATTTCATTTGTAACTTTTACAAATTAACGTAGCCAAATTCAAAAATATAAAAATAACTAGTTGTCGAATAACATTAATTTAATGCATACAAATACCAAAAATTAGATATTAATACTTATCAACTATTTGAATCAATTGATGAATTGACGAGGGTAAATTGAGGGTTTGTATGTATTGGGCTAAATTGGAATTGGTAAAGGGATAATTACAAAAATCAGGTGTAAACTTTACACCAATTCAAAAATCAAGGTGAAAGTTTAATTGTTCAAAAATCAAGTATTTTATTTTATATATCAAAACCTCAAATATATCAAAACCCTAATCTATCTCTCTCTCTCTCTCTCTCTCTCTCTCTCTCCCTCCCTCCCCACCATTTCTCTTCTCCTCTCCCCCGTCCGCCGCCGCCCGCCGCGCCTCTACCTCCCTTCTCCCTCCCCCCTCCCCCCTTCCCCCCTCCCTAGCAGCGTCGAGGCGCTGTTGAGTAGCGCCTCGACGCTGCTGCTGACTGCTATGAATCGCAGCAGCGATTCGTTGTTGCTGCGATTCACAGCGGCAGTCGCAGCAGAGCCTCGCGACGCTGCTGTTGTGAATCGCAGCAGCGATTCGCATATCGTTGCTGCGATTCTCGGCAGCAGGCGCTGCTGCTGCGACCAGGGCCTTTGGCGGTGTGGCCGTGCGGCTGTGGTGTGTGGCTGTGGTGTGGTGTGGTGTGTTGTGTTAGTCGGCTGTGGTGTGGTGGCTGTGGTGGCTGTGGTGGTGGCTGTGGTGTGTGTGGTGTGTTGGTGGATCTGGTGTTGGTTGGTGGATGGTCTGTGGGTGTTGGGTACTTTTTTCAGAGTAATGCCGTGGTGAGTGTGCGTGCTGTGGTGGCACTGTCGGTGTGTGGTGGTATTTACTTGATGTGGTGTGTGGTGGGTTGACAATGGTGGTGGCAGTCGACGGTGGTATAGGTGGAGGATATGGTGATTTGGTTTTCTGTGACTAAAAATATAATATGTGACCTTCAAATTCTATAATATGTGACCAATCATTTTGTTATCTGTGACCTAAAAATTATATAATATGTGACCGTGAAAAAATCTGTGACCTATTAATTTGGAAATCTGTGACTTGTGACCTACAAATTTTGATATGTGATCAACTAATTTTGAAATATGTGACCTGTGACCAATAAATTTTGATATGTGACCAACTAATTTTAAAATATGTGACCTGTGACTAATAAATTTTTTGAACTGTGACCGCCGGAATAATTGTCAGAATCGGAGCAGTCGCCGAAACGGTGCCGGAACGATCGTCGGAAAAGAGTGGTGGTCAGAACGGTGGCCGGAATAGTCCCCGGAACGGTAGGGGATGGTGGAGGTGGGGAGAGTTAATTATATTATTTAATAATTAATTAATAAAAATATTTTTTATTAATAAATAAATACTTGAATTTTGCATTTTGAAACTTGACACCTGAAAAATGAATTGTGTCAAAGTTAACACCTGAAAAATGAATTCTTCTCATTGGTAAATTGGTAATTGAATGTTTTGACTTTGAGGGTTTGTATTGGGCTTTTGGGCTGAGGTTTTTTGTTTGGGCCATAAAATATTTTCGGCTCAATGGAGTTGATTTCTTTTTTTTTGCCTCTTAAAATTATGTAATGATTTTATTTATTTAATTAATTTGTTAATTTGTTTAGAAAAAAAAAATTTAATATAAAAAAATTATTTAAATTCGGGTCTCATTCGATTCTTCGGTTCTTGGTCTAGACCCGACCCAAACCTTTCGGTTCTCGATTTGGGTACCCGTTCGGGTCTTTAACTTATGAAGAACCATCGGTTCGGTTCGGATATTTTGGACACCTCTAAGCACAAACATTGTGGAAGCATATGATATAATTATGCACGAAAATCAAGGCAGAAATCATAAATTTATTCCTGATTTGCTCACGTTTCATCCACTTCCGGTGATGTCGTTTCTCTTTTCGTGTTTAATTTCAATATTATGTTAGGCTAAATTTTTACATTGCTAAAGATATAGAAAAACCCATGTTTTGAAACTTTTAGTATTAATTAATTATTGACTTTAATTTGTTTGAATGCGTGGATATTTATTATGGTTTTGTTTACTTTTCTATTAATTGGCCACTGATTGAATTGTTTGTGGATTTTATTATCATCGAGAGAGGTAATAGGATCGTTAGCACATAGTAATAAATATTGTGAGGTTCGATAGAGGATATAGATATACATCTATGCTTTGCATGGTTCATAAAGATGTTCTAGCTCGTTAATACATTTATCATGTTTGTATTTTTCATCGAGAGATAGGAAAGTGACATGATGTGAATAGATTTAATTTCTATCGAGAGAGACTTTTAAATAAATTTGGAACATTGACCAACTCGCATGATAACAAATTGTCAATTTAATTGTTGTACTAAAAGTGGATAACAATGAGGATTCTAGATCTTAGCAATACATCTCATAAATTTGATAAACTCTTACTTTAATTTTCAGTACGTTATAAATTAGATTTAGACTTAGTACACATTATTATTGCTATTCGATTAAGGCTACTATTAACTTTACATCGATCAAATACGTAGTCCTCGTGAGTTCGACACTTTACACACTACTATATTACTTGATCACAACTCCGTTCACTTGCGGGAAATCAAACGATCACTTAGCACTACATCTAACATCCTGTTTGATCCACATTCTTTTCAAAATTCATTCTTTTAATACTTATTTTCAACTGCATATTCTTCAATAAAATAATATTATACACAAATTCAAAAATTTTCCTTATTTTTTAACCAGATATATTTCATCATATCACATCATAAAATACATTTTTTTCTCAATAATGTGCATCAAACACCCCTGAAAAGTAAGAGATGGCGCATGAGCTGCACTACTTTCATAAACCATAAGTCTTTCATTAATCCAGTCAAATAATTAACCATAGCCAAATAATAAGGGTCCGTGTTCAACGGAATGTACGTTTAACAGTGATTGGTGGTGATATTATAGTTTATAACTGTTGACACGCACACATGACCATGACCTCTTTGTTTTTGTATCTCGAAGTCGATGCTTACTGAAAAAGGTTGTCTTTTCTTTTCTGGGTGGAGAGAATGGCACATAAAGGATAATATAAAAAACCCTATCATGTGCTAGCTTCGAGTATTTTGTCCCTTAAAACTTAAGATATGTAGAATGCACTGATTCCTTGTTCACATGTAGAAATTAGTAAAGTACAAGTTACTGCAGAAATGCAGCTCCCCCTCACATGAGTGTGCAGATTACGAGTTTATTGAAATTTCAAGGTCTAATTAATGGTGAGTGGTGATTGTGTGTTTGTCTAGGTATAGAATATATATTTTGATAGTGATTGGCACATGTTCGATATGCATCACTTTAAAGATAAGGATGATTATATCAGTATTATCTAGTTCGGCATAATAGAAATTAATAAGAGATTGAAAACTCGTTAAAGTCTCAAAATTGGATTTTTAGGCGAAACATAAAAGAATGAACAAATAGGCTCGACTCGCATTCAAGGGCAAACGACAAGAAGAAGTTCATTCCACTCGAAGGGAGGGAATGGAAGCAAGCATTTTGTTCAATTGATAAGGAATCAGACATGCTCATGAGTATGCCACTTTCATAGTGACTTTTCAAAAAGTCTTCACGTAATCCAAACCTTCTACAAAATTTACTAAGCATGTTTGGGAGTTGTTTATAAATGGTTTAAATTAAAAATAAATAGAAATAAGTGGTGAATAAGTGAGTAATACTTGTGGATCTCACGAAATATTTGGATAAAAAGTTATTTGACTATTAGTAAATAAATTATAAAAGTAGCCAAACATGGACTAAAATGATCTCAAAGTCTCACCAAAAGAGAGATTGTTGACTAATTGAACAACCAAACAAACCAACCAATTCTTATTATACCTAGAATATGGGTGGATATTCTTACAGGTCCAAAATGATACTATTTGACAACTATAATTGAGGCTGGTCTAAGATTACATAACAATGCTTCTTTGGGCCCTTTATGGGGGCTACACAGGCTGGACCATGTTCCCATCAAATTATCATTGGATACTCATATCTTCACACAATCTCAGCCACAGTAGAAAAAGAATTCCACAGACTGAAAATATCAAGAGCCAACTCCAATGGAGGCCACTCATAATGAGTTTCCAGGATTTCAATGTTCGGTTCCTGCTAATGAGTTTGAGATCGCACAAAAAACGTCTTTGAGTCGGTTGCAAAGGCGTGCACCCCGTCGTCTGCAGCTGAATCTAGCCAGCAATCTTGAATGCAAAGGTGCAGTAATGTCCAGTGTGGGGAACATAGACTCATCATCATCAATTAGTCCATATTTTCCCAGTAAAGATCCTATTCCTCTTCTTTCTCCTCTTGTATTGCCTTCCATGCTTGAATCTCCCATTATCCAAAAGGCAAACCAGGGGAAGTCTGGTTGATAATCATGGGGTGTCTCGTAAATCGATTAGAGTTTGGTGTTGACTTTAATGACATATTTGATAAGGTAGATTCGACATTACTATTGCTAGACGAAGAAAATAAGTTACGATATCATCTACTATGTCTATAATGCCATGTCTATTTTTAGAGGTGGCAATCGAGCCGAGTAGCTTGTCGGCTCGCCCGCTCGGCTCGTACTGTAGCGACCAACGAGCCGCTCGGGCTGGTCAAAAAATGAGCTCGAGCTCGAGCACGAGCTGAGCGGGCTCAACTTGTTTTAGACGAGCGGCTCGTCCTTTTATTTTTTATTTTTTTAAGAATAGTTAAAAAAAAAAATTCAAATCTCACGAGCTGAGCCGAATCCACGAGCCGAGCTCGCCCACGAGCAACGAGCCGAGCAAAAACTCGGCTCATTTTGTAACGAGCCACGAGCTCGGCTCGAAGGGCAACGAGCCGAGCTCGTGGGGCAACGAGCCAAGCCGGCTCGGCTGGCTCGTTGCCACCTCTATCTATTTTAGTGTCGAGTATTATATCGAACATAACGCAATTGTAAAATGTGTTTTTCTTTTGATTGTTTATAAAATTATACTAGTTCATGACACTTATCCTCATTTTTTTCCCCTTTTGAAGTCTCAACCCCACCACACCCATGAGTTTTTTTTTTCCTTTTCCAATATTCTTTTGGATTATGAAACAATCTTCCAATCTTAGGATTGGACTCGGATTGTCCTATATACAAAAACTGACATTTAAAAAAAAAAAAAAAAAGGAAAACACGGTGGAATTCAAAAATAAAATAAAATTGGTTAATGATATGTGATTTTTCCCCCTTTACAATTGATCTTATTGAATTTTTAATTACAAAATAATAATAATTTAACATTACATGCGCTAGAAAATTTTGTTTCCTAATACAGCTTTTGTCCAATGTACCTTAAAAGGTAAATGCGAAATTTCAAAACTCAGCTGAGATTGAAAATTACTATTTTAGCCCCTCGACAGTCTACTTTTGTCCAATGTACTATTAATTAAAATTCGTATTAGTAAACACAAATTACGGAGAAGCCATAAAGGCACGAAGAGTTGATAGAGTTAAAAGTATAGATAAAAAGAAATGGATAAATCTATTTGTACAATGTTTTTTAACAACATTGCTGAGAATGTTGTAGGTGGTAAAAAAAGTTTTAATTGAAAAGTTAAATTAATTTTTAAACCGTCCAATGACAACATGTCTCGTCCCTTTGCAATCTACTTTTGTCCAATGTACCATTAATTAAAATTAATATAATAGTTAAAATATATATATCAGAAAACACAAATTACGATAAAGCCCTAAAGGTACGAAGAGTTGAGAGAGTTAAAAGTATAAGTCAAAATGAAATGTATAAATTTATTTGTACAATGTGTTTTTACAACATTGCTGACAATGTTGTAGATGACAAAAAAAATTTAGTTGAAAAGATAAATTATTTTATAAACTTTCAAACGACAACGTGCCATGTGGCATATTGTCAACAATGTTGTCACAATATTGTCAACATTATACAATTGAGTGGTGTATAAATACGTATTATTTTTGGGTCATGTTTACTCAAATCAATTTTATATACACGTTTTGAGGGATTCACAACCTATATTTTTGTTCAACATCGTCCTTAATCTTTTAGTTTTGAAATTGGTCCCCAATTCAGGATCTCATCAATTTGACGGTTTAAATATCAATTATTTACTAAAAAGATAGTAGTGCCATTCGACCAAAATGTATGGTTGAAAGTAATTTTATTTTGTAGGATGTATAATTAGAAATAATTTATTTTACTAAGAGAATGTAAGATTAAAAATGAATTTGGGAAAAAAAAAATTGAATTTTAAAAAATGGGAGCCAAATATTTTGTCTTGATTTTTATCTAATCGGTTTGAATTTACGGGCCAACTCAATCAATTTCATTCGAATGGTAGCTTTCTTCTCTAATTTTCATTTTGATTTCTTTTTATTTTTCTCAATTATGCTTGATTTATTTAGGATTTGTTTGGTATGGATTTTAAGAAGTCAAAAAGGGAATTTTGGGAGTGTTTTTTTTTTTCCCCCCTAAATAAAAAAGATTTTAGAGGACGTTAATTCAAGTTAATGAGGTTTTGGAGAAATTGTATTTTCGAATAGTAATTTTTTTTTTTTTTTTGAGAATGTATGGTTAAAAATGGAAGAAAAATTTTGATTTTACTTGTAATATAATTTTATTAAAAATATATAATAAAAAAGAAAAAAAGATATAAAAATTAAAATGAAATCGAAACAAGGACTGAGGGTGTGTTGTGCCATATTATTTTGGAAAAAATGTATTTTGGAATAGTAAATTGATGGAGAATGTATGGTTGAAAAAGAAGGAAAATTTATTGATGTGATGAAAAATATTATTTTATTAAAAAATGTATGATTGAAAATGAGTAGAAAAATAAAAATAAAAATTTTAATGTGTATCAAACAGATGTTTAATTTTCAAACAAAAATTAGAATAATTGAGCTGCATTATTTTAGACTAATATATTCTGGAATGATGGATCGATAGAGAACGTGTGGTTGAAAAAGAAGAAAAAGTTATTAATGTGATGAAAAATATTATTTTATTGAAAAATATGTTGTTAAAAATAAATAGAAGAATAAAAATGAAAATTTTAATATTTACTAAATAGAGTTTTACAAAGATAGAAGTCAATAAAAAAATCATAAAAAATGCTATGGATATATAATTGTATCCATACTAGGTGCAAGCAACGTGCAATGCACGTTTGCTTAGTTTATATTTAATAGTTTTGTTTAAGAATTAATTTGTTATTAATAAAGATGTAATTTTTTTGGTTAATTAAATAATTAATGATGTAATGTTTATGTAATTGATAAATAATTAAATAAAGTGTTTCTCTTTGTCATCTCCAACCCAAAATCACAAACAGAAAACTTAAGGTATGTTAAAGGGGTAAAAAGATGAGTTTACTTAGGTTCCGTTTGATTCTCATTAATGTAGAATGTGAATGAAAAATATAGTCGTTATTGGACCCCACACAAGAGATATAAATTCAAAATTGATAGATTAATGTAATGGATAACGGTCATATTTTTCATTTTTATGGGTTTTTAATGAGAAACAAACGGAGGCTTAAACTTTTTGCATGACTTAAGTCTTTACTCTTTTTTAAATAATAATGCAATTCATCTTATCGCTAAAGTATGATATGTATTACGATAATATATGTATATCATGTGTTAGACTTAGTATTTGTAAGTGACGGGTAAATTTTCGATGACGAAAATATTTTAAGGGGATGAGAATGTAATACCTTGAAAATTTTCATAAAATATAATTCAATTTTTATATACTATATTTTAATATTTTGAAAGTTAGGGATTAAATGATACATTTATCAAATTATATTTTATTTGTGTCAAATATTTAGATATTGATGGAGTTATCGTAAATATATGAATATTTGTCTCGTTGGATAAATCGTAATTAGATACATAAATTAGATTCCAGAAAAAGTCGATTCGAATAAGTTAGCTCCAAGATATTTTAGTTTGAAGGAATTATCAAAAGCTAATTTATTTTTATTATTATCAAATTATAATTTTGTTTTTCCGTTAAACCAACATATTCCATTTAATAGCCACTTTTTATATATAGAAAGATATGGACACTCGTATGGATACAATTATGGATAAGGTACAATGAGGCACATCCCAAAAATCATCCTTCAATATGCTTCTCTGAAGCGTGCTTTACAAACCTCACAACGTTTTATTTTTTATTTTTCCAAACAAACATACAAATTAATTATTAGGTCATTCTCAGCAAAAACAGAATCTCTATCTCTCTCCCCGTCTCTCTGAAAGTTCCACGTTTGGGTGTTCAAATTTTTGAATTTCCACTCGAAAACCCCTACCCCAATTCCATTAAATTTCTGGATTTCCTCCCCACGCCCGACCGTATTGTTTAGAACCCAAAAGCTGTCCTTCTCAGCAGGTAAATTTCTAACTTTTCTGATTTATTACAATTTATCGTGCTACGTGTGATTATTCTGATTCAATTAGGGTTCACGATTGATTTATCCACTTGTAATTTAAATTGCAAAAGAGTCTTAGGAACTGGTTTTGCTGAATTTTTCTCGGTTCATTAAGGTTAAGTGGTTTCCTCGTTTTATTGTTAATTGAAGGTTTTCATGGGTTGTCTGAACCATTTTTCTTTTTAATTTATTACTTTTTGGGCATAATAAAGGTCGGGATTTTTAATTGTACTTATGGTTTTACTGATGAAAGACTGTTTGGCTGCACTAACTAGAGAAAAGAACAGAAAAAGCAAAATGAATTGATTATTTTTTTGAAAATTAGCGAACCTGATTAGTTCATTACAGATCAATTTTAGAGGTGGTAGTTTTGAGTGTTAATTGTGCAATTCAAATGCAGTACTTTGTTAGTGAACAAGACTTTTAATGGTGTATTCTGATAACAAATATGCATATTGATGTGGCAGTTATATATTTGGACAACGGAATGCAATTCCATGAATTTGAAACAATGAAATTTTTTGATTTGTTGATACCGCAGTCCTTGGTTTATTTAACTGTGTGCAAACAATTACATAATTTAGGTTTAACAGGTAACACTTCTTGTTCCATTATATATCCAGTTTGTAAATGGGTTTCTTGATTACTTTCCCGAGTGAAAGGCTATGGAGATTTTACTTTCATTTAGTAGATGTAAAATCTTGTAGAAAGTGGTTCTGTTAAAATTCTGGATCCCATTATGGTTCAGGATTTTATTTAGTTTCTTGTTCATAAGATATTTCATGGGATATCTGCATTGTTCTTCCTGGTTTGTTTAATGTTTTTGGGAAATAAACGGATAAATTAGGAATTTCCAACTGCAGTTATAAATTTTACTAATTATGAACAGTTTGGTTGCAATCACAAGCCAAAAGAAGAAAAAGTGGAAATAGGAAATAAGCGAACCCATATATTAGAATTAAGCCCCTGTTTGTCTATCATTAAAGTAGGAATATGAGTTTTGGAATAGTGAATATTTGGAGAATGTGGTGGTTAAAAAGTAGTAAAAGTTTTGTACAAAATATTTTATTGTGAAAATGTGTGTGAGAAAAAAGAGTTTTGAGATAATGGTACACAAATGAGGGATAAATTATTGGCTGACCCGATTATTTGTGGATATTTGTATGATTAGGATTGGACATGGGTCGTTCGGTTCTGCCCAAAATTTTCGAGTATTTAATAAATGAAAATGTCGGGTCTAAATATAATTATAGAACCGTTCGGGTTCGGTTCCGTACCATAATTAAAATTTTTAACATTTACAACAGCACTACATAAATCAACTAATGACATGTTCATTCGTAACTTTTACAAATTAATGTAACCCAATTTAAAAATATATAAATAATAAACTGTCCAATATGATTAATTCAATGTATACAAATACCAAAAAATATATACTAATATTAAAACATCGGTGATTCATATCAATAATTCATTTACTTTTAGCAGCCCGCATAAAGAAAATGAAATATAAATTAAAAGTTATAAAAATAAAATATTTTTAAGTATTGGTAATACTTACAAACTATTTGATTTAATCAGTAGCTACCGCCACCGATAAAATGAAGGAGCTTCAAAATCGATTTGGAAATGGGGATGTAGGTTTTAAAATTATCAAATGATTTGGGTTTATACGGGAGTAGTCACTGCTTACCAAATGAAATTGGAATAGAAAGTGAAAGGATAAGGCCCAAATGTTGGGCTAACAAAAAATTAATTTGGTTGGACTTGGTTGGTTTGTTTAATTAATTTGCTAATTTGTTTAGAAAAAATTAAAATAATTTAATTAATTCAATATAAAAAATTAAAAAAATTATTTAAATTCAGTTCTTGATCTAGAATCGAGAACCAACCCAAACCCATCGATTCTCGATTCAGGTACCTATTCGAGTATTTAACTTATGAAAAACCGCTCGGTTCGGTTCGGTTTTGTTCGGGTTCGATTTGGTCCGGTTCGATTCAGGAGTTTTGTCCAGCCCTATGTATGATAGTAAGTGAATGGAAAGGGAATTCAGGATAGTTTTCAGATAAACTCTGCAAGGTTTCAGAAACCGTTATTTGATTTAAAATCACAGTCATAACTATTTAAAGCCGTGCGAAGAAACATGTTTAGATGCTCATTTAGGAAATTTAATGAGATGCCAGTAATTCAAAATAAGAGCTGCCATTTTTAATGTGGAACATGTCACTCTGTGTGTCTCATACATTTGAGTGGGCTAACAATTTAAGAATTCATGATTGAATTTCGATGGGGGTACCTTGTTATGTGATATTAGTTCCATTGCGTATCCAGTGCATAACTAGGTAATGATTATTTGCACATGTGAAAGCTATGAAAATTTTAGACTATCTGGAAAGCAACTCTATTGTGTGCTGTCAGCTTTTTAATTTTTTTGGTTCTTCGTGAATGTAACCTCTTGTATTTCTTCTCTCTTAAAAATGTGAGCATGCTGCAAACTTTGTATTCATGTATGTGGCTCATGAACATGGGCAATTAGGTATGCTGTTATTGCTACCTGTAATCATGTATTTGCAACATTTGGAATGGATTATTTTTTGTTTTTCACTTAAATATCTAGCTTATCGACCATTGTCCATTCAGTGGCAAATGAGGGGAATATCCACAAGTCACTCTCATCCCAGACCCTGCTCTGGGAGGAAAACTTCAAGAAAGGACAGGAATAATGGGGAGGCTGATAATGTTATTCTCATTGATGTAGATCCTGATCATTTTGACAATGTTATTATCATTGATGTTCCTGAATCTTTTCCAAAGAAATCCCGAGGTTCAAGTATGCTCAAGAAAGACCAAAAATGGCCATTTAAGACTGTTATATGTATTGATGATGATGAAGGCACAGATGACAACCGTTCTGGTATTGGTGTAAATGACAATGGTAGTTTCTCTAATAGCACCACCCTTAGCAAGAAATCTTGCTTTGCCTCCAATGAGTTTGAAAATGCTGCAGATTCTGCTGGTGAAGAATGCCAGTTTGTTCAAGGAAATGCGACTCCAGTTAGGTTATCAAAATGCAAGCGCACCTACTCTGGAAAAGCTTCCACAAGAAATGGGTATGGTCCAAGTGTCAATTCAGAAAGTGATTTGTCTGGTAAAGATTTTCCGGATTGTGTGATAATGGAAGATTCTTCTGGAGAGCTTCAAAAACAGTGGGAAAAGGCTTTCGTTGGTAGAAAAAAAGGTAAGTTTAATGGTAGATATGATGCTAAAGATTGTAATGATACTTCAAGGGCTTACAACAATAATCACCACCAGAATGTTAGACAGGAAACCAAGAGTGGAAAATATGAGGAAGCCACATTTTGTTCTAGTACTAGCAAATCCAGCAAAGAAAATGAAGCTCCATCTCCTTTTGTTACAAAAGAGGATGTCAATTTCAGCAGTACTTTTTTCAAGGATCCTACCCCTGATGATTTTTCTTTGCAGTCAGTGCTGAAAACTCACATGCGGTATAATCAGCCTGATATTAATGAGAGACCACATTCTGGAGTTGAATATCCTCCATTCAACTTTGCTGAGCAGCAAGCTTCCCAACATTATGATTTAGGTAGTTCCAGCTGTCAAAAAACGCAAAACCAGCAGTCTCCTCCTTCGTCTCATTATTCTCGTCATGGAAAGGGAACTAAGCAAGTTAATCATAAAACTTATATTGAAGATGATGAGGAATCCTTGTGCAAGCATCAAAATTCATTTGAAACTGATGTTGATTATGACATATCTAGTGCAAGAGCCAAAGCTGAGAAGTTTCAAGGGAAAGTTACTGTTAGTGATAAGGATATTGAGCATTCGCAACCATGTGAACCAGGTGCAACTAGCAGTGTTAAGGAAAAGGAGAATTTAATGTCTGAAGATTCTTCATTTGTGAAGTTTTCGTCACCGAATGATCTAGTTAAAGATGACGCTAATCTTTACAGTAATAGAGTTGGACCTGTATCTGGAGAAGCCTTCTTCTGTAAAAACTTCTCTCTTGATCCAAGAGATGTAATTGACAATAGCAAGCTGGTTCCAGAGATGCCATCATCCTGCAATAGGCATCTTAATGAAACACAAGTTAGAGAGGATGATTCTTGTTTAGATGAGGTTGCAGAAAAGCTCATTGAACCTGTATCAAACAGTAGAAGGGAGGTTGAAAGAGATGACCATCAACCTACCCAATATGGAGATAATTCGCGAGGTGTTGAGAATTGTATCATTAATGAACGAGAAAAGCTTAAGGAAACAGATGAATACAAAAGAGCAATAGAAGAAGAGTGGGCTTCTCGGCAACAAGCATTGCAAATTCAGGTTTGTTACCATTATTGTTATATTTTCTTCTGTTTTGCTGCATATTGGTTTTTTTCTTCATTAGTTATGTTTTGGTGAGAATATTTGGGGATTACTTTGCATTATTTAATGCTATTTTAGCTTTCTATGAAATTGCAAGGCTTCTGGAATTGTTTTAAAGTTCAAAGTCAACTTTTTGATGGTAGGTATTATTTAATTAATGAGCACATCTAACATTGATAAAGAAGAATAGAGAGCCCAACTTCTGTGGGGCAATAAAAATCCAATTCTAGTGGCCAATGAAGACGATAATTATCATCATATACAATATGAACTTAGTTCTAAAATAAAGTTTTTGAAGCCTACTTACTAATGGTGGAGGAATTTAGTTACAATTCTTGATTCTCTCTTTTGTGTGTTCTTCTGAATGATGTTTTATTTGCAATCTTTTTCAGTACTATATTCATTTAAAGCTTTCTATTTTTCATTTCAAACTGAAGTATTTTCTACTTGAATTTCCCAAAATAATGGGGAAATTACTTTTAGTGGGTTCCTGTTCATACCCCAGAATCTGGACAGCTTTCAATCTGCTTCAGTAAGCTAATTTTATTTATGAGTTTAATGCTCTCTCTGAAAAAAATAAAAATAAAAATAAAAAATCGTTTGCATATAATGTGCCTGTTTGGTTTTTTATAGGCTGAAGAAGCACAACACTTGAGGCAATTGCGGAAGAGACAAAAAGCTGAAAGCATGCGTTTGTTGGACATGGAAAGAAGACAAAAGCAGCGGGTGGAAGAAATACGTGAGACTCAAAAGAAGGTTTGTAAAACTCTTTTTCTTATACTCGATCCATTCATTTGTTAGATTCTGAAGGTATCTTCACCAGTTACTATACCTTGAAATTTTGTATGATGGGTTATTCGTTTTCAAACTTTTTAGGATGAGGAAAACATGAACTTGAAGGAGGTAATTCGTACTGAGGTCAGGACGCAACTTAAGAAATTGGAAACCATGTGCCATGATATGGCTTCTCTGTTGTATTACTTAGGAATCAAGTTGGCTAGTTGGCCTCATCCATCACCGCATGAGGTTGGTTATACTTCCATATAAAGTAGATATTTTCGTGATCGGGTTGTATTATGGGTCTTTAGTTCCTCTTATGAGCATGATATTTTGATAAATATACATTATGTCTATTTTCCTTTGATGACTAGTCGCTGTCTCACTGGTCGCTTTATGTCTGAAAATGTTAGGCCACTCTTTCATTATTGGCTTACTGTTATGTGTCTCTATATTTGATTTTTTTATTTTTTTAATTCCTTTCTTTTGTTACTTTGTTTGACGTTCAACAAGTTCATGTCTTCTGTGGGTTCTACCCAGAGGAATGAGTTTTTGTGTTGTCATATATATGCCTGAACATTCTGTAATTGTTAGTTCATTGTGGTACTCATTTGTTTTGGTGTGACAATTTGTTGGTGTCATTCTTCTACCTTGTGTAGAATTTGCATTGGATTGGGCTTGAAGAACTGCTGTTCTTGATAGTGTTCAGTGGCTTTCACGCTCAAAAGGGATCGATGACTATTGTAGTCAGCACCAATATCTTCATCCTTGCTAAAAGCAAACAGCATTTGTCCATGGATTTTATGGGAAGTTCACAAAATATTTCATGCGACTGTGTTCAAACCAATTATAACAATTTTATATGTGCATATTCTGTTGTGAGTAATTGGCATGCAATACGGTTGCAAATTTGTGGGTGGATATTTTAGCCGATACTGTACTCAAGTTATATGCATTACAGGGTTTTGCCGACTCACTCAATGAAATTAGGATTCGTCACCAATGAAAAGATTCCAGTACTTGCAATTACACGACCTTAAGCAGTTGTTTAACAACAATGTTTCTTTTTGTGGTTTTATTGTCTTTACATTTGTATTATGTTCTGTTGATATTTCTGTCCATGTTAAGTACATCATTTTTCTTTTAAAGTGATTAGTGAAAGTTGATTACATTTTCAGGTACAAACAGCTTATAAACGGGCGTTGCTTACCTTTCACCCTGATCGAGCCTTGCAATCTGACATTCGTCAGCAGGTGGAAGCTGAGGAGAAATTTAAGCTTATCAACCGCCTGAAGGATAAATTTTCAGCTTCTGTACACCGATAATGTTTGGGTATTCACGCGGTTGTGGGTTGAGCTATTTGGCTAATGTGCTACCAATGCTTTGGGTACTTTATACAGAAAGCGTTTTGGATAGGTGGGCAGCTCTTCGGGACTTAATCAAAGCCCGATAATATAAATAATTATATTTGACCAAAATATCTGTAGTTTTGAATCAAATTATGATCGTTCATTCCATTTTTTTATTTTAATGATAATTTTTGAATAACTTGATGTTCACAAAATGTTTCTTTATTTTTGTTGGATCATGCTAATGTAGAATATCAGACCCAAACTGGGTGTAGCATGATTTGTACACCAAGTTGAGGGCGTAGTGTGATAATCAAAAGAGGAGAATGAACATAATTTGGTGAGGGTGTGAACTTACGGCGCTGAAGGATCATTAAGAGTTCTATTTTGACTTCATTTGTAGCGGAATTTAGGTTGATGCATGTTCGGGGTCCAGAACCGAATGGGACGAATTCCACGGGGTTATTCTTTGTTGCCTCATCCACCCCTTCTGCAAATCTCTCTTGCTTGAAAAGGTGAGCATCTTCTCCCCATATTTCAGTATTTCTGTGGTGTGCCAGAGTTGGAATATGCAACTCCATGTTCCCTGGAAATTCTTACTTCTCCAGTCGAACTTTTTCTTTTCACTCTTCTTACGAGACTTGCTGCCTGGCTGTACTGTCTTAGGGCTTCATTGATGATCATTGTTACCTAAACACATAGCGAGAGAGAAAAAAGGCACATGATTGAAGTAGTGACGTAAAGGAGATGTTCGTCTATATCGAGCCTGTTTGAGTCTCATTAAAAAGGTTAATAATGCATTTTGGAATAGTAGATTGATGAAGAATATATGATTAAAATATAAAGAAAAATTTTGGGTTTGCATGTAATATTATTTGATGAAGAATGTATAGTTGAAAAGTCGAAAAAGAAAAATATATTTTGAAAAAAATGGAAATCATACAAGGGCCCTAAACGTGCTCTTATGGCATGTTCGTTGCAGAAAGCGTGTAGGACAGGACATTAAGCAATAAAAAGAAGTTCAATCTTAATTGCACATTTCCACAGGTCAATCATGTCTACTACTAACGGCAAATCTTTAAATGGTATACTTACAATCTTCATTATAGCAAGGCCTTCTGATGTTGGATTTTCTTTTCCAAATAGTTCAAGAACTTCTTTTCTTGCCAATCTGTGTGGATTTATTAAGAGAAGAGAAGTCCAAGACAGTAAGCTGCTAGTTGTTTAATGTCCAGCAATGTAAAATACCTTACATTCATCAATTTCATCATCTCCTTATATTCTATTTTTCTGATAAGAATCATGGTGAACTTTTAGCGGTGAACCTAGGCACTTCGAAAATTGTCTGCTTCTCCTGTCATAACTTGTTCTTCTCTTTTCTTTATTATTAGCATGATTGAGCCCCGAAGTGACTGCTCAATTTTGTCAGATTCGACGTCGGTCCTTAATATTTTTCTGCAATAATCAGAATGAAGATTATGTACTAATTTGAAGTAGTTCATCATTATGTTTAAATAGAGAGCTGGAAAATTACACGACGCCAGGAAATCGAAACTTTTCAGCGCTTTTCATTACGATGAAGCCCAACCGTGTTAATGTTTCAAATATATTCTTCCCTTCCAAGAAACTGCTTCCAAAAGCTGTCCTGGAAATCACTTCTGAACCCAAAACCACGAATTCTTTGCATCCATCAATTTCTTTGCCTTCATGATCTCTCCATTTTTCGAGCATAGTTTTAACCCTCGCAATCATCGCAGGAACCATATCCTAAACAAGGAATATTTATTGTTTCGAATTTGGTTTGTTAAAACTCAACAGAAAGAAGTTAATTACCTTCAAGTTCTCTGCATAGAAAGCATGGTTAGCCAGTTTTCCTACTTTTAACCATTTCTCCCCTTCTGCTACGACAAGCCCATTTCCCAGAAACTTTTTCACAATGCCTCTGATTTTCATTTTTGGGTACATACCTGATACCTTCTTTATTGTTTAGTATTTCTTTGGCGAATTCGTGTTCAGTAATTTCCTGGTTTCGATGAATTCAGATGACTTTAGCTACTAATTTTTTTTTTCAAGAAAACAAGAATATATATGTGTGTGTGTGGGTAGGCGTAAAGGCCTAAGACAAAATTTCCCTCCCGGTAAGGAAGAGGGTAAAAAGATGTTGCAACGCGTTGGAAATCCGGAGTTGCTTAGAGAATCACTTGTGCATTTGCCGCTTTTTGGCATACCGTATAACTTCATCCAAGTATAGAGTGAGATTGAACTCTAGGGAATATATCATGATGTTATAATTTGGGTGTGACTCGAATTTTTTGTTGAAGATAATCGCGATTTCTAATTAAAGTGCACATTTAGAAGAATTTTATTTAAAATGCTATTGTGTAATCTTATTCAAGTTTACTTGACGAATTCTAGTTGAAATTCTATTTGGAAGCCCAATTGGAAGTTAAGATTTGTGTTGGACTTGAAAAAAACTTTGAAATGAAGAAAAAGTCTTTTGGAAGTTATTTGGGACGGAGACGAGGCGCCGACAACATAATATTGGAATAGGGAATGGGTGTTAGAGAGTGGCGTCGTGGTGCCAGTAATGCTTTATTTTCTCCTATTCCAATTTGGACTCTGTTTTTATATTCTACTTCAACTACAACTCTATTATTAAGGTTTGGACATCCTGTATTTGTTCCCTATATATAGTTGACGCTTCATTATAATTTAAATTAAGTTAAAAACATTGTAAACACGACTTTTTATATTCTTTCTCCATATTATAATAAAATCCACTTTCCCGGTCAATTATTTTGTTCGTGTTCTTATGATCAATTATTACATATTATGGCTATAATCTCTCTTTTTTTTTTTTTCCTTTCAACAAAGTGATATTAGATTAATTTGGTATCATCTTTGTTAGACAACAAACCAGTACCCGAGCTTTTAATTTTGAAATTCTTGGGAAGAATGATGTTTTGATCAAGTTAATAGCTCAACTTGATCTTTCGCTATTATATCGTGATAGAATATTCTCTTTGTGGCAAGTAAAAGTAGAAGCAGTACTCGCTTAGATGGATTTGGACGACGCGTTATTGTGATTTGACAAGATGCCTAAAACTTGAAATATGGAGAAGAAACAACAGAGTGATCGAAAAACCCTATCTCAAATACATATTCATCATTGAAATAATATTTTTCACGATGTTTTGAAGGAGAAGTTAGCCGCTACATTATGGTTAAAATTGAAGCAATTATGCATGATAAGGAGTCTTACTAGCAAATTACATCTGATGCAATGTCTATATTCTCATCGTATGACAGAATGTATATCTCTTGAGGATTACCTAGACGTTTTTAAGGAAATCATTGTTGATTTGAGAACCTTGGAGATCAAATATGATGAAGAGAATTTGGGATTGATTTTATTGTGTTCATTGCCCGCTTCATGATACATCAGACACAATTTTATATAGTTGTGATACTTCACCATCGAAGAAGTCTATGATGCTCTATATTCAAAGGAGAATATGAAGCATCTTGTTGCATCTGAGGGTCATGAAGATGACCTCATTGTTGATAGTGATCGTTCAAGAGGCAATTCAAAATCTAATTTCAAAATTTGTAATTATTGAAAGAAAAAGGGGCACTTGATAAACGATTGTTATAAGTTGTAGAATAAATCAAAATTGATTACAAATCGACAATCATAAATTTTAGAGAAGGCAAGTATTATAGAAAATTCTAACAGCGAAGAAGAGATTTTACTTATGTCCTACTACAACTTCAAACCTGACGAGGTTTGGGTTTTTAATATGGTTTGCACTTTTCATGACTCCTAATTGGTATTTATTTTCTACATATGAAGAAGTTACAAAAAATGTTTTGATCATCGGTGATAATACACCTTGTTAGATAGCTGGTATTGGCCAGGTTAGAATAAAGATGTTTGATGAGACCGTTAAAATACTTGATGTAGTAAAATATGTTCTTGATTTGAAAAGAAATTTTATCTCCTTAAATACTCTTGATTCAAAAGGGTACGTGTATACTGTTGAATGTGGAGTCCTGAAAGTTAGTAAATGAGTCCATGTTTTGTTAAAGGAAAATAGAAAATCCCGTTTATATATCTTGCAGTGTTATACAGAATCTTTAAGCAATCAACATATTTTTAGAGCTCAGGCGAGTTTGGAGTTGAATTCCATACCGTTGGAGTTTAATTTGAGGTCTTCTTTAAGGAATTCATCTCAATTGAATTTAGAAGTTATGGGTAAATATGTCTTGCCACCATAATCGATGGTGTCATCATATTTAGTGCTAGTAGCAGACCCATTTTTGGTCATAAAGTTCTATATAAGTACAATTCTACTAATTTAGTTTATGGTTTGAATGCAGTTAAGGGTGTTGAGAATTCTCCCAAAGGAGTAATACCTCTAGAGATTTTGTAATAAATAGGCTTGATGCTCAGTTGACTTTGTCAACTCCTTGCTTGTGTCCTCGACAAAAGAGAACAGCTAGCCCCCCTGTTGTTGATAGAGAGCTTACCGCCCCGCCCTTTATAGTCACAACTGTTGTCATGGGAAAACAGTTTGTTTTTTGTCAAAGAAGCATGCTTAACACAACCTATAGCAGAAAGGCATTCGAGCCGTGTCTAAAACTAAATTAAGGATAAGGGCCCGTACAGGTCGAACCAAAACAAAATTCTTTTTCTTATTAGGTGTGATCCGTTGAACATAGATCCAATTTTTCAATGTTTTGGATTCCTTGGAATTTAGTTTTCCAGTTCCTGGTGGTTTTAAAATGCTGCCATATCGAGATATCTTATCGATCTCTCCAAGAAAATGGATATCTCCAGAAAAGATTTTAAGTTCATTTCCTTTTTCTCTCTCCACTCAAACAAACCCGCCGACTCGGCTTTTGCTAAGGGCCGTGGTGGTCTTAGTTAGTTTCATTTTCTTCTTTCAAAAGCATTCTTCTAGCCAAGATCCTTCTTTTGATGCATTCAATTGTGATTTTATTAAAGAGCTTGTTTTAGCTTTGTGTGGTGGTCATTAGATCACTTTTGCAGAGGTGGAGAATATTTTCAATTGGAATGTTTTGGTGGAGAAGTTCATTTCCTATTCCTGGTGGTATCAAAATGCCGTTAAAATCTGGTATAGTGTAGATTATCAAATACATAACATAACCAATTACATTTGAGTATGGGATTCTACTAATGTATTCTATTTCTTTTTCATTAAAGGGGGCCTAATATTTAGATAATACAAAATGATTAGCTAAATTTAATGTAACTGGTTTGTAATCATGTATGCCAAATTTCTTTAAGACCTTTTAAGAGGACTAGTGTAAATACAAAATCTTATAGGTGCTCTAGACTATCTCCTCTCTCTATCCCTAGCTATCTTATAATCTGCTAAAGGATCATCCTCTTCAGGATGTTCAGACTCATATCCAAATCATATAGGTGCTCTAGATTGTCTCCTCTCTCTATCCCTAGCTAACTTATAATCTGCTAAAGGATTATCTTCTTCAAGATGTTCTTCTATTAATACTTCATCTCTATTCTCCATATCAGGTTGTTGTTTCCACCTCACTCTGTGTAACATGGATGGATGTGATAAGTTTTTTGAACTCCACCTTCAACTGGTTTCTCTCTTCACCTTGTTCTTCTTTACTCACAGGTTCAAATTTAGTTTTAAGGCACAAAATTTCACTCTCACTGAATGTAACATCTCTACTTACAATGATCTTAATCTCTTTTGGCTCCTATCTGATGAAGTGCATAAGGAGTTAGAGTTCATGATGAAGTGGGATCGCAAAGGAAAAAAATGATTTCATGATAACTTCGGGTTTGTCCGTTTTTGGCGAATTACTAGCCTAATTCGATTGGAAACGGGTCAACGATCACAACTCATCGCCTTCGGCCATGACGTACGTCGGATTTTGGGCAGATTCTATCATTTAGGTCCTCGATTAAGCGTTTTTGCCATTTATGGTAATTTTTATTTTGGTAATATCTCATTCAATAAAATTCAGATTCGTATTCCGTTTGTTGGAGGACGATTCTGAATCTTAGGAGTTTCCATTTAAGTTGTTAGCTCGAATTTTTCCATTTATGAAAAATATCTTTTTTTATTTTTCAAATTTTGCTAGGGTTTTACTATTTAAAGCCTTGTAAGCCCTTTGAGGTAGATTATTATTGAGTTGAATAAAATTTTCGTGAGCTTTCTCTCACTTTGTGTGTATTTTCATCTTTCCTATAATATTCCGCTACGTCACTATCCCACAACCTGTAACCTTTGATACCTTCAAGATAACCTAGAAAAACACATTATCTAGCTCTAGGTTCAAGTTTTCCCTCACTTTAATGAGAAAATGCAGCGCAGCCAAAAGTTCTAAGCATAGAATAATCACTTAGTTTACCAAACCATTTTTATGTGAAGTATCACCATTCAATGCAGCAGATGTAATCAAATTAATCAAATAACAAACATTCATAACAACTTCTCCCTAAAAAGACTTTGGGACTCTAAAACTTAACATCATGCAACGCACTATATCAAGTATAGTTCTATTCATCTTTTCCGTTATCCTATTTTGCTGGAGAGTGTAAAGAATAGTTTTATGTCTTATTATCCCATTTTCTTTGCACAAATTGTCAAATTCAGTGTTACAAAACTCTAAGCCATTATCAGTTCTCAAAAACTTGATTTTCTTATAAGTTTGGTTCTCGACTTGTCTTTTCCAATTATTAAAACTATAAAAAGTATTAGATTTATCATTTAAGAGATAAATCCACACTTTTCTAGTGTAATCATCAATGATAGACAAGAAGCACCTATTTTCATCCGATGTGGGACTGTTAGAGGGACCTCATAAGTCTGAATGCACATATTCAAGCATGCCTTTAATCATATGAACACTCGTGGAAAATGTAGTTTTATGATGTTTACCAAGCACACAATTGTCACAGAAAGATAAATAAGATACACAGCCATTTTCCAAATGCACATTTTTCATTAAGAAGTCTAATCCCTTTAATACTCACATGTGCTAGTTTATTGTCCCATTTATATGTGTGATCGGCCTTAGCAGAAGAGATAGAGGAATTTAAACCTTTCATTACTTTACCAATAGTGATATAAATATCATTTTCCCGATTCCTTTAGTAGAGACTAGTGTACTCTTAACCAATTTTAAAATTGCATTTCCAATTTTACCAGTGAAGTCAGCTTTCTCACATTTTCCTATTGAAATTAAATTTTTCGACAATTCAGGAATGTATCTAACATCTTTTAAAGTATACACAAAACCAGTATCAAACTTTAAGGTAATATCACCAATTTCAACAACAATATAAGTAGAATGGTCACACAACGCAACATGTTCATCATTTGATTCATGCAAATTTTCAAACTAATCTTTTTGTGATGTCATAAGAAAAGATGCACTAAAATCAAGTATTCATTCTTACTTACAAAAATTGGCAGTTAAATTCAATTATCCAGGATAAGCAATAGGACTTGTAATCATATAAAGCTCACCATCACCACTATCGAAAATAGAAGACAATACATTTACTTTATCTCTCTCTCTCTCTCTTTACCCTTTTGTTTACCTTTCTCTTTATATCAATCTTTTATAAAATGTCACGTGTTCCCATAGCTATAAAACTTCTTAACTTTGATCCTAGATTTGGATTTAGACTTACCCTTTCACTTCTTTCTACCTCCATTACTATTTGACTCGCCATTACTTTGGTAAACATCATGACTATTTTGCCTAATTGAGTTATACCCCTCATCATGTGAAAGTGATATGATCCGGGACAAACAATCACTTGGTCGGGTCACACGAGTTAAGGGTTCAAGAAATAGAGTTTAGATAGGTGAAGTTGACAAGTCAATGTTCAAATTTCGTGAAGGGTTCGAGAGCCGAGACGAGTTGTATTCAAGGTTTGGACGATATTTGGAAAGAAAACGAGTAGCGTAAATTAAAATAGGCATAACTTTCAGCTCGGGTGTCAGATTTTCGCCCATGAGTACAATTCGAAATCTACGAAATTCTGCACAAAGCTACATGGGCGCATGTACTTTTGGATTTATAGTCGCACATAAACATGTTGAGAACAAGTTGTCGAAAAATCATATAACTATGCGACTGCATGGTACAAAAAGAGGTCGAATTTTTTTTTTAATTTTTTGGAGTTTTCTAGTTTGACTAAAATACAATCTTTTAATATCTTTTATAATATTTAGAGTTATTTTCTGTTTCAACTACATTAATTAAGTTTCAGTATAAATATGTTTATTTCCTTCATTGTAAAATGAACTAAGATTTTTTACATGAATATGAAATTGAGAATTTCTCTCTAATGGTTTTTGAATGAACTACCGAACTTATCAAATATTGTTATATTTGTAGCGTTCAACTCTTAGAACTTATCAAATGATTATGCACCCTTTGTGGAATTCGTAAATCGAGGTTTGTTGGTTTTATAATCAAGATGTCATTCAAACTTCGTTTTTATTTAGTTGTTTAGTTCAATAATTTGTGGGTTGAGATTCTACCATATACAACCTGAATTTGGGCTTTCTGGGTGTTTTCAATTAATTCTGTGATTTTCACGCTGATCCCGCTCCGGGTTTCACGTCATTTTTTATCGGAGCTTGAGTTCCAGATTCAGGTTCTATATTTTTTCTTTTGAATCTTTTGTTTTTGTTCTTCGTGTCTGTTGTAACTTTTGAGTGTTTGATCCAAAAAATTCCAAAAAAAATTAGTCAAAAGTTGTTTTTGGACTAATCTAGTATCCAAATCAACTCTCGTTTCTTTTGTCAGTTTCATAATTGAATTTCGAGCTCTAAAAAATTACTATTCATGGGGGGTACTGTTCACGTCTTATCGTTTAAAAAAATTATTGACTTATTTGGGAAGTTGTCACTATCCTATTACATATCCTAAACCCAAACTCTGTTTTGTTCATTCCAATTCAAAATTTAAGAACCACTTTCTTGAATTAAAAGAATTCACATTCGAAATTTCATCCGATTGTTCAATTCTTTTCTCGAGTCTTCTTGATTACACCTACGTAAATGATTGATGGTGATTGGGGATTTATTTTCCAAACTCGGTGTTTTGTGGGTAGTACGGTATGCAGTATGGCTATTGATAAGGAATACACGTCAGACTTGGCTAGTATCACGTTGGTGAAAAAATCGGGATTACCTTTACAACAACACCATAGGCCTTATATGATGATTTTGTTGAAGGAGTGTGGGAAGGTAGATGTGACTAAACGGCTTTTATTGAATGTCACCATTGGGGAGATATAGTGATGAAGTTTGGTGTGATGTAGTTCCATTAAAATCTTTTCATATCTTGTTTGGGAATTTTTGGAGGTATGATATGAAGACTATTTATGATATAAGGAGGAACATGTATATGTTTCTTCAGGATGGGACAAAAATCACTCTGGTTGGGTTGACACTAGAACAATCTCTTGCAGACCGATGAAAGGTGATGGGTGAAGCAGAGGGGAAAAAGAAATAGGGGGGATCATCACACCACAAGAGAACACCAAAGTTGAATTGTAGGAGGAGTCCAGAAATAGGGAAGTTGAGATGGAGGATGGTGAATTGAAAAATGCAATTGATTTTGGAGAGAGTGAACCAATTAATGAGTCGGAGCACGAGAAGACTGATACAAAAATTATAGAGATGGTTAAGCAAGAGAGTAGACAAATAATAGAAGAGTGTGTTGAGCAAATGATTGAAAATATTTTGGAGAATAAATAGCAGAGTTTCATCGTTCCACATGATGTGGTGGAGACGATGCACTATGAGTATGAGGACCCATATCTCGTTATTGAGAAAGCTAATAAATTCAACATTGTTTTGCTTAATTCTTTTTTTCAAGTCAACCATTGTACGGGGAGTCATACAACATGTATGGTTGATTATGTTTGTGTTGCAATACATTCATACCTACAAAATGGTTGGGTACAGTGTATTGATCCTATGTCATGGAAGGAAATTTTGTGAAAGGTTCGGGAGCTGAAACTAGTTGGATTCAAGGTTTGGAAGACATTTGGAAAGAAAACGAGTAGCGTGGATTAAAATGACAACTTTCAGCTCGGGTGTCAGATTTTCGCCCATAAGTACAATTCGAAATCATCATGAAATTTTACACAAGATTACGTGGGCGCATAATACTTTTGGACTTGCGATCTTACAAAAACATGCCGAGAACAAGTTGGCGAAAAATCGTATAACCATGAGACCGCATGGTACACAAAGAGGCCGAAAATTTCCAATTTTTTGGAGTTTTCTAGTTTGACTAAAATACAATCTTTTGATATCTTTTGTAATATTTAGAGTTATTTTCTGTTTTAACTACATTAATTCGATTTTAGTATAAATAAGTTTATTTCTTTCATTGAAAAAGGAATTAAGACTTTTGAAATGAGTATGAAATTGAGAATTTCTCTCTAATAGTTCTTGAATGAACTATCGAACTTTTCAAATATTTTTATATTTATTACATTCAACCCTTAGAACCTATCAAATGATTAGGCACCCTTTGTGGCGTTCGCAAATCGAGGTCGTTGGTTTTGTAATCAAGATGTCATTCAAATTTCGTTTTTGTTTGGTTGCTTGGTTCAAGAATTTGTGGGTCTAGATTCTATTGTCTACAATCTGAATTTGGGCTTCCGGGCATTTTCAATTAATTCTGCAATTTTCATGTTGATCTCGCTCCTAAGTTCGCGTCCGAAAGTGTCTCTACCATACTCAATGACGATTCCACGTGTCAAAGTGTCTTTACCATACTTAATAGTGTTGACATATGGTTGATTATAACTTTAATGTTTTGATTATAACAAATAAGTCATTTTATTTACTAACATTTGAATTTGAGTGATTAAGCTTTCAAATCTATCAAGATTATAAATCGGATTCGAAATGAAGAATAAAGTGAAAGTTAAGCAATCAAGTCAAATCATTCAAGACGATAGCGATTTGCATGTGACGATCGAATTGAAACTTAAAGACTCGCAAAAGATACAAATCAAGGTACAAGTATAAAGAACGACAAGTCAAGAAGATTAGACCTTATATATTTATATGTAAATGTATTAATTCGTCAATATTTAGCAAGTGTATAAAACTCAAATTATTTTCATAATCCATCACCTGTACAAAAATACTTTTGATTCATAATATGAAATAGATTTTGAAAAAATGAATATTTTGATATAAAAGACAATTTCCAAAAAAAAGTCAACTTTCGATCGACCGAAAATGTAGAATTGTCAACCAAATTTCCAACAGTTTGATTTTTGTAACGGCTATATCACATTTTCGGTCGACCGAACTTACTCAACCGAAAGTGAGTGATTGTGTCTTCTTTGTTCTATAAATATTCATCTCTTTTTGCATTCAATTCCAACAACTTACAAGAGACATTTAGAGAGCTTATTTATTGAAAATAATTGGTTTTACTTAATTCCATATTCTACTTTATTTATTACAAAGAGTTTTTTGATTGATCAAACATATTTAATAGGGCTGGACAAAACTCCCGAACCCAACCGAACATAACGATTTTTCATAAGTTAAATATCCGAACGGGTATATGAATCAAGAACCGATGTGTTTGAGTTGGTTTTCGGTTCTAGACCCAAAACCTAAGACTCGAATAAGAATCGAATCTAAATAATTTTTTTAATTTTTTATATTGAATTAATTAAATTATTTTAATTTTTTCTAACCAAATTAGCAAATTAATTAAACAAACCAACCAAGTCCATGCCTAGTTAGCCCAGCCTAACCCAACCCAATTTCTAAATTCAAATTTTAATTTTAATTTTTTGGTCCAATTATTAATTTTTTGTTAGCTCAACATTTGGGCCTTATCGTTCTCCTTTGGCATTTCCATTCCAATTTCGATTTTCCCAATATTTAGATCTTTCCCATTTGGCCCAACATTTAGATTGCTTGAAACAAATAAATTATTGATATGGATCACCGATATTTTAATATTAATATCTACTTTTTGGTATTTGTATACATTGAATTAATCTTATTGGACAGCTTGTTATTTATATGTTTTTAAACTGAGCTATTTTTAACTTGTAAAAGTTACAAACGAACATTTCATTAGTTGTATTTATGTACTGTTGTTGTAAATGTTAAAAAAAATTAACTATGGTACAGAATCAAACCGAACCGAACTCGAATGATTCCATAATTATATTTAGACAAGACGATTCTATTTATTAAATACCCGAAAGTTTTGGATCGATTTGGTTCTAAAGAGAACCGAGCCGAACTGACACATGTCCAGCCCTAATATTTCATCTAATTTATCAAGAACTCTATTTTGCAAAGAACTTTTTACAATCTAATCTATTCTTCATCCTTGGTAGAAATTTTTTTGCCAACACTTTGATTTAAGTGTAAATCTCTCTTCACACTCAACTTGCATTATTTGTTAAGAGACATCATTGGTTTGAAAACTTGATACAAAAATACAAACTATTTCATTATCAATTATTCATCAAAGTTTTCATCAAAAACTCTTGAGCTTTATTATTTGCTATCTATTGAAGTGTTTATCTAACTCTTTAATACTTAACTTGATTATATCATTGGTTAAGAGAGTTTCTTCAATTGTAAAATTATCACTTATATTTTGACGGTTTCGAGAGTCTTATAAAAATTCGATTGTAAGGATATGTGCTCCTTGTTGTAAGTCACCTAAGGATAAGTTCTCATTGTAGTAAGTCACTTAAGGGTATGTACTCCTTGTTGTAAGTCATCTAAGGATAAGTGCTCCTTGTTGTAAGTCACTTAAGGATTGGTACTCCTTATTGTAAGTTACTATTACAGTGCATTTGGTCTTGCTTGTGAAGGAGAGCTCGGTAACGGGGACGTAAAACACAATGTGTATCGAACTCCATTAAATTGGTTTGTTATCTTCATATTATTGCACTTTACTGTACATTGCCATTTATATTGTGCTATAGTCACACTTGAATTAAGTTATCGAGTTTGCATATTAATCTCTCTTATTACGCTTTGAATTTGCTTCTTGTGTATTGAATAGTTTTGAAACTAATTGTCGAAAAAGTCTCAAACATCAATTCACCCCCTCTCTTGATTAGTTATTCTTGGGCTAACAAATAGTATTCTTTACTTCCTTATAAGTATCGGGTATGAAATTCAGCAAAATAATAGCCTTATATGTATTAGACACTGACTCTTCACATTTAACAATATTTTGAACAAGTTTGTTAAACACGTCTAAATTGTTATCAAGTTCTTTTGAAGAATCCATTTTAAAATTGAAAAAGCGTTCAAGTAAGTAAGGTTTGTTTGGAGTAGATTTGAACAAATACAAATCTTCCAATTTTTTCTATAGTTCTTTAGTGCTTTTCAGTTCACCCACTTTTTTCAAAACTACGTTGGACAAGTGTAAAATAATTGAGGTATAAACAAGCTCATCAGTTTCTTCTTTTTGTTATTTTGAAAAATCAAAGAGAAAATTGCCATCAATGGCTTTTGAAACCTTTTGTTGAACCAAAATACTTCTCATTTTTTTTTTGTTTCCGATTAAAAAATATATTTCCGTTAAAAGTCCCCAAATCAAAATTATGAATTGTCATTTTAATAATTAATCAAAAAATAAAAAATCACAACTAAGGCACACAAATTAGACCTAGTGTTGTAAACAATATACACCGTTTTAAATTTATAGGATTTTTGAGATTCTCGATCTTAGATCAAGGAAATGTTCAAACGGGTAAGATCTAGGTATTCTAAAGACTTAACGGTGCAACAAGACATATGTCAACCAAACGGTTTTACGCACAGTATATCACATAGATAATATGCTGAAATTTATCAAATAAGCAATTTAATCACGTACCAACTAAAGGTAAGTAGTTCATAATTCTAGCACATGCAATAGTTACCCCACACAGTAACCTCAATCATATTGTCACCCCACATGATGACGCGATAGTGTTGGAAACTAAATCGGAATTAGCCGATTTACGAGAGCGGACTTATCTGAGTCCATAAATAACGAGAGATTCGAATTTAACATTTTAAAAGTCACCACTATTCACCCTAAAGTCTCTCACAACTGATCAAATGCAAAACTGAATCACAAATGCGCAGGGACAAAATCGTTCAGATTTCACAGTGTCATTTGAAACAGAAAACTAACACCATAAAAACATTAGAAACCTCATTAGAATAATACTATATGAGGAAAGCTTCCCAAGACTACGCCGGATGCGCCTCTACGAGCTGCTGCCGTAGCTCCCATGCGCCCCTTTCACCGTCGGCTGTCACCACCTTGCGTGGTGGACCCAGAGCGCCTCCACTTGCATATTCTCCATGTGGTACTAGATTCTTCAAATGACGATTGGTTTGGCCAAAAAATGTGATTGTAGGTTTAGTTGGAAATGAAAAAATCAAACAGATTTTTTGATCTATTGTCTTGCCGATTTCTGGTCTTAGCTGAAACTTTCACACCATGCTACCGAGGTTCTGATACCAAATGTTGAGTGAAATATTGACACCAAAGCTTTCGGGCTATGTATTTTACACAATAACGAATCGAAACCACAAAGTTTCAAGACCCAAACACTCCTACAACCACACTTGACTCTGGTTGCTTGGTATTGGCCACATAGGACATTGTATAAACTATTGTGGTAGCCACAAAAATAGCCACATAGGCTAAAAGAGAGATAAAAAAAAAAGCCACAAAGAAGAAGCGCAAAGCCAAGGAATTCAGTCCGTTTCTCTCACACAAATGGGCAAGCAAAATAACATTTTCACACACTGCCGAGCCAATAAACATTGTCAACTTATATGAGTATAAGTGGGCTTTTAGGTTAAACAATAGTTAGTCCCAATAGTTAATAGGTAATAAATAAATGGACTATCAACCAAAATACATTCAAGGAGTAATGAGTCGGACCATGAGTAACTTTAATTAAATTAAGCTACTTCAAATGACCATAATAGGTTTAGGTCGTTGCAATTGTGGTGTCGATATTTCACTTCAGTAATTGGTCCTGAATGATTAATGATTAACATCATTGCTCATGAGGTCATTTGATAACAATTTGATTAAGTCAGCCATAATAGACAAAAAATGCAAAACGAAATCTCTTCTGAAGCAGTTATATTTATATTCTCAACGGTTGTTTTTTATAAGGTTGAACTTTTCTTGAAAATAGACTCAACCACTTGAAACTCATTTGTTTCTTATAACATACAAATTACGATGAGAAAGCCACTGGTTGTTATGAGTAAAACATAGATTAAGCATAAAATACTAACCATCGTAAAAAAACATCTCCTCTGATCTTTTAAAATAGAATATTTGGAGAATGCACTAAGTAATGCGTTTAATATATAAAATATTACATCATCTTCTCTTAAGACAGAATCTTACTTTCTTTCTTTCTTCTACATTTCTCTTATTGATTATTTTCTATAATTGTGGTTTTATAGAAAATTACTAGTACTATTGAAAATACTACTAGTGCTGTGATTGCGCCAAATACTGGTTCCAATCAATTTGTCATGTCGCCGGCTTCACAACATGAGAAATCGAAAAAATTCAATGGCATGGATTTTAAGCTTTGGCAACAGAAGATGCTATTCTACTTGACAATGTTGAACTTGGTAAAGTTTCTGTGTGAAGAATGTCCCGCACAAATATCGGAGAATGCTATTGATAAAAATACTCAATTAGCCATTGATGCATGGAAACATGCAGATTTCTTATGCCGTAACTACATTCTCAATGGACTGGATAACACTTTATATAGTGTGTATTGTAACTACAAGACAGCTAAAGAATTGTGGGAATCTCTTGACGAAAAATACAAGACAGAAGATGATGGAACGAAGAAATTTATTGTCGGCATATTTTTGGATTATAAGATGTCTAATTCAAAGACATTAATGAGTCAGGTTCAGGAGATGCAAGTTATACTTCATGATATTGAAACTGAAGACATGACTTTGAGTGATATTTCCAGATTACTGCTATGATTGAGAAACTACCTACACTATGGAAAGATTTCAAAAACTATCTTAAGCATAAATGAAAAGAGATGGCGATGGAAGATTTAATTGTTCGACTTCGCATTGAAGAAGACAACCAGGCTGCAGAAAAAAAGACTAATGTGCGCAACATGGAAGCAAATGCTAACATGGTGGAAGACTTGGTATCTAAGAACAAGAAAAGGAAGCGTTCTGGCTTATCCATGGACAAAGAAAAAGTCAACAATGCAATACGGTTCAAGGGAAATTGTTATATCTGTGGGAAGCCGGGACATCGGGCAAAAGACTGTCGAAGCAAAAAGAAGGATACACCAAAGAAGAAATCGGCCCAAGCCAATATAATCGAAGTGGATAATATTTCTGCAGATATTGTAGACATCAACCTATCTGCTGTTGTTTCTGAAGTTAATTTGGTATCTAATGCCAAAGATTGGTGGTTGGACACAGAAGCCACTCGTCACATCTGTGCCGATAAGGGTCTATTTTCTAAATATAAGACTTTGAATCATAATGAGTGCTTTTACATGGGCAGTTCTACAACTTCCAAGATTGAAGGAATTGGAAAGATTATTCTAAATTCACATCGGGAAAGGAATTGACGCTGAATGAAGTTGTACACGTCCCAGATATTAGAAAGAATTTGATTTCAGGAGCTATACTTAGTAAGAAAGGATTTAAAATTGTGTTTGAATCTGATAAATTTGTACTTACTAAGGGGGGCATGTATGTAGGGAAATGTTATTTACTTGATGGTCTATTTAAGGCCAATGCTATTGTAGTAGACAAAAAATCCACATATTTGTATCCACAAGTTATTAATAAAACTAATGATTCTGTTTACTTGCTCGACTCTCCAAATTTGTGGCATAGCAGATTAGGGTATGTAAATCATGATTCCTTAAGAAAACTTGTAGGTTTAGGTCTTATACCAAAACTTGAATCCAAAGACCAACATAAATGTGAAATTTGTGTTGAAGCAAAATTTGCTAAAAAATCTTTTAACTCAATTGAAAGAAGTAGTGGACCGTTATGTTTAATAGATAGTGACATTTGTGATCTAAAATTTGTTCAAACTTGAGGTGGTAAAAAATATTTTATCACGTTTATTGATGATCACAGTAGGTATTGCCATGTTTATTTATTAAGTAGCAAAGATGAAACATTGAATGCGTTTGTTACTTATAAAAACGAAGTTGAAAATCAACTTGGAAAAACGATTAACGTATTAAGATCCAATAGAGGTGGTGAATATGATTCATCCATGTTTAATGAATTATGTGCTAAATTTGGTATTATTCACCAAACAACAACCCCTTATACTCCTCAACAAAATGAGATTGCTGAAAGGAAAAATAGAACTTTAAAAGACATGGTTAATGCTGTGCTTATAAGTTCTGGATTACCATATAACTTGTGGGGGGAAGCAGTGCTAACTGCTAACTTTATTCTGAATAGAGTTCCCCACAAGAAAATTGATTCGATACCTTATAAAATATGGAAAGGAAGAATGCCTTCCTATAAATACTTAAAAGTGTGGGGGTGCCTAGCTAAAGTGGCTATTCTACCTCCTAAAAGGATTAAGTTAGGTCCTAAAACTATTGATTGCATTTTTATCGGATATGCAATAAATAGTAGTGCGTACAGATTTCTTGTGCATAAATCTGATATAAGTGACATTCATGTCAATACAATTATTAAATCCAGAGATGCTGAATTCTTTGAAAATGTATTCTCTAATAAAATAGATATTGTTGAGAATACTCAAAAGAGAACACGAGATAATGCATTTGAAAATAATATAGAGCCTGAACCAAGAAGGAGTAAAAGAGCAAAGGTTGCTAAATCCTTTGGTCCAGATTTTATATCTTTCATGATTGAGAAAGAGCTTCAAACATTTAAAGAAGCTATGACTAGTCTAGAATCTGTATTCTGGAATGAAGCTATAAATAGCGAAATTGAATCCATTATGAGTAATAATACTTGGCAATTGGTTGATCTTCCTAAGGGAACTAAACCAATAGGGTGCAAATGGATCTTTAAAAAAAAGTTAAAAGTTGATGGTTCAATAGACAAATATAAGGCTCGACTGGTTGTAAAGGGATATCGTCAGAAAGAAGGAATGGATTTCTTTGACACATATTCTCCCATAACTAGAATTACTTCTATTCGAGTTTTAATTGCTATAGCAGCCTTGTATGATTTGCAAATACATCAAATGGATGTGAAGACTGCATTCTTGAATGGTGAATTAAACGAAGAAATATATGGAACAACCAGAAGGTTTCATAGTAAAAGGACAAGAGAACAAAGTATGCAAACTTGTTAAGTCCTTATACGGTTTGAAGCAAGCTCCTAAACAATGGCACGAGAAGTTTGACAGTACCATGATTAGGAATGGATTCATCATAAATGCATGTGACAAATGCGTATATTCGAAAAGATTCGAAAAGGCTTACGTACTTGTCTGTCTATATGTTGATGACATGCTTATATTAGGGACTATTATAGACGTTGTCAATAAAACAAAGAATATGCTTACCAATAACTTTGACATGAAAGATATGGGTGAAGCAGACGTGAGTCTAGGAATGAAGATATCTAGAACATCAAATGAAATATTCTTGTCTCAAACTCATTATGTTGATAAAATAATTGAGATGTTTAAAACTCATAATATTAAAGAGACGAATAACCCATTTCTTCCTCGTATAGTTCTTCACAAGAATAGTAGAAATGGGAAACAACAGTTAGAATATTCTCAAATTATTGGTAGTGTAATGTACTTAATGAATTGTACAAGACCTGATATAGCTTACTCGGTAAGTAAGCTCAGTTGTTACACAAGTAATCCAAGTAATCAACATTGGGATGCATTACTTAAAGTTTTGGGATACTTGAAATGAACCAGAGAGTATTCATTATGTTATAGAAAATATCCTTCAGTAATTGAAGGAAATAGTGATGCCAATTGGATATCGGATACAGACGAGTCAAAGTATACCAGTGGCTATGTATTTACTCTTGGTGGTGGCGCTATATCATGGAAATCTTCTAATCAAACGTGTATAGCTCGATCTACTATGAAATCCGAGTTTGTTGCTTTAGATAAAGCGGGAGAAGAAGCATAATGGTTAAGACATTTCGTAGAAGATATTCCTATATGGCTAAAGCCTTATCGGCTATTTGTATTCATTGCGATAACCAGGCAACAATAGTCAGGGCTGAAAATTTTGTGTATAACGATAAGTTGAGACATATACGTCGTAGATATAACACCGTTCGGTAGTTTCTCTCAAATGGAACAATATCAATTGATTTTTTTAAGTCAAAAGAAAACCTAACGGATCCATTTACTAAAGGGTTATCTAGAGAGTGTATAGACTGTGCATCGAGGGGAATGAGTTTAAAGCCTAAAATTCAATAAGTCATCTTAGTGGAAACCTAACCTAGCAACTGGAGATCCCACAGACTAGGTTCAATAGGAAAACTAATTATGAATGACTCGATAAGAGCACTTATGAGTTTAACTCATTCCCATTTCTATGATGCAAAAAGTGCTGACTATGAAGTTTATGAAGGATAAGCTTTTACTTTTAATGATGACTATAAATAGTACAAATGATTACCGTAGAGTATTTTTTGTAGAACATCATCTATGTAAGTGCGAACTTGGCCGGTTCTTTGAGAATTTACTTAGACGAATTCTCTAAAGCACTCGCAGAACCCAAGTAGTTCAGGACCGAAATAATGAACACAATAGAGAACCAAGTTTGATATGAGAGATAATATGTTTGGTCTATTGTCTGAGCTTGCGATAACGGCTGAAAGTTCAAAACGTTGCGTTTACTGATTAGCCAAGTGAGTTTGATAGACTCTTACTAAAGAGGGTTCAAAGCGAAAGTTACATATCTTGATGCATTATCTTTCTAATTGTACTCTTCTTTTATCTTCCTTGACTTCTTCCATTCATGTGGGGGATTGTTGGAATTAATTGATTAATTGAGTTTCATTAAATATTGTATTTAATGAGTGGACCATTACAATTGAGTTTCATTAAATGCTGTATTTAATGAGTGGGTCATTACAATTAATTTGGGTGAATTGAAAAAGTCTCCAATATAAGCCCATTTTAAGTGTTTTATATATGATGAGGAATCCCACATCGAAAGTTTACAAGAAAAAAAACTTGTTTACATATTGGAATGTGTGTATAAGTTATAATTTAATAAGTGACCTATAACTTGGCTACCTTTGGCTAGCCTTTACTAGCCACCATTCGCACCACTCGCGCCGCGCCGCGTCCCGGACTTGGCCCGCGCACGTCGTAAAGTACGCATTGGGCGCTTTAGAAGAGCACTTTGCACTTCGCACGTACGCATCGTCGTGAGGAGTTGGGGAGCCTTATAGTTTTTAGAAATAGGTTCATGGTTCGATAACATGGCAACGGGAGGCTCGATGAGTTGGCATCCTAGGTGGTACACACGTAACAAGTTGCGTCACTTCGTCCCGCGTGGCAGTTGGTACAGTTGGACGTACGCGTGGCATCTGCATGGCAGGTGACTGTTCGAAATTGGTGAATAGACATGATGAATGGACACTACACTTCATGATTTAATTTGGGTCGTCAGATTATGAAATAGTGTTATCCAATGGCTAAGACAAATTAGACCAAATGGTGCACTAGTTCATGAAATGTCACACACCCATTCAATGAGACACTTCAATCTTTATAAATAGAGACCTCCAAATTCGTTTTGGATACACCAAATCAATTACAATTCCATTGATTTCTAAATTCTCCTTTCTCCATATTCTGTTTCCAAAACTCTCTCATATATTCGTCGTTATTCCGTTCGAGTACGTTCATTCTTTGGTTCGACCGACAAGGTAGTAGTGTGCAGTATCGACTTTGGAAGAAGCGTTGTATCTTGGGAGACAGACGTCCATAATCCCATTTGCACTTTGTTGGGGGGTGAAATTTGTCTTAAGGAGATTTGCTTTGGCATATTTCGCTTCATATTTTGCTTTTATTTTTCTATTATTTTATTTGTTCTTTTGATTGCGTTAGTCGAATTTCCGACAACATCTTCTTCTGTATAGAAATATCTCTTCAATTTTTTGGTCTAAGATTAGAATTTTGTCAGGTCACTAAAATAAAGAGGAAATTTGCACAGGATACTATTCCTTAAGGAAATTTCTTACGAAATGAATAAATTAATGAATTGACCAAACGAGTACACGTGCTAAGTGCTCCACAATGAAGTCTCATTGTACACGCACGCACGCACATGCAGTGCTTTGCATCACAAGAAGTTAGGCTACTAAACTTGTGATTTTAGTTCACAAGACATTCTCAGCGTGTATAAAAGCGGATGATGTGTTTTAGACTCTCTTGTAATCAATAATTTCACATAATTTGTTAATTTTATTGTTCATTCTTCTTAATTTTAGGGATTGAAAGAAGAAGGATAATATTTTCTTAAGCATCCATTTACTGATGACATGAAATTTTGATATAATAAAGAAACTTATTTATATATGCAACAAGTTTACAGAAATTATTCAATCCATTCTCCCACTGGAAATTATTTTTCTTCACAAGCGTTTTGTTTCTACATATTGAACTAAATCAAGTACCACATCAGAGAGCATGCAGCAACACCTGAACACCATGTTCGGGACGAAGGGTCATAGCATGAATCGGAGAGTGAATATATTTAGGCGAAAGTGTGAATGCGTAACGTTGCAAAATCATTGAGAGCGCAATCTTGGTTTGGTTTATGGCAAAGTTCATGCCTACACACGTTCGAGGTCCCAAGCTAAATGGTAAAAATGCTGCTAGATTGTTGTTGGTAGCTCCAACTATCCCTTTTGTGAATCTTTCAGGTTTGAAGAGATTTGCATCTTCACCCCATATTTCAGGATCCCTATGAAGTCCTAAGATTGGCACATAGACTTTTACATTGGCTGGAAGAATAAGCTTCCCTAATCTGGCCTCCTTCTTAGTATACCTTTCATTGTACGGAACTGGAGGATATAGTCTTAGAACCTCGTGAATTATCATGTTCATCTGTATCAAAATAGGAAAATAATCGATGGAGGGAATTTATAATTCAGGGAAAATTTCTAGTTTCCTTTTTTGTTTGATTTGAATACAAAATTAGAATACCGTTCTTAGTCTTGGTAGGCTGTCTGAATTTGGTTGTTGCTGACCGATTACTTTTAACACCTCGTCACGAGCTTTTTCTTGCCAGTCCGAGTGGATAGCTAAAAGAAGAACAGTCCATGAAAGCAAAGCTGCTGTTGTTCCTTGTCCAGCACCATAGAATGTCTTGCATTCATCAATAATTTGATCCACTGACATTTTATTTCCTCCAGAGGAATCATATCTAGCCTTCAAAAGTAATCCAAGAAGATCCGTTCCAAAGATTTGTGCATCGACTGCTACTTTCTCCCTTTCCTTAATAACCTGCAGAATAATTTCTCGAATTTCTTTTTCAATCTTTTCTGATTCTGCTTCATCACCATATTTGAAAAGTTCACTGCAAACACGAAATGTCAGAAAGCTGCTAAATCAAAGTGCTTAGACAAATATATTTGGAATTGTCTACATAAATCGTTTCCCCCACTCTATTAAGCTCATTGTTCGATAACGGGGAGATAAAATGGAAATTTCATATATCACAAAGTATACCTGATGCTGGGAAACCTTATCTTATACGCATTTCTGGTAAATATGATTGCCAACTTTGTTAACTTCTGGAAAACTTGTTCCCCCACTTTATAACTGCTTCCAAATGCAGTCCTTGAAATTACTTCTGCTGTTGACTGTCTGAACTCATCACAAACATCTATCTCTCTTCCTTCATAATTTTTCCACCTTTCCAGCATCGTCTTGACGCTTTCAATCATTTCCGGAGTCATATTCTACATTCATTTGTACATTTGAGGAGTATTAATTCAAGTTTCTTCATGATTGACAGAGTTATTTGTTAAAGAATTTGAAAAACTAACTACATTGAAGAAGCATGTCCTGCATTATGTGCACGCCTTTATTTTTGAAGTGACTCATTTGAAATAATTGGGGGACCGACTCAACAGAAACATGACTTAACAAGATGACTAGTTATAGCTAAGTTCACATGTGTATCTTCTAAATCTTATGTTCAACATCTACATCCGGGCGTGACATAGCCCGGCTGTAGAAGCATGCTGGTCCCCCAGCACACTCGTGCAGGGCTGTGCCATCCCTTTTACGTTCCGAGCGGCCGGACATTTTGACAACTTTAGCCAAGTCCAGTGTCTCTAGATAGGAAAGAGAAGAAATATCAGATTTGGCAGTGATCATTTAGTTCATGATAACTTGTGCTGTCTGCACCATGCCTTCTATGTAAAAGGAGGCATTAATTCACGTTTAGTAGGAATGGGAAGTCTCTTATGCTTCCTAGTTAGAAAGCTTAACTATATATATAAAATTATTTTCTTTCTTACTCTTATGTAATATAAGATTCTTTTTTTTTTTTTTTTTTCATTTGAGAAATTAACAATTCTGTCAATCAGGTTCAGTTGACACTGAGAAAATCTGGAGGCTACCTTCAAGTTTTCTGCATGGAATGCCTGATTTGCCACTTTTCGTAGTTTTGCCCATTTTTCACCGTCATTTGCTACAATACTATCTCCTGTTAGCTTTCTGAAATATTTATCTGCAATTATTCTCGGGTAAGTATGATTGTTGTTGAATATTTCCTTAACAAGCTCCAGTTGTGTAACAACTAATTCAGCTTTAGACCCGTTCCAGAAAATAAATATATTTCCTACACAAACGGAAAGTAAACAAATTAACAAGGAATCAGCAGCAGCAGCAGCAGCAAAAGATGATAATCTTAAATTAGAAGTAATGAAAGAAAATCCATATTATAAGCCCTAATCCCAACTTTCGAGAGCAATAATTATCAGGAAATGAGCAAAGCACACAAAGATTTGGAGTGGTTCGCCCTCAGAGTGGAGATACATCCACTCACCAGTAGCCTTCATTATAATGGAGAAACAGAATAAAAGTTTTTCTTCTCAACGCTCTTGCACACACAAACCGGCACTCCTAAAACATTTTTATATCAACAAATGAATACCATCCAAAAGGGCACTCTTTTCTAGTTTCTCATGTGTATATGGATCAAACCAGGTGTACACCCAGTTGGGGTCCTTTTTTTTGGAAGTGAGCCTCCTATTGTGAGGGGGATGTACACCAAGTTGTCAAGCTTGGTGTACAAGAAACTTTATATAGTGCCTCATAGTTATGGGAATAGAGAATTTTTGTATTTATCAGGGGAGAAATAAAAGATGATAAAATGTAACTTTGTTTATTTCTACTGAAAGTGTGTTCTTAAGAGAATAACGTAGGATTTGCAATACCGTAAGTATTGATCCATGAATAAATGTGAGGCATAATTCTTGGGAATATATCATGTGATAAGTCCATTGGACTACGCAAGGAATTCGCCTTCTTCTTGGAAATCTCTTCGGTATTTCCAAAAAAGAATTTATAAGTAGGGCCTCTGATGCCTTGCTGCCCCATTGTACGTTGTATCTGCATTGGAGTCCACCATACTCTATGAAGAAACTTGACGAAAATTAACAGGAAATATATAATCACGGGACTAAGAACAAGAAACTCTATGGTTTCAAAGGTGAACATCTTAACGAATTTTCTTATTCTAGAATTGGCACCTAAAAACACTCACTAAGGCACAACGGTTTTCATATATTTCAAGGAACTTACGAGGAAGATAGACGAAATCACCTTTTTATACTAAAAAATAGGCAATACAAGTTCCAAGCAATTACATTACTTTGAATAATCAACGACGTATTGGAACAACTGTTGTTAACTAACGGCACTCGTGAAATTTTGACTTCTTCAATTAAATAATTATGATGTTATTATTGTTATTAATGTCTCCGTCCCATTTATATAGTGATGTAGATCGAGACTACAACACACTAACAATCGAATTGCACCTTAAGAAAATAAATTTTTTTTTTTCTTATTTCATGAACAACCAAAAAACCCTACAAGACGTTTTGAAGTCTTAATTACTAAAAGAACATACAACCTACTGGGCAACAATCCCTTAATGGGCCGTGTTACAAAACAAAATAAGTAAATATTGAAAATAATAAACTAAGAAACATTAAATGCCGATTTGACTTAGAAAACGAATTCAAATGCCAAAATCCATCATACGTCACCGTGAAGCTGTGTGTTCAATGGGAATCGTCGCAATCTTTCTGGAATGGGATCATGGGCCCAAAACGAACACTGTATGCAAAAATTATGTCGTTTTCTTCGAACGCTGACATCCAAACGTTCCAAATACGCAAATGCATGTTCCTCCACATTAACCTCACCATATATACTTACTTTCCTTATTTTCTTGTCGCAATTATATAGTCTTGTTTCTTTATTAATATTGTTTTGTTTTGTTTATTTACTAATATACCATTATTTCTTTACTACTTTCAATAATAATTTACTACTGATTATTGATAATTAAATAAAATATAAATGAGACGGAGGAAGTATTAGGTAATGAAATCTCAAAATTTCATGTGATGTGTAAGTATCCATTCCCCAAAGGAACCATTTAAAATGCAGCAGTTGAAAACTTGAAATTTTAATTTATTGAAACAGTGATCAAAATTCAAATTTCAACACCTAGCCTCTTGACTTATTAAGTAAAAATCATTTAATATTGTTCAATCTTATGGATGTCATCCGGGTATTTTGTTCAATGGAAATGTTTGGTTGAAAGAGAAATTCCTATACTACGTGTCAGGTAACTGATTCACATGATTATAAAATATCCGTAGTGCAGAATTTTCTCTGGTACGGGTTCAAAGTTGGACTAAGAACTAATTTATTCCATATAATATAGGAAATAAGTTAAAAAGAAACTGATAGCAACTGATGAAATGATAATACAATGATAATGTATTTTTTATATAGTGAGAAATCTTGATAGTTACATCACCTATTTGTTTATAGAAATGTCCTTTCAATTTTTCTGCCATTAGGTTGGACTTTCTCGTCTGATCGTTAAGTTGCGTGGAAATTCTTACCATGAATACGATTATTTCTTAGATATATATTTTCATGACAACAACGTAAATATTGAAAGAGTTACGACCAAAATCCAGACATCCAAATCAACTGCAACCATTTTGTTCTATTATCAATAATGAAACCCTTCGGGGGTGATCGAGTTGGTGGAGCAGGTGAATGAGGAGACCGAATGTCACGAGTTCGAATCCCCTGCCAACACTTCCTTGGTCGAGCACGTTGCACCGAGCTTGCCTAGTGCGGTTTATCTCTCCTATGTGGTTTGCGGGCTACTGCACTTGGAGTGAGATTTATTCAGTGCGCACTCACGAGTAGCGGCTGCGGATTTATACGTCAACAAAATAAAAATAAAAATAATGAAGCCTTGTGGTTTAGACCATACAAACCATTCTCAAGCGTAATAGTATATGAAGTATTTGCACTTCATGTCTTGAGTCAATATAAAACAAAAATCCAAATATTTACACTATCGTTTCAACTATTGCGGATCAATATCCAAGATTTCGCAATATCAACACAAATGTGTGATTTATTTTACAATCAGTGAAACATGACCTGAATTCCATGTTGAAGGTGAACTGTCGGAAGTTGAATAGGCGAGTGAACATAATGTGGTTAATGGTTAGAGAGTAAACTTATGGCATTGAAGTATCATTGAAAGTGTAATCTTCGCTACTTTAGTTACAAAGTTTGAACACAAACATATTTGAGGTCCATGACCCAATGTTGGATCCGCTAACGCCATGGAACCATTATTCGTTGCCTTAACCACCCCTCAGCAAACCTTTCTGGTTTGAATAGATGATCTCATATTCCTCCCTATATTTCATGATTTCTGTGAATTGCCAGAGAGGTGGAGTAATCAACTCAAAATTTGCTCAAAATTCATGTTTTCCCAGTTCAACACTGTTGTTTACTCTTGTAATAGTGAGCACAGGGCTACATAGCCTTGGACTTCATTGATGATCGTGTTTATGGCTTACCTATATGAAACTTTTGTTTCACAATCAGAAAAAGTATTCTATTGTATTAAACCATTGTATCTAAAAGTTTAAGCAGTTAAAAACTGAACAAATGTATGTAATTAAATTATATCTACAACACGCACCTCAAGTGCATGTAAGATTTCTCTTTTTCATAAAATACTTGACTTGTGGATGTCAAGACCTTGCAAATGAGATAGTTCAATGTGGTATCAAAGCATGTAGAAATCTTGCATTCAAGTCTAGCTACCACCAATTTATGAAACTTGTGCACGTCTTAGGCATTTGATAGCATAAGTTTTTAGATGAGGTTGTTTGAATTTTCTTACAGTTCTCATTTTGGCAATTCCTTAAGGTGTTTGAATGTCATGGCCAAACAATTCAGGCTCCTCTTTTCTTGCTCTCTCTTGCCAATCCATGTGAGTTGATAAGAAGGAAAAAAAAAAAAAAAGTCCAGGATAGTAAGGTGCTGGTCGTTACATGTCCAGCGAGATAAAATGTTTTACATTCATCAACGATAGAGATTCTATTTTCGTGATCAACATCATAGTGAACATCTAGGAGTAATCCAAGTAAATCGTTTACATAGTTATCTGCTCCTCCGTTCATTAATTCATCTTCTCTTTTCTGCCAAATTTTATCCTGTAGTGACTATTCAAGTTTATCCGATTCAATGATGTCTTCTGACCTGAAACTTTTTGAATAATGTATGGCCATTTTCGTGCTATGTAATGCATAGAGAACCTACTAGACAGCATAAACACTATAGAGGATTCATAAGCTACCTGTTGCTGAGAAGTTGAATGTTATCAGCATTTCTTGCAATTACTACACATAACTTATTAATCATTTCAAATAAGTTCTTCCCTTCTTGGAAACTGCTCCAAAAGCCGTCCAGGAAATCACTTCTGAGGTCAAAATCTTGAATTCTTCCCATACTTCAATCTCCTTTCTGCCATAATTTTTCCATCTCTTAAGCATAGTTTTCACACTCGAAATCATTTCAGGAATCATATCCTGAAAAAGGGATATCAAGGAAGGTTAATTATATTGGTTGTATACATTGATTAAATCTTCTGTTGGCTAGACTAAAACAACAATACATTACCTTTAAGCTCTCTCCGCGGAAGCGGCGGAACACATGATTGTCAAGTCTTAATAGCTATAACCATTCATGTCCTTCTGCTACAACAAGCCCTTCACCTAACGGTTTATTTGAATAGCTCTTTTCCATATGTGCTTTCTTTATTGCTAAGTAAATTCTTCATGTTCCAACAAATTAAGCGAATTACGGGATCGTTTGATAATAGTGCAATTATCACGTTTTTCATCCACTAATAATTGCATTTTCATGATTTATTGGCACCTAAATGTTCTAAGTATACTTATATTTTGGTTTAGGTTGCGAATGAAAGAATACGGTAGAAATAAGGAGAAACAAGTGAAAGATGACCAAAATGGAGGAAAGTGAAAATTCAAGGACTAAAGTGAAAATGATATAAACTTGTTTCTAACCTTGTGATAAAGATTTGAGAGTGTTAGAAGTCAATTAGATGAAGGAAGGAGCCAAAGGGATGAAATATAGCCAAAACATTATCACATCAACTTTCAAGCTGAAAAGTTTTGCACCGATTTTCAGCCTCATCTTGCGACCGGTCATTGACATGTTAGATGATAGAATTAGAAGTTGACATCTGAAGCAACATTGTAGCCCTTTGAGTTAGCTTTCTAACACAACTTGAATCACCTCAATCGGATATCAGAAACGAAAGTTATGATAACAATATTGAAAACTGTCCGACTGAATTTCATCAAAACTATGCGATCGCATGATGTTTTTGTTGTGCGGTCGCACATAGACGTTCAGCAAACTCCAGGCCTCATTTCAATTATTCCTTGCGACCACAAAGGAGTTGTACCTTGTGACCACATTGCTTCTACGACTTAAACTCTTTTGGTAACATATTTTGCACGACTTTTCAACCCTAAATACAACCCAAAACACCCTAGAACGCCTCCATACATGATTTTACTCTAGTTTTTGCTCAAGAAACACACGAGGAACTAAATATCTTGGTGAAGCTACGAAGGAACTCGATTGGAATTGGTGATTTTATGTCATTTATTTTGATATTTTCTGTTAGAATTTGGGTGTGACCCGAATTTTTTTGTTGATGTATTTGAAATATTGAAGAATTCTAATTGAAGTGTACGTCATGAAGAATTCAAATTTGGAATGCTATTGGGGTCATATGAAGATCAAATTTGAATGATAATTATGAGTTTGACTTGAAGGAGGACTTTTGGATGGCAAAAGACATTTTTTTGGTCATTAACCCGAGGGACAGCTTGGCGCCACAATGTAATTTTTGGCAGAACCCCGGGCGTCGAGACCCAGGTCGGGTCGGGCCCGCAATAAGTTTTAGGCCCGAATGAGTGTTTTTCCCCTTTTTCTTCTCCTACTTCGTTTTTGACTCAATTTTTTGGCATCATACTTCATCAACAACTCTATCAAGAGGTCTTGGATGTCCTATACATGTTTTCCTATATACTAGGCTCTTTATACAATTTGATAAGGGTAAGATTTATGATTACTAGTTTTTAGGATCATTGTAATATTTTTCTCTCTTTATTATTCTTGATGCAATAAAATCTCCTAATTCATCTGTCATATTCTTGTCTTCTTTTATTCTTTTGTTCTTGATCACATACTTTATTATTGTACCATATAACTTCAACATCTCAATCCATTGATTGATGTCACAACAAGTGGTATCAATCATAACAAATGGTATCAGAGCAATTCTGGTATTGACTTATTTTGTAACAAGTGGTGTCAGAGCTAAGGTTTGTTTCTGCAGAGCGCAATATTTGATATGTTCGTGACGACTTCCATGAAGTATGACATTCCGCTTTTGGATCGGAACACTAGATTTTCGCTATGGCAGGTTAAGATGCGTGTAGTACTTGCACAATTGGATTTGGATGTTGCGTTGTTGGGAATTGACAAGATGCCCATAAATTTGACCACTGAAGAGAAATTACGAAAGGATAAAAAGGTAATTTCTCACATTCATTTTCATCTATCAAATACTATTCTTCTAGACGTTTTGAAGGAGAATTCAGCAGCTGCTTTATGGTTGAGGTTAGAACAATTGGGCATGACTAAAAGTCTGACAAGCAAGTTGAACCTCAAGCAGCGTTTATACTCTCATCGTATGACAGAATGAGGATCATTGGAAGATCACCTGGCTGTATTTAAAGAGATCATCGCTGATTTGGAAACTTTGGAAATAGAGTATGATGAAGAAGATTTGGTCTTGATCCTATTGTGTTCGTTGCCCGCTTTGTTTTCTTCTTTTAGAGACACGATCTTATATAGTCGTGATACTCTCACTATAGAGAAAGTATATGATGCTTTGTATTCGAAAAAGAAGATGAAGCATTTGGTTTCTGAGGCCAGAGATGGAGAAGGCCTGATTGTTCATGGTGGTTCTGGAAGGGGAAGATCAAAGACTAAGTTTAGTAATCAAATTTGTAATTATTGCAAGAAGAAAGGGCACTTGAAGAATGATTTCTACGAATTGCGGAATAAAGAAAGGATGGTTGCAAGTAGACATTCAGATACTTCAGGCGAAGCAGACCTTGTGGACAACGTTGTAAGTGATGGAGAACTCTTAGATATTTCTGACATTAAGTCTAAACCGGAAGATAATTGGATTCTTGATTCAACATGTGTGTTTCATATGTGTCCTAATAAGGACTTATTTGCTACATATGAAACTGTTTCCAAAGGTGTCATAGTTATGGGAAACAACGCATCTTGTTGGGTTGTTGGAATTGGTACGGTCAGATTGAAGCTTTTGGATGGGACAATTAGAACACTTGGCCAGGTTCGACATGTTCCAGATTTGAAGAAGAATCTCATCTCGTTATCTACTCTTGATTCAAAGGGTTATGAGTTCTTTGGTAGAGGTGGAGCCTTAAAGGTTTGTAAGGGTGCCCAAATTGTATTGGAGGGATGAAAAATGTCAGAATTATGAATCTTGCAGGGACGTGCAGAATTTGGAAGGATCAATCAACACATGTTTAGTATCGTGATGGACATTCAGTTTGGTACAATATCTTTAGGAGCTCATAAATGATCAGATTTGAAGAATACAACTAAGTGGAATTTCGAAGATATGGGTAATACTGCTTTGTCATAATCACCTGCAGTGCCATTGTATTCAACTGTTAGGGACAGACCAAGTGGAACAAGGTATGTGGATGTTGATTTTGTTGAGCATGCTTTAGATGGAATAGAAGGTGTACAATCTAGTAAGGGAGCTTTTGAAAAAACATTAGGTAATTGATTCTACTTGGGATGTGTTACAACCCATTTTGGTTAATTCAAAATCATTATGATTTTTTGGAATCTAAGATAATTCTATAGAGTAGTGCTTGGATTCATTGGAAGATGTGGAGTATTTTGTATTTTGTTGGAAAAATTAATTTTTTTTATTATTGTTGAAGAAGCTAGTTCATTCCTTGGTGGAATTCGTGTCAATGTGGAGATTGTTAGAATTTAGGTGTGACTCGAATTCTTTTTGTTGAGGTATTTGAAGTATTGAAGAATTCTAATTGAAGTGCATGTCATGAAGAATTCAAGTTTGGAATGCTATTGGAGTAATATGAAGATCAAATTTCAATGATAATTATGAGTTTGACTTGAAGGAGGACTTTTGGATGGCAAAAGACATTTTTTGGAACATTAACCTGATGGACGGGCGCCAAGGAAATGGTGCCAAGGTGCCACAATGTAATTTTGGGTAGAACCTCTGGCGCTTTGGCGCTAGGCCGAGTCGGGCCCGCATCAAGTTTTCAGCCTGAATGACTGTTTTTCACGTTTTTCTTCTCCTACTTCGTCTTGAACTTAATTTTTTTGTATCCTACTTCATCAACAATTCTATCAAGAGGTTTTGAACATCCCCTACATGTTTTCTTATAAATACTAGGCTGTTTTATACAATTTGATACGGTGAGATTTATGATTACTATCTTTTAGGATCATTGTAATATTTTTCTCTCTTCTGCATTATTCTTGATACAATAAAATCTCTTAATTCCTCTACCATATTATTGTCTTCTTTTATTTTTTTTGTTCTTGATAACATACTTTATTATTTTGCCATATAATTTCAACATATCAATCTATTGATTGGTGTCACAACAAGTTGTATCAATTCTAACAAGTGGTATCAGAGCAATTCTGATATTGGCTTGTTTTGTAACATTTTCATTGTCAAACAATACTATAATTTAGATTTTCATTTTCTTGAATTTATATTGAATTCAATTTAACATTTACAAGATTTTTCATGGATTCAGTCCTGCTTTTTTCATTATTCAATCAAACTATTTGTTAAGTTTTAATTTCAATTATTTACTGTTGAGATTGGTTTAGCAATTATTAAATCTTTCATAGATCCAGTCATGCTTCTTCTATTGTTAAATTGAATTAGTTGTCGAATTTTAATCTCAATTTCACTTTATTGGCGGATTAATTATTGTCATATGCTTGATGTGTATGGTCAATCTTTGATCTTGTTTCAATAAAATTGAGTGAATATGTCATAAGTCTAGATTCTAGTATTACATTTGTAAATTAAATTGATTTTCACGATATATCTTTCGATTAGAGTACCGGGATGAAAGCCTTCAATTGAGTTATAAAATTGAATAATTGATGTGAATGATCCAATCCAACTGAGGGAATTTCGACGCTTCACTGCTTCAAATTATTGATTTTAATTTCACATTTCAACATTAAATCTTACTATACATTTAAGAGAACAATTCATCATTTTTTTGTCATTTAAATATCTTTTCATCTCCATGTGGATACGACACCCCAAATCTACACTATAACTACAGCATTATTCTTTTGGCGTAATCATTGTTGTATATTTTAAAAAAGAAAAACAGAACGAACAAATTAAAATTTTGAGACTTTCAAAAAGACAGCATAGTCAAGGAATCATAAAGGTCTCCAAAGGATTGAGTCTCGCTCTGAAAATAGAGAAGTTATTTGGTGAATTTTAAATCTAACAAAGTGTCTGCCGCACTGTGTGGTGAGGTGCGGGGTTGATTACGCGTGAAAACTTATCCATACACGACATCGACAATGCAGCCCTGGATGTGCTCGTGATGCACTCTGCACACACTACAATAACATTGATAAAATCACATGTTTGATCCTAGTTTACTTTCGAAAAGGTGCAATCCAATTGTTAGATTCCATCAACGATCAACTAAAAAAACCATTATAACTACCTAGTGATCAAATTGTTGAATTAATCCTCGTAAATATCATTAAATTTGAGTCAAATTACTATAAATTGAAGAGTCGCCAATGAAGAGATACACCTAATCTAGAGGGTGCTAGTAAATCTATAATTAGACTCTATAGTAGACCATGTGGGATGACCACAATAAAGACAAAAATAGTTGTTTCTCTTTCCATGCCCGATTTTAACATTCCATGTAGAAACACAATTTTCAATCTCACAATCAAACAACTGTCAATATGCAGAGATAGGATAGCCAGATTTAGTACTGAGCTTCTTATATTTTAGGCGTTCTTGTTGTCTTCGTGACAACACACTGCAACAAGGTCCCTTATATTCTAGATTCTAGATGTGAGCAAATAATATCGTGTTCTGCAGACTATCGCCAATTCTGCATCCTATGAAATTCAATAAGACATCATCTTCATGCAGTGGCACCACATGTATCTTCTTCATAGAAAGTGTGATTGTTTACTTACAATGTGTTTCTGTAGTGTTTGTCCCTCAGTGGCCAGTGGGTTATAGAATTTATTTTAAAAGATGTCAAAGAAAAAATAAACTTAGTAATCAAACCAGAAAGGGAAGATTATTTATAAAACCATTTTCTGCCAGTTTTGCTAAATTTGAATTAGGAAACTGCTATAGTATGATCTCAAGAACCTGAGACAGTAGTTAGCGCCCATTTGGCCCTCCAAAGAATGAATTTTGGCCAAAATCCCATCGGCTCGACTTCTTTTTTAGGTTCTGCTCAAAATCTTATTTACACCCAAAAAAGTAGTATTATTTGTTTAAAACTGTTGCTCTTCACCAGAACTCGGTGAAAGTCAATCTTGAGCCTTTTGGACCTTAGGATGGTCTCTACTATCCATAAATTTGTACTTATTTCACATTTTGCGTCATCGCACTTCTATTTAAATACTGATATATTCATTGGCAACATTGTCTATTTACCAAAGCCACTAACTGAATCCAGACGTCCACAATAGCTGGCAAGGATTCTGTTCGTGTGAATCCTGCTTATAATCGTGAAATTTCTCGATTACATCACAAAAAGTATCATAAATAAAGTACTTAGTCAATTAAATTCTACTGACTAAAGGTTCAAATTACTGCTTCAGGGAAAAAAAAAAGGGGGAAAAAAAAGATAACTGATGTATTTCACACAGACTGGAGAATGATCTGAATTCCATGTTGAGGCTGAACTGTGAGAAAGTGAATAGGTGAGTGAACATAATTCGGTGACAGTGTAAACTTATGCCGTTGAAGAATCATTGAGAGGGCAATTTTCATTTCATTTGTTGCAAAATTGAGGCCAACACACGTATGGGGTCCGTAACCAAATGGGAGGAACGCCATGGAGTTATTCTTTGTCGCCTTAGCCACCCCATCTGCAAATCTCTCTGGTTTAAAAAGGTGAGCATCTTCTCCCCATATTTCAGGATTTCTGTGGAGTGCAAGTGGTGGAATATGCAGCTCGATGTTTACAGGAAATTCGTACTTCCCTAATCTGACTTTGCTTTTTACTCCTCTTGTCATATCGAGCACAGGGCTGTACAGCCTTACAGTTTCATTGATGATCATGCTTACCTATATGAAACAAGAGCAGAATGTTATGGAATAAGCCCTGCTCTCAATTACCAGAGAAATATTAAGTCTAGAGTATAACTAGGCTCCACCAAGTTCAACATGGAGAAGGAAGTACAGTTATTTATGTATAACAATCAGCAAAAACAAGTTCTGATTCTGATTTTCTTACAGTTTTCATTCTGGCGATGCCTTCTGATGTTGGATTTTCATGGCCAAACAGTTGAAGCACCTCTTTTCTTGCTTTCTCCTGCCAATCAATATGTATTGCTAACATAAGAATAATCCACGATAGTAAGGTACTGGTTGTTTCATGTCCAGCAAGGTAGAATGTTTTACATTCATCGACTATATCATCTACGGAGATTCTATTTGTCCGATCAGCATCATGATGAACTGTTAGGAGTGATCCTAGAAAATCATTTCCAAAGTTGTTTGCTCGTCTGGACATCACTTCGTCTTCTCTTTTCTTTATCATCGACAATACAGAATCTCGAAGTGACTGCCCGAGTTTTTCTGATTCAATGTCATCTTGTGACCTGAAAATACTTCTACGGTGTATGTGTTAAGTATTATGGCCTAATCCATAATAAGCATAACAAAAACCGAAAACAAGCAAAGCAAATACAATTATATAATAGTTCATATTAAATATGAGAATTATGTCCATCTACCAATGCAGGCTTTCACTGTGATAGAGAAGAAGAATACAAGGGTTTGTCATAACTCTCACACAAAAACTGCTCCTCTGATATCCTATATAGAGTAGGAATGTTACGTCTATACGGGGCCAGAGTGCAAGTGTACAGTATAATTGGGCTCTACAAAGTCATTTTCAAGTTGTAGACTGTATAAAAGGTAAATATGACAGCAATTACATTAAACATCATACTATTGCATAATAATAAACCATCAGAGAAAGCAAGAGAATACCTGTTGCTGAGAAGTTGAATTTTATTAGCATTTCGTCCAAATAAGATACTTAATTTGGTAATCAGTTCGAATATGTTCTTCCCTTCCTGGTAACTGCTTCCAAAAGCTGTCCTAGAAATTACTTCTGAGGTCAGAATCTTAATTTCTGGCCATACTTCAATCTCCTTCCTGTCGTAATTTCTCCATTTATCCAGCATATCTTGCACACTCAAAATCATTGCTGGAACCATACCCTGATAAAGAGGATGTCCACAAAGGTTAAAATTATACTGGTAGTATGCTTGAATAAGCTCGATCACAACCACCACATTTTTTACTACTCATTATTTTGTTGGAATAGACAGTAGAATTTCAGTTCACCATAACAGAATACCACAAAATTCTACCTTCAAACTCTCTCCATGAAAAGCATGGTCGGCCAGTTTCCGTTGCTTTGACCACTTCTGGCCTTCTGCTGCAACAAGTCCGTCTCCTATCAATTTTTTTAAATAACCCGTGACTTTCGTCTTCCCATAAGTGCCATCTTTGTTGCCTAATATTTCCTTAACCAGCTCCGGTTCACTAACAATGATTTGAGGTTTGTGACCCATCCAAAAAAGAAAATTATTTCCTGTTCCAACAGATTAAAATAAAAATGAACAATTGCAATTGCAATTGATGTATTAGTTACCAAGACCAAGTGCGCAAAAAGGTAAGAACCTCCCCTCCCCTCCCAGTTTTTTTTTTTTTTTCCAGAATGGTGTTTAAAAAACTATAAATTAAGCACACACATACACACACCAAAAAAACTAGAAACAGTGACGATGATAGAAGAAGAGAATCTGTATTATTTTTATATTTGTAATTGCAAAAAAATAATAATAATAATAATAAATAAATAAAATAACGACCCTTATGAATAATTGTATATGAAAATAATCTAAAAAATTAAATAAAAAGAAAAGCTTGGAGATTAGAGAGATGATTAGCATATGTTCAGTAGTAAAGATTGTTAATTACCATATAACTTCATCCATGAATAGAGGTGAGGTTGAATTCTAGGGAATAAATCGTGCGACAATTCCATGGGAACACTGGCGGCTTCCTTGGTCAAGTCCGTAATCTCTTTGGTGTTTCCATGTAAGAACCTGTAAGAGGGGCCTTTGAGTCCCTGCGATCGCATTGTGTGTTGCAAATGAACTGGAATCCACCATAACTTGTACAGAAAGCTTAAACAAATTAAAAGGATTAGGCACAGACAGACTGTGAGAAGGATCATGGCTTAATATAAGTAACTAGAGTAAATCCTGTTCTGTAATCAATTTTGTAAACAAGAATCAGGGGAGTATGCTTAACAAGGAGCTATGGCAATTGATATAACCTATACCACATGATGCACCACAAAAGTCAAACTTTATGGTGGACTCCGATTTTTGGTTGCATTATTGCTTCCGTCTTTGCTGATTCCAGGATTTTTAAGCTACAGAAGAACATTCAAGGATCAAACAAGGAAGGGGCACGTGCTGACCCTAGTCTTGTCATTGCCTTGTCTTCATTTTATTGATACACTTATTATCACTATTTTGAAAGACTCGACTAGAGCGTGATAGATACTTCAATATGTTCCTTACTTTATAATATTAGAAAATTGATTCGGAGTTGTCGTGTTGACTTAGATATATTGTTGAACCACGTAAATCTTTCGGCTTTGATCTTGCTCGTTATTCCTTTCATTATTAGTCTTTTTGTTTATCATTAATTTCACAAAGAGAAAAAAAAACATACTAGTCAAGTTCTGTTTGGAATGTTTTTGTTTGATACATTTTGTGTAACAATTGATGGAGGTCCTTTGTGAGTTACTATGATATTAATTAAATTATTTTTGTACGAATAGATAATCCTTAATTCATATACTAAGGATCTGTAGTTCCCATTTAAAGGTGAAAGTCAAAAGATAATGAGCAGTCAGAGGACACAGATGGAAATGTATCGTCCCATCCTTCAATTGATCAAGACGTGGAGATGGAGATTGACTGTGATGATCTATCGGTCCATTAAGTCACCCATTGGGGCTGCAAGGAGTGGATGTTGATGCCCCTACTCTTTATGGTTTAGGCTAAAGTCATCTATGACTCGTGAAAAAGGCATGGAGAGATATTTGTGCGAGTTTGAATCAAAACTGTTGGTATAAATTTGAGATTTTCCTTCAATAGAATGAGTACTGCAATCGAGGAACTAATACCACGGGCATATGGTGAAGACTGGTACCGAATGCGATGTGTGTCAAGGAACTAATGCTAGGGGCATTGGGTGACGATCGGTGCCATGAACTACATCTCACATTTTCAAATACGATCATCAAGTCCCAACAATACAATGGCCAAAGCTGTAAAGGCAACAAATGTACAGTCACACGCACCCACATTCCACAGAGTGGTTGGGCAAGCACGGAGCCACAAGCAGAGTGCCAAAAAGCCCAAGGTGAGGAAGCAAAAGGTTGGGATCCAGAAAGGCCAAAAGGCATGGAACCGAAGGTAGGGCCATTATTAGAAGCCTAGACGAGAGATTGAAGGCAAAGAACTGTGAAGGCAAAGGAGATTAGATAGTTATAGTAGAACAATTACTAAGCTCAAGAGGAGCAAACTAAGAAGGTCCTTGAAGCCGAAATAGGAATCATGAAATATGTTTTGTATTCTCACTCTCATTTGCGGTTGCAGCGCAGAAAATCAATGAATAATTTATTCACAGGGGAATTATTGATTGAAACCATGCAGTCATTCTTTAAAAATATCTATTTCATGTATATGAATATCATGTTGACACTGATTAAACAACCGCGCTACATGTAAATAAAAAATTCGATAAGTAATTATGTACAAATAGAATTATTCCTGATTAAATATCCAGTAGTTCATACTTGGGAATCTTTCGGAATCTAAGCCATGAACTGATAAAATTTCCAAATGCTCGTAGCTGAATATTGGTACCTGTTTGAGATGGTGCTTACTATCAACAGTTAATCGGACAAATTCACAATGAATGGAGCAAGACCTGAACACCTTTTTCTGGCTGAGCCGTGAGTACCTGAAAAGGTACATGAACGTAGTTTGGAGATAATGAGAACTTATAACGTTGAAGGATCATCGAGAGTGTAATCTTAGCTTCATTAGCCGCAAAGTTTAAGCCCACACATGCTCGAGGTCCATAACCAAATGGCAGGTATGCCATGGAGTTATTATTTCCAACTTTAACCAATCCTTCTGCAAATCTCTCCGGTTTGAAAAGGTGAGCATCTTCTCCCCATATTTCAAAATTACGATGGAGTGCCAGAGGTGAAATAATCAAATCTATATTATCCGGGAGTTCGTATTTCCCCAATCGGACATTCTTCCCATTTATGTGTCGTGAAATAGAGACAACAGGGCTATATAGCCTTAGTGTTTCATAAATAATCATGGTCACCTACAAAAAAAAAAAATGCAAAATATGTTATTTTAATGTGTGTATCAATGACAGGACTTTTATCTTAATTTTCTTACAGTTTTCAGTCTAGCAATGCCCTCTGAGTTTGGATTTTCTTGTCCAAATAGTTCAAGCACCTCTTTTCTTGCTCTCTCTTGCCAATCTGTGTGAATCGCAAGAAGAAGAATACTCCAGCATAGTAAACTATAAGTTGTTTCTTGTCCAGCAAAATAAAATGTCTTGCATTCATCAATAAGATCAACTTCTGATATTCTGTTTTTCTTATCCATGTCATGATGAACTTTTAGGAGTGATCCAAGAAAATCAGTTCCAAAGCTATCTGCTCGACCTGTCTTTACTTCCTCTTCTTTCATCTTCACTATTGCCATGATCGAATCGTGGAGCAATTGCTCAGTTTCGTTTGCTTCAACGTCATTCTGCGATCGAATGAGTTTTCTACAATATTTCAGAGCAAATTAACAAAATACATTACAGCAAGTTAGACTGACAGGATAGTACTGAACTGTAATAATAATAAAAAAAAAAAAACTAAAATCATGTTCAAAATATTATCAAATCTTGTCTATTATGGTCACTAAAGGGGTAAAGCTTAATATGGAAAATAAAAGTTCAGTGAACAACTAAATACTATTGTTATGGCTATATAATTGATGAAATTAACACTAGAATTGAATGAAAATACACTCGTGTAATAAAAGAAAATAGAGATCAGAAGCATACTCGATACCAAAATATCGAATCTTATGAGCATTTCTGGAAATTATAACACACAGTTTTGTTAGCGTCTCAAATACTTTTCTCCCTTCCAAGTAACTGCTACCAAAAGCTGTCCTGGATATCACATCTGAGGTCAGAAACCTAAATTGCTCGCACACATCAATCTCTTTGCCTTCAAATTTTCTCCATGTCTCCAACATAGCGTCCGCACTTGAGATCATCGATGGAACCATATCCTGAGAAATCGATATCGAGGTATGTGAAAATTCTAGTTATGGAGTAGTCAAATATGCTTGATTCACAATTTAGATTCAAGGATGAGAACATTAATTTACCAATATTCTATACCTTTAAACTCTCTCCATGGAAAGCATGGTTGGCCAATTTCCGCATCTTTGACCATTTTTCACCTTCTGCTACAACTATTCCTTCTCCTAACAACTTCTTCAAATAACCTCTGAGTTTAACTTTTCCATATTTACCTTCTTTATTGATCAATATTTCTTTAACCAGTTCAGGTTCAGAAATAACAATTTGAGGTCTAGCACCATCCCACATAATAAAATTTTGACCTGATCCAATAAACGACTTTTATGAGCAATTGATGAAGGTTTTGTTAGCGATTAAGGCTTAATCTCTTCACATAACAGCAATAATAAAAAGAATGAGATCAGAAAAAAAAAAAAGACGAGGAAATATGCAAAGGTTGTTTTCCCTATCTACATCCAGTTTTCACTATAAAACCGGCCCCTATGAAATTCTTTGTATAATCAGAATATTAGAGTGATCTATTGTCTGTCGAGGGGATAATTGCAGGCTCAGCACAGTGCAACAGATGTACGAATCAATATGAAGAGATTAAGCAGAATATGTTACCATATAATTTCGTCCATGAGTACAGGTGAGGCTGGATTCGGGGAAATATGTCGTGCGATGACAAATCCATGGGACTGCTTCTGGCTTGTTTCTTCATCTCGATAATCTCTTTGGTGTTTCCATAGATGAATTTGTAAGCAGGGCCTTTAAGTCCCTGCGATTGCAATATGTTTTTCACACGAAACGGAATCCACCATAAATTGTAGAGAAATCTTACTGGAATTAATAGAATGAAGAACAGACAGGTTGAGAACAGACTGATCATGGCTTCAAACACACAGGTTGGGAAAAGGAAACAGTCATAAGACTGATACTAAAGTTGCTATTATCTACTATAGATTTGGATGTTAGATAATATTGGGCTGATAAGAATGAGGAAATCCAAGGACAACACCAATTTTTTTTTTTTTGCAAATGAATAGTGCTGCACCATTGTCGTCTTTGCCCTTCTTTTCCATTTTACACCAACTTCTATTAAGGTTATTTGTGTAACTTTCTTGTTATACAATAAGTTTTAATTCTTAATTAATTATAATAATAATTATTATTATTTTCTCAGTTGTGGTTTTTCCACCATTCATTAAATTTATTATATAATTCAATATTTTTCGTTAACGAAATGTAATTATTTATTTAATAATTTATGTAGTAGTAAATTAAATAAATAAATAAATAATTTTTCATATAAAAAAATTATTAAGAATATAAAAAAATGAAGAAAATAATTAATCATTGTTTCATTTGGTGTAATGAGTTGGGGATGATTTTTACTTTGATGTAAGATTTAATGTAAAATGGTATAAAATTTATCTCAAATTTTGATACAGAATTGGAGATTGCGCAAGGAAGAGAGGAAGTTGAAAAGTCAAAATATTTAGCAGATTGTTTGGGTATTTTATATTTTCATGATCTCATCAATGACAATGAAATTAAGTATAAAATTAGAAGTCAGGCGGGGACATGACAGGTAAGTAGATGTCATTTTTTATAGCCGTACCTGACAAGCGGTGGAGTTGTTGAAGTGTGGATTCTTACGTATTTCTACTTGCTTCGTTCTCTATATATATTTGAAAGGATTCTAAGGAAAATGTGGCACGTAATTCTTGGTTTGAGCTATCTAAGTTGATTTGGAGGATGACAAGAGTTGAGTAATTAGAGGGTTGGCAAGATGATCGAGTCGCTTGTGGGCTCGTTGGCTCAGTTCATTTGGGTTAAACCGATGGATGGCTTTGAGTCGAGTTGAGCTCAACTTTTTTAGAGTTGAGCAGACTTGTTTAGATCATTTTTGGACTTGTTTTATTAATATCTAAAAAAATTGCTCATTTTTTGGACTTATTTTTTCAATTTATTTAAAACAATGAGTCGGTTCATTAGAGCTCGTGAGGTCCATGAGTAAAAGGACCAAGCCGATCCTAAGATTTGAACCTAATAACACACGAACTGAGCTCGAGTGTCTCGGCTTGGCTCATTGCCACCTCCAACAATTATTGGGTAAAAATGTTGTGTTAGGCACCCATGTTTTAAGCGGTTTGGTCGATCGGTTTCTTTGTACGAATCAAGCAATAATGTGTAGAAAGGCTATATCGAGCACCGGGTGTCATGTGTTGGAAAATTCCAACTTATATGGGGTCATGCATGTAATATATTAAAATGTGTGTTGCTATTGTTTAAAGAAATTAGTCAACTAAAGTGATCCACTAAATATGTCTTTTGACTAATGAGTATTAGGTTTCATAAGAATATAGTATAGAGATCGAAAAATTTGTTTTAAATTGTTGAAGGAGCCAATTTGCAATAAATGAAAAATAATGACCATTCATTATCTAATTATAATAAGGGATCATGGTCCCCAATTGTGGTTCTTCTAGATTCTCTACATCCCCATCAATGGAGATCAAAAGGTTGAAGAGGAGACCATGAATCAATTAGAAGATCATAACCAATTCAGGCGAAGAATTAGACATATATGGATCTATGGTTCAAGGTACGCTTCCGTTTTCATTTTGATATTCTTATTAATTTTAACATGGATGGTTACAAAGTTGATTATTGATTGTTTTGGATCAATAATCCTTTTCTGTTTTTCTATCAAGTGGTGTCAGAGCCACTCCATTGTTTAATATTTGAGAAATTGAGGTTTTAACAATTTAGAATTTTGGGTTATTGGATCTTCTATCGTGTTATTATATGGAATTTGGTTCTTGAAGTATTTTCAAAGTTTTTAGATTTGACAATTTCGGATCTAATTTTGTTGAGTTTGAAAAACTATTTGGCATGTTTATATGGATTTTTGGGTATATACTATTCTGGTTCAGCATGTAAATCTATTTTTTAAGGAAATATTGCTATTGGGTGTATACTATTATGGAACCAATTGCAGGAGGAATTCGTGTATCTGTGCATGCGTCCGGAAATGGTTTTCCTAATTCTCTAATTGAGACATAAATAAGTTTCTCGTCTTTTGTATTTTGAGGAGAAATGTGATATTGGAGTCTTGATGAGAACAAAAGGGTCTGTAAACTAAATCCAAGTCGCCTAATTTTTCATAAGTGCTTTTGTTGAACATCTCAAATTTCAAATAAGTTTTAAGGTACCTCGGCTCCCATTATGCGAAACTGTACAAGTGTAAAATCTGATTTGGAATTTTTGGAGGTAGGGGCTTGGACTGCAAATTTGATGTTTTGAGGTCCCTGATTGTAATTTCAAATTAGGGTTAAATTTTAAGTTTCAGCCCCTAAGGTTTAAAGTTTATTCAAGTTGAGCCCTAAGGTTATGAGTTTTAATAACTCAGTCCATAAAGTATAAAGTTAATCATAGTTGGGTCTTAAGGTTACGGGTTTTAATAATTCAACCCTCGAAGTTCTGAAATTAATTAATTTGGGTCATTTAAGTTCTGAATTTTATAATTAAGCTCCTGAATGTTCATAATTGGTTTAAATTGGCCCCTAAAGTTTCTAATAATTGATTTTGACTTCTAAACTTTCCAATAATTTATTAATTAACCCATAAAGTTTTGAACTATTAAGTTTTGGGTTCTTAAAGTTTTCAATAATTAATTATTGGTCCCTAAAGTTTTGAATTAATTAATTTTGACTTTTAAAGTATTGAATTATTAACCCTTAGGCTCTTAAAGAATGTAAAAAATGAAGAAAATAATTATACATTGTTTCATTTGGTGTAATGAGTTGGAGATGATTTTCAATTTGATGTAAGATTTAATGTAAAATGGTATAAAATTTATCTCAAATTTTGCTACAGAGTTGGAGATGGCGTAAGGAAGAGAGGAAGTTGAAAAGTCAAAATATTTAGCAGATTACTTGGGTGTTTTATATTTTCATGATCTCATCAATGACAATGAAATTAAGTATAAAATTAGAAGTCAGGCAGGGACATGACAGGTAAGTAGATGTCATTTTTTATAGCCGTATTTGATAAGCGGTGGACTTGTTGAAGCGTGGATTCTTAATTGTTACGTATTTCTACTTACTTCGTTCTCTATATATATTTGAAAGGATTCTAAGGAAAATGTGGCACGTAATTCTTGGTTTGAGCTATCTAAGTTGATTTGGAGGATGACAAGAGTTGAGTAATTAGAGGGTTGGCAAGATGATCGAGTCGCTTGTGGGCTCGTTGGCTCAGTTCATTTGGGTTCAACCGATGGATGGCTTTGAGTCGAGTCGAGCTCAACTTTTTTAGAGTTGAGCAGACTTGTTTAGATCATTTTTGGACTTGTTTTATTAATATCTAAAAAAATTGCTCATTTTTTGGACTTATTTTTTCAATTTATTTAAAACAATGAGTCGGTTCGTTAGAGCTCGTGAGGTCCATGAGTAAAAGGACCAAGCCGATCCTAAGATTTGAACCTAATAACACACGAACTGAGCTCGAGTGTCTCGGCTTGGCTCATTTCCACCTCCAACAATTATTGGGTAAAAATGTTGTGTTGGGCACCCATGTTTTAAGCAGTTTGGTCGATCGGTTTCTTTGTACGAATCAAGCAATAATGTGTAGAAAGGCTATATCGAGCACCGGGTGTCATGTTTTAAGTAGCATGGTACATCCTGATTCTTAAAAAAGGCTAGTAATTCTTTGTTTGAGCTTGTTTGAGTTAACATCAAGTGATGACATAGGAGTTGAGCAATCAGTGTGTAAAGAGGTCGAGTTGGGCACCCATATTTTAAGCGGTCTGGCCAACCAGTTTCTTCATGCAGGTCGAGCCAAACAAAAGTCAATCTAATTGAGTATGATCCATCAAGCAATAGTGTGTAAAAAGGTTGTGTTGGGCATCGATGTCATGCTTTAAGTAGCGTGGTCCGTCCTACTTCTTGAGACGGGTTGGACCAAACACGAGTCGAGCTAATTGAGCAGGATGGCCCAACCTTTTTCACATTATGATCTAGGATGAAAGACTTTTGTTTTACATGTATTGTTCTAGTTAATTTAATATTATAATTTTTGCTCGTTATATTATTGATAATTTTGGCTGAAGGAAAGTTTTCCTCTTCAATCACAAAAATAAGGAACAAAAAAGAACAATCAAAATAGCTAACGGCAATTGATTAGGTTAAGTATAGATAGTTAAATTTTAATCATGGGGTTCATTTGGCACATCTTTTGTGGTAGGCCGTTCAAAACTAGAGTTTATATGAGGGGAAAAAAAGCTTTTGTTAAAACTATGTTGAAGATTTTGATCCAAAAGGCCACGTAGAGAATGAATTGAGTGTTTTGACTAAACATTATTAACATAAGATAAGCACCAGTGCTCACTAAATCAAGCACTAATTACGTGTCATATAAATTCATTGGTAGATTAACCTATGGTGGCCCTTACCATCTGATTAAGTTTAAAATCCACCAATAAATTTATAGACACGTCTCTCGCGCTTAAAAATTAAAATAAGATGGATCAATAGATATGTGTCTTCTTCGTGTTTGACTTTGGATCAGTGCTTCAATATCTCTTTCCACCATATCGATCATGGATACTCTTCTTCACCGAAGAAGTGTTTAGGCAATGCCGAGTTTTGATGGACTCTTAGGAAACTAATCGTTTCCTCAATGATGAGGGAATCTTCATTTTTGTCTATTTAAATTGACATTTTTTAAGATTACAATCAAAACAACCACATCAAAAATTCACGAGATATATGCAATCATGATGCGCAAGGAAGATAGCCATCAAAACAACAATTTAGAGGGAGGGTGGGGGGAGGGGAATCTAAATAGATAGAAGATGAGAATGGCTATAAGGTTGTGTTGAATTATTTTGTGAATCTAATTAAGGAAGAGTTATGTGAGGTTTTGTTTGGAAAGATTTAGGGGAGAGATCATCAATTCAGTTTTTAGGATTGTTCCATAAATCAAGCTTATTTTTTTTATTTTTTTTTGCTTTATTAAAAATTATTCATTCTTACTACAAATTAAATGTACTTTTAGCATAAAAAAGGGAGTGTGGTAAAAATGGAATTAGAATTTGGGTAGCAGTAATCGGTGTAATTTGCACTTCTTTTTTAAGTGGTAATTACATAAAATCATGTGTTTAAAATTTGATTTTTAAAAATCAGGTCTAAAATTTACTTATTCAAAAATCAAGTATTATATTAACCCTAATTCATAACCTAATTTATCCCTTTATCTATCTACTCTCTGTCCCTCTCTCACGACTTCGTCTTCTTCCCAATTCCGATGGCGCCTCCCTTCATCCCCCTTCCTCTCCCTCTCTCTCCTTTCTTCCACTCCCCTTCTTCCTCTCCTTTCTGTCGTCGGACGCTGCTCAATTCGCGGCAGCGTCGCGACGCCTCCCTTCATCCTCCTTCCCCTCCCCCTCTCTCCCTTCTTCCACTCCTCATCTCCCTCTCCTCTCTGTCATTGGATGTTGTTGTCGACAGCATCGCCACACTGTAGTTTGCGGTGCATGAGCGAGAGGATGACTAATGCTGGTGGCGATTTTGGATCGATGTGATGAGTAGAAAAGGGTATACTAAAGGCATTTTTTCACTTCTGGCTGGCCAATGCTTCCGGAATTAAAAAGAAGATTGAAGTGATTGGTTGGTTCCGGCAAAGAGCCGAGACTCTGTGCTTGAAGTAGCGATGGTGGTGTTTTGTGTGGCTGGATGCGACATTAGTGGTGGTGTTTTGTGACTAAGAAGGCAGAGGCGATTGTGGTGTTTTGTGACCAATTATTGGTGGTGGATCGAGAGTGGGGTGGGGTGGGGTGTTTGATGTATGTGACCGAATATTTGGCTCATCATGATTATCTGTGACTTTAAAATCACTAGCAAATTTGAAAATGTGACCCATGACCTCGAGATTTGTGATTTCGAAATAATCTGTGACCTCGAAATTTGAAAATTCGAGACCAACATAGAAACTGTGACCTATAAAATTTTTGAGATGTGACCTCGAAATAATTTGTGACCAATTAATTTGTCAATATGTGACTAATAAATAAATTGTGATCTATAATTATGTATTTAAATAATAAATGTTTTTAATTAATTAGCTAAATACTTGATTTTTACATTGATGAAACTAAAAACCTGATCCATGAATTTTCCCCTTTTTTAACCTTGGAGCCATGGCCCCGTCATTCTTGCTCATATCCAATAAGAAAGGTAATTTTTTTTAAAAATGTTTTTGGCTTGAGCCCGGTTCCAAAATCAAATCAATCTCAGTCAAAGACCAACAAAATTTTCGAATCCAATTAATAAAAAGATTTTAACATTTTACACTTTTTCCAACCCAAATCACAATTGTCATGTTGAATTCAAACCACACAGCCATACCTCAACCTTCAATTGCTTCGCCGGTTCGTCCCTACCAGCAATCTCTAAGCCCAAGCACCCATATCACACCAGTCACCATTGAAAAATTTCTGTTGATTGAATATATTCATTATATTCATTGTTTTTCACGCACATTGGGTTAGTCCATCCTCTCACTTTTGCTTAATTTCTTTTTGAAGTGTTAGATGTTTTTCAAAGCAGTGCATTGTGTCATTTCATAATTTTTGCTCAAGTCCTACTTCTCAGGTAAGAAATGGCTTGCTCTTGCTTAGTTATTAATGTATTGGAAATGATTGAAGCATTGTCGACTTATATGATTGCAGCCTTGTTAGCTTATATGATTACATTGTAGTATTACACCCTTGTCGGGTTATATTGGCTTTTGTTAGCATTTAATTGTAATATCAATTGCACTGTCACATGCAATATTTATGTTGAAAACTTTAATTGTATATGATTGAGATGTTTTATTATTATTATTATTAGGTTAAACATTGGACATTAGTCATATAACATGCTTCCTAAATACGAGTTTGGAGCTCAAAAAGAAAAAGGGAACGAAATGATATGTCATTAATTTAAAGTCAAGGAGGAGATATTGACAAGTACTTTAATAGCAACAATGTGAATAAATTGACTAAGAATGAAGTGATTCAACCTGCCATGTAAATGAAACAAATGAGAAGGAAGAAAATGATGTTCAATGTAAAATTTTTACTCTTATTGCAAGTTGTTTAAAATATCAAAAACTTTGACCAAAATTGGCCAACTAGATAATGACTGATACAAAAATTGACATAATTTGTACCGATCTATTAAAAGTTATGAATTAAATGAATGAGATTTACGTTGCATGACTAGTCACATTGAATTGGAAAACAGGCTTCGAATAAAAAATACAATTGATAAATGCGTGCAATTGGTGATCGATGTGGAAAGAGAATATTGGAAAGAGGTGTTAACGAGGATAATAGCTATTGTGAAAAGATTCGCTAAAAAACCTTAGCATTTCGAGGAGATGATGAAAGATTTCATGCTGAGAACAATGAATTATTTTTGCAAATGATAGAAATGATTACTGAGTTTGATCATATTACAATTGCATCTGTATAAAGAAGTTTCTTCAAATTGAAATTGATTAAAATTTATTTTCAATCAACTATGTCACAATAAATATTGAAAAGATTGATTATATTATCAATTGAGAAAGAAAGTTTTGAACGAGAAGATCATACAAATTTGATTAATTGTCTTGCCTCTAAAACCACAAGGCAAATAATATTTAATTGATCGTTTGGAACATTTTTGACTTGTTATTTGACTATAATATACATTTTTTATATAACTAGTAAGACGCAGATACAATGCACGTGTTATAGTATAGTTGGCTATATGATAGCGTACATATAAAAAAAATTATTTATCTTAAGCATTAGTTACATTAAACTTAAAACACTTGAAACGATGATATGTGACAAAAATAATATTAAGAGATTCTAGACTTTGCGTTTAAAGATCTCTCTGTTCTTTTTAAAAAAAAGACAGTGTATAGATGATTAAGTGTTGATGCATTGTTAAAGAGATAATGAAATTCAATCTAACCCTCATTTTTCTACCTATTGAGGTAAAACATTATGTCTCTTTCATCTCGTATTCATAAAATCTCCAATTACATGTATTAGTTGCACCAGTATTTAATTTTTTTATCAAGACCCTATGCAAGATGTATGTAGTCAAGACTAATTAATTATTGACAATGCAGTGTAGAATTTAGGACAAATCGATGATCTCTATCAGTATTAAAACTACAACACAATGAAAACTTCTATCATAGAGGCAAAAAGAATGACAAACGATCACCTAACTTCATAAATTTTGTCGAATATTTTTTCAGCATATTCTAATGATGCCGTACATTAAATCTATTTAAAAAAAACCTAAAAAATCCACTTCATAGAAGATGTTTGTTTACCAATAGTGCATAATGTATGATGATTCTTCTGAAAATTATCGAGTTCCTTCAATATCCATTTTGACGCTATAAATTTATCATTGTTGACCATAGAAATTGAAAAAAAAAAATGCAATTGAGATAAATTGGTATGAGGTGTGAGTATGGGGGTTGAGGGTGGGGTAGAAAAGAAAAATTAACGACTATGATTTTATGTTTAATAATTTAAGATAATTTTTATATTTAAACTTAATCGACAATATATTTATTATTATCACATTTTAAGTTTTTTTTAAAAAAAATTAATCGATCAAAATAGATATTCATATCGTGAAATATCGAATCAAACGAAAAATTGTAGAAAAATAAAGTTCGAAAAAAGGACAGTGGAGTGAGGTTGTGATTTAAAAGAAATATAAACAATCACGACTTTACGATTCACAATTAATGTAAAATTATTTTTGATATTTAAGATTTATTGATCATATATTTATCATGATCGCACTTCAACATTTGAATTAGCCGAGCTAAGCCATAAAATACTGAATCAAACGTTAAAAAAGAAAAAAGGCTTAGATGGCTTAGTTGAGTCGAAATATAAAAATACTGAATCAAACGTTTAAAAGAGCCGAGCCATAAAGCTATTTGGCTCGCTCGACTTATGAACAGTAACCACCAAGTGACTATTTTATTTATGTAGGATGCATTTTTTATTATTATATTACTATTAAAGTATTAGTTAACAAGCTAACAATTGATTTCATTTATGAAGTTTGCCTCAGACCCCAAAAATCACTGGGTCGGCACTTGTAAAATTATACGAGAGGATATAGTTATTTGAAAGCATGACAAAGTTGGTAGAGCACATATTTAATATAGTTTTATGTAAACTAATTGTCAAGAGTTGTTCATATGATAGTTGAGTATTGATGAACATACTTAATGCATCAAAGAAATTGTTTTCACATCATATACCTTAGATTCGATTTTGACAATTATGAACTGTCGATATACATTCGAAATATCAATCTCGACATTTCATAGCTGTCTGGATATGCATTTTAATGTCTGCCTAACCAATTTGAATATGTCCATCCAGTGAAAATTATTTAAAGATGCATCGTGCATACATTTAAACCGCAATACATTTAATTCATGCAACATCTTACCATTTCATTTTACTTACGTTTAGATATGGAGGACAGTTTGTGTTAATGAATGCTTGATTTTTGTTATTAATACGCATGACATCTAATGGTACAAATCATTCTACTACAAATGACATTGGAAATAATATAGGTCATATAGTTAAAATGTTAGTCTCGATAGTTCGCTACTGAATTTCTCGACAGTTTGACCAGTGTATTTTAAATAGATTCATCTATGAAAGTAATTTCTCGAAAGTACTTGAAGATGCATATTCCATATATTAAGTTAGAAAATTGGATATACAACTTTCGAAATAAACTTAACACTACGACAATTAACCTAAAAGCATAACCTAAATTGAAGACAACCGGTTTCGTTCAACATCCTTCACACATCATGCATCATCGACAAATGACATGTCACTTTCATTCTCTTCTATCTCCTCGTCAGAGCTAATGATGACAATAAAACCATAGAATTTTGGTGGTGTTAAGCAACTAAGGACACCACAAAATCACATTCAAATATAAAACAAATATTCAATAAAAAAAAGAAAGGGGAAAAATATAGCAGTGATAAAATCAACAAAAATTCGAGACAATGAACCACATTCAAAACTAAAATCTAATTTTCAATTGAACCCACCACATATTAGATGCCATATACAACATTTTCAATTAAAACATTAAAGTTTTAGGAAAACATACAAAATTTTCAAATAAAATCAAAAGTTTGTAGAATGGAAGATAAATATACATTGTATTCCAAAATAAAATGAAAAACGACTCCAACCAATGCTATGGATGGCAAAATAACTTGTTCAATCCGATACCCGCGAGATCCCACGGGGATAAACCGCCTACCTGGGTAAAAGGGACGGGATGAGGCGATGGTCATTATCCCGAAACCGTTAGGAAAAACATTGTCCTCGCCCCGTTATTCGCTTCATTTAAAGTTGATTTCAAATTTAGGGTCCGTTTGATTGCAAGAGTAAAAAATGGGTGGAAAAAAATATTTTACAGAGAATTTGTTTTCTTAGAAATTGTTTTACTAATAATTGTAATTAATTGTGTTTGATTGGTATAATGTTTCATGAAAAATGTTGAAAGTTTGAAGTTCGTCTCGCTTCGTTTTTTAATAAAAATTGTCCATTAAATTGATAACATTTTCTACTATTGGGTCTAGAATTTGTTCCAATTATCAAAAAAAAATTAATCATACCGGATATTATTCGTTTGACTTTGTTTTGTATGGAAATTGTCAATAAAAGTGAAGTTTTTTTTACCATTGTGTTAAGAATTTCTTCCAATTGCAAAAAAAAAAAGAGAAAATATTTACACACCAAAACATCGAGGATTTATTTTCCTCAAAAAGATGAAAAATTTGGAAAGTTGGAAAATATTTTATAGAGAAAATTTTGCCATGAAACACTAAAAAAGTTGGAAAATGAAAAATTTTCCATTTTCCGTGGAAAATTTTACATATCAAACAGAGCCTTAGATTTTTTATCAAACAAAAATAAAAAAAAGTTATCATTTGTAAAGAGGACATGAGTTGTTCTTGACAAATTACAAAAATAGTAATAATATTTATTAACTAAAGACATAAAAAATTAAAATTAAAATAAATAAAAAAACAAAAAAAAAATGGGTCCATAAATGGGTAGCCCGTCCCGCTTTAACCGAGTATGGAGACGAGCAAGATGACAAAAATGTCTTAAGGAATAGGGGTGAAAATGGTTGACTCGATCCATACCTGTCCTATTGTCATTTCTAGCCAATGCCTCAAAAACTCAGGGTTTAAAACTTTTTGACTCCGATATATTTCATTTTAGATTACAAAGAATACGATGGGTTAGGATTTTCAACTGAGATAGGTTGTAGAGAAGGAGATCGAAGTTTTGATTGTGGTGTTGGTGGTAGAGGTGGCAATTGAGCCGAGCGGCTCGTCGGCTCGCCTGCTCGGCTCGTACTGTTCACGCCCACGAGTCGCTCGGGCGGGCTCGTAAAAAACGAGCCCGGGCACGAGCCGAGCTAGGTTGATCGGGTGACGAGCCCGCTCGTGGGTATTTTTTTTTCAAAAATAATAACGAGCCACGAGCCGAGCAATAAATAAATTTTTTTTTTTAAATTCAGTGACCGTTCTAGTCACTGAATTTATTTAGTGACCGTTTTGGTCCTCAAAATTTTTTTATTTTATTTTTTGGTTTCTATAAAAACCCACCTAAATCAAACTTTTTTTCCACCAATATCAATCTCTATTATCTCATTATCTACTCTATACAATTTACATTCTCCAATCTCCATTTATTTATCAACAATATCATTCATTCATTCTATAATCATCTTCTACATTTCTATTATTCATAACAAATGGATTCACAATCATTTGTTGAAAACTTGTTCGGTATGGAGAACGAAACACAAACACCTGTCCAAAATCAATTTGGGAATGAATTCTCCGGTCTCAATGAATTACCAATTCCAGAAAATATTGAAGATTACGACGTTCGTAAAGGTAGTCATCCAATTGATTTGGATGACGTTGATGTTGATCCTAGTGTTCCAATTGATTTGGAACAAGATGAAGATCCCACGTCAAATATTCTTGATGCAAGAGGGAAAAGAAAGGGGAAGAACAAGGTAAAATGTTGGGACCATTTTAAATTGGTTCAAACCGGTCGTTTGGTCGATGGAATCCTCGAAACCAAAGCAGTATGTAAATACTGCCAACAACGACTGGCATGGCAAAGAGGCATTTGAACTACCCACCTCAATCGTCACTACAAAACATGTGTGACCAAACATGGGTTTCTTCCAGCTGGTCAAACTCAACTACAGTTTGATTCTCCAGGCGCCAGTGGTACTACGCCACTTTCTACATGGATGTATTCAGAGGAGGAAGCTCGAACGGGAATGGTGAAGTTTGTTGCCGCGTCTGAGTTGCTACTAGCAATAGCGGACAACCAACATTTCGTGAACTACGTCAAAACATATCTTCAGCCGAGGTACGTTGGGGTAAGTCGAAATACTCTCTGTGCTGATACAATTAAATATTTTCTTCATACAAAATAACTATTGATAAATGATTTAGAGAAATATGGGGGTGTGATATCTTTAACTTCTGATATGTGGGAATGGATTAATAAGAGAGGTTACATTGCTACAACTGCACACTATATAGACCCACTTTGGGTCATGCATAAAAGAATTATTGCTTTTAAAATTGTTGAGTACCCGCACAACGCCAAACTATATTTAATGCTATCATAAATATAGTTAAAGAGTATAAATGCGAGAGCAAAATTCATTCTTTTACGTTCGACAATGCTACCGTAAATAAAGTTGTTATCGATAAATTGCATAGAGTACTTCAACCCGATTTTGTGGGTTATTTATTTCATATTCGATATGTATGTCATATTTTTAATTTAGTAGTACAAGACGGTTTAAAACATGTTAATGATGAAATTGACCGAATTAGGAGTGCACTTATATATATCACGATTGCACCTAGTCGAAAACAAGCATTTGAAGAATTTTGTTCAGAAAATGGAATGACAAATACAAAAACATTTATTGCTGATGTAGGCCATAGATGGAATTCAACTTACTTATTATTAAAATCATGTGAAGGTTTCGAACATTTAATTACTGAATTTTATAACAATAGACATGTTAGAGATGAAGACGAAACTATTTTGAATGAAACCGATTGGAATATAGTTCTTAAAATAAAAACAAATTTGTCCACATTTTATGATTTTACAAATATATTGTCTGACGTTTATTATCCTACAAGTTGTATGGTTCTTAAACGTCTTTATACAATTTGCTAGAACTTTTAAAAAAATTCAAAATGACCCCGATTTTCATGCAGTTATATATTCCATGGAATTAAAATTCAGAAAATATTGGGAAGAATTACCTATGTTATTTCCTTTAGCATGCGTCATGGACCCCCGATATAATTTATCGGGTACTAAATTTGTAATTGATAAAATTTCAAATTCTTTAACTTTTAGTATACCTATTACTTATAGGAATTTGGAAGAAACATTACGTGAAATGTACGAATTATATGCTTCACGAATGGGTACACATATTACTCGTGTACCTACATCTACTCCTCCCAATAATCAAACGGATGACGACGATGTAGTTTTAGATTTATTCGAAAGCATGAACTTATATAGATTTAATTCATTTGCATATGTATGTGGTTCATCTGGTGGTGGTAGTAGTAGTTTGTCATCCACTACATGTACTCAAACTTCGAGTAATAGTCCAAATGCGTTGCCATCTGAATTAATCGATTACTTTCGTCATACTTTGCCTACTAACAAAGAAGTTAAGAAAAATTCAGAAGAGGTAATTAAATTTTGGCGAGATAATGAACGTCGATGACCAGTAGTTTCTGCAATGGCAAAAGATCTACTAACACCTCATGTTAGCACTGTAGCTTCGGAATCTGCTTTTAGTGCAGGAAAGATGGTTCTCTCTGAGGTCAGGAGTCGACTCAAAGAAGATATTTTGAAAGCATTAATGTGCGTGAAAGATTGGGAAGACGCTAATTATCGAATTCAAGATAAATATGCCGAAATTGCCTGTAACCAAGTAAGTGATATTTAATTTCACCATAATCATCACAAAATTTAATTTTCATACATTTATAATATTTTTTTAAAAATTGTACACGTAACAAGTTGTTCGTGTACAATTTTTAACTCCGCCTACTAAAAATTGAAGTAGCCGGTCCCAAACCCGGATAAAGGAGGAGGGTCTATCTTTATTTTTTTTATTTATAAAAAATAAAAATATTTTGAAAAATGTATATTTAAAAAATGGTTTATAAAATGTGTTTATACTTTACATATATATTTTTTTTTAAGTTTAAGTATAAAATGGTAAACAAAAAATATAGTACTCAAGTAACTCAACAAAACAATTTTTGTTCTTATTTTTCAAAAAATTATAAATTTTTTTGAAAATGTATATTTAGAAATTAATCACAAAATGTGTATATATATATAATTAAAATAGTGTGTTATGTGTGTGAAAAAAAAAAAACGAGTCGAGTCGAACGCTCGGCTCGTTTGGGCGAGCTCGGGCACGAGCCGAGTTCGCCCAAAATCCCACGAGCCGAGCCGAAGCTCGGCTCGTGGGTAACGAGCCACGAGCTCAGCTCGTGCGAGCACGAGCCGAGCTCGTGTTGGCAGCCGGCTCGGCCCATTGCCACCACTAGTTGGTGGTGGTTTTAGAGATAATTTCTTGACTTTTATTTTTTTTGGCTGCTATAAAAGAAGAAAAATATGAGAAATCCAGAAGGTCGGGTGTGAGGTTTTCATACATGGGGGTGGGGCGGGCGGCTGGGTGGTGGATTTTGGGTAAATTTTCAAATTTTTGTGCACTTTTTTCAACATGTCAAATCACTCATTAATTCAGGACATGCATGAAATTTAATCATTTCAAAGGGATAGAAATATTCAAGAGTGACAAATGTGACAAATAAAAAGTGACATTTTTGCAAATGAATTAGTGAATTTTGACCTATGGTACAATTTCCCTTACCTCAAATAAGTATTCTAGCTAAAATATGACCAACTCAAACTTCATTTTTTCAAACAATTATTGTTATCTTGTGGTGGGTGAGGTTCATGTTGACCTGAAAATCAATCAAGTGAATATGTAGTTTGAAAACACACATCTACATCAACAATATATCAAAAGGGAGGACATAAGCTATATGTCCAATATACCCTTATTTAATTTTAATTTTATTAACATTATTTTTTACATATTTAGTTATATGCTTAATATACTCTTATTTAATTTTAATTTTGTTAATAATTAATTAATAATATTAATTCAATTTATTCAACATAAAATTTTAAAAAAATCTTTTTATTTTCCATTTGTCGATAATTCCCTAAATTAATCTTTTTAATATTATATTAATTATTGTTAACAGCTTTTATTATAAAAATATAAGTTAAGTGGTGGGTGAGGTTCATGTTGGCCTTGGTGGTGCGTGGCTTATGGAACCCGAGGCAAAAATTGAGGAGAAGAAGAAGAAGATGGTGATGAAAGCACCAGGTAGACCTACCAATTCAAAAACAAATTAATTATAGAATTAACTAGACTTGAAACCTATGAATTGTTGTTACAATTTCATTCAACTTGAATATATTGCTTTAATATATTATTTTCCAACAACTATATGCCTAGGGACGAATTTAGGATAACCCTATAAAAACATTTGGAACCTGTGCAGTCGTAGGGACGAATTTAGGATAACCCTAAATAACACATTTGGAACTTGTGCAATCGTTGAAGTTTCTAGGAGTTACAAAGGAAGTTTGAAGCTTGTTTTGGTGATGGGCTGAGAATGAGAATTAATCTCCATCATTATATGTATAAAAAGTACTAATATGGAAGAAGTCTTTCTTGTTTTGCCTATATTCTAGTTCTATGTAATTCCGTTGATAATGAATATTGGTGCAGATCTTTAATCTAGTTTGATGCTTCCACATGTCAAAATTACCCATAATTTATCGATAATTCATCTTATTTGTGAAGATGGACTGTACTTAAATTTCTTCATTTCAATCAATAGTTAGAGGCAAAATCATCACTTTGGAACATGCAAAAATTACCCATATTGTTGACTATGGAAGTGAAAAATGGGAGTATCTATATTTTCTCAGTATACTAACTTTCGAACTCGAGTAATAATTGGACAACTTGAAAGTAAGGAAAATCGACACAGCAAGTGAGACCGCCAGAGAGAGAGAGAAAAAAAATCAACTAAAAATAATTTTTTTGTATAAAATTATAATAAGTTAGGCTAATTTGCATCTTCTAAATGCAACTTGGTCCTTAATAAACAAATTCTTCTTATTTGTTTAATTTGTTCTCAAATAGTTTTCTAATGGTGAGTCCATCTATCGAGTCCGTACCACACATAATAAATTGCTCTACTATATATATTCTTGTTTCTTTTTTAAAAGTTTTTGTATGAAGTTAAAGTAATGTTGTTGTGATTATCAATGATACACTTTTGTGAGGATTCCCTTTCAATACAAACACTAAACAATGTTGGTTTAACATCAAAAGCCCTACTAATTCTTCACAAACCAAATCCTCTTATCCTTCGACACGTTTCAATGAGTTTCTCATGGTGGGCACTGGGTCCTCCCCTCTATACCAACTATTGACACCCACCACAAGTAATAAATTATTCTACTATGCATTCTTTTCAAAAGCTTGTTGGTAAATATTCTAAGGGGATGGTGACTTGACTAAAGTGATGAAAAGAATCATTGAGTTTTTCTGAAAAAAAAAAAAAAAATCTTATCTGGTTGAACCCAATATTTCACTCCTGCAAAAAAATCTTATCTGCTTGAACCCAATATTCTACTCCCGTAAATTGATTTCCACCTCTTTCGTGATCATGTAGGGAATGGTGAAACTCCACACATCTCTCAGGTATCCACTGTGGATCAACTTGCTGATTGCCTAACCAAACTACTACCAATGCACGACTCCAACTACTTTGGTCCAAGATTGGTGTTGTTGAAATTGAGTTGCCATTATTCTTTCTCAAACTCCTCTCTACATTAATAATTATAACAATTCTGATGGTTTAGCTATTGAATCCAATGACGAGTAGTGCACATATGGTGATTGAAGGTTGTGGTGGTGATGGTGAAGGTGAAGGCCGTGACGCTTATGTGGATGAAATGGTGAAGGTGGAGATAGTAGGCATCAAGTCTGACCGAAGACCGTGGGCTTTTTCAATAGTGGTGATAATGCAAATTTCATTATTGTGGTGTAGAGATGATGGGGGTGATGGTGGTGATGGTGTCCAAGTTGATTAGTTATGGTAGTATGTGGGTTTGAGGTGGTCGTAGTGGTGGCAGTTGTTAGCGGTGATGGTGTCGACAGTGGTGGCGATGACTTAATACAGTTTGTTACTATTATTACATGCATCAATGTTGGTGGTGGTGGTCATGGTGGCGTTGATGTAGTAACCAACCAAGTGTGTTACCAAAAGGTATATAGAAAGTAAGGAAGTGGGAAAAAAGAAAAAGTGTACAAAATGGAAAACATTTAAAAAAAAAATAAAAATGGGACAGTATTATGGGAAAAATTTTGTATTTTTAAGTTATTAATGAATATTACCCTTAAAAAATACAAAAAAAAAGAAAAAGAAAAGAAATACGTCCTTCGAGAGTTCAAAGCAAAAAATAAAAATAATGAACGGAGCCAAACTCTCCATTTCATCACTTGCAAATATTTCTGCCACCATTTTATACACGATCGAGTAGAGCTAGTTCAACTGCGTAGACTCGAGCTCCAAGTGCAAGAGCATGAATATCCTATGCCAAGATAAATATTTCCCCTTCCTATAAATATTAATTCTTTGAATTCTTGTTGAGAGACATATTCCTGTACATATAATGACATATAAACCTTTCACTTTCCCTATTATCCCCCTTCATAATTATGTTAGGACAAACTTTACGAGTAGGTCAAACTAAATGTGCACAACCCATTTCTCCACAAACAATAACAAAAACCCAAAATCTATCAAGCCAAAAGCCAGAAATCTTTGTGTCTCTTGGTGGTGATAAGATATCCACCAACTTTCTTGCTCTTCTTCCTTACTGCAATGGCCATGCAACTAGCATTCTGAATGCAGTACTCCACCACTCCGCCGCCACCCACCACCCCATTCCCTGCCCACATCATCACAAGCCGCCATGTCACCGAACGCTTCTTCTGCCCTAGAACCAGCAGTGCCGCCTCTTGCTTCTTGGCCGCCTCCAGAATTGCAGGACCTTTCTCTTTCCCTTCTACCACTGCAACCTCAATATGAACCTGTCTTAAACAAATTGAAAAGAAAAAATTGTAATTAATTCTTTTCTTGAACAACTCGATCAACTTTATTATTATCTCCATCCCGTAAAGATAGGTTGTTTCTATTGTCGCACGGATTAAAAAACTTAATTAACATATGTTGGAATTATAAATTTTACTTACATTTTTCCTAATATATCCCCACATTGAATAATGGTAGCTCATATTTGTTGATAATAATGCACATTAAATATGAATATATTAGAAAATAAAAATATTAATTATACTTTTAATTATGTAAGTGGCTTATAATTTGGAACAAACAAAAAGGAAACCAAGCCTATCTTTGTGAGGCGGAGTTAGTAAAGGATATCTTCCAGAACTCCAAGCGAGATAAACAATGGAATACAAACAATCCAATTAAAAGAAATTAGAGTTCACACCCCAGGTCTCTTCAGCTGGCACATTTTTTTCATAGAAGTAAGAAAGTGAGGAGCTCTTGAATTTATATCCTTCTTAGACTCCTCATCTGCCAAAAGCAATAACACTAGTAATTTAGTAATCCTTTTCTGGTAAGGAGAGAGAAGGAAAAAAAAAAAAAAGTTATAAATTTTGTCCATTGTGTTGTCCAGTAAATCATCGAAAAATCGAAAACATGTTCACCTTGTTTTGAAGGCTTAATTACATAGAGAAGAATCACCAGGTCTTTGTCCTGGACTGTATGAGTGAGTGCCCATTGTACTGCATTCTTGGCTTCAAGACTTGAATCAACCACAATCAAGATTTTCCTGCCAAATATTGCTCCTGTTTTTGCTACCTCGCCAGAACTATCCTTTTCGACTTTCCCAGAATTATGTTTCTCTTCTTCATCGGCATTAGTGGAGGTAGAATTAGCATGATTTTTGGATTGAACTGGACAAGATCGAACCCGAACAAGAGGCCTAATCCTGTTCAAGCAAAAACTTTGCATTTTACTAGTGCCATTTAGGCCCATGTCTTGTAACTAATGGGACCTAAGATCTAACTTCTATGAAGTAGACACTAGACACCATTGCAGCAGCTTTAGAAAGAGCACTACTTATAAGTAGAAATGGTAGGAAAAAAGCAGCAAACGCACTTCTACATGATGGCTGGGCCATGGTTTCTTTCTTCTTCTTCTTCTTTTTTTTTTTTCCTTCTTTTGCAATTTAATCATTTTTCCTTTATTTACTTTTGGCTTGTGGGACTACGTGTGAACGTGGCCATCATGAAACTGTAGGGCCATCCTTCCCAAGATTAGTTGTTAAATTGATCTTGAGAATCTTAAGGCGTAAAAATAAAGAAACTTCACAATCTTGAGCATTATTCTTAGAATTTGTGGGATGAAGGTTCCTTCACTGTTTTGTTCTTTACAAAAGCAGTAATTCATTGTGGTGCAATCATATCAAGTTTAGAGGTGTATAGACAGGTGGAGTTTGGCTATTGGATCCAACCCTATTTGACCCGACGTAGGCAATAATATTTGTTCTTCATTAATTAACAAAAAAAAGTTGCGACAGACATCGTGGCTCACGTTTTCATGGACCTGTTTGTCCCTCCTATACCCTTAATCAAATTCTTGCGATGATGAACGCTTTGAGCTATCCAGTAATCACTTTATTGAAGTTTCAACCACCCTGATATATAGGCATTTTGTTTGTTGATAGTATGAATAAATAAGAACCATGTTTCACACAGAAGCATGGTTTCACACATGAAAACCAGAGTTACCAGATACACACAATGCAGGTGGGGTGTGTGGTTTTTTTTTTGGTGGGGCCCACGTAAGTGAGTGGTGTAAAACTTCTGGCAAAAACTTTTCTGTACACACGGTTTAATCGAATAAATAATACGTACTTTGTTTATTATTTTAACTATTGAAATGATTGCTGTACTATATTATTTAATAGATTCAGTCATTAATTGTGTAACATAAGTTGAGTTTTTGCTTGGTGAAATGTAGGGTAAACAATCGAGTTATATTCTGATTGAGAATTGATATTTCAAGACCGATGAAAGAGGGATGGCACCTTGTTCTATCTAGATGTAGGGTCAACTAATTTACCAGTTGGGTGAATGATTTGTTCAATTCGAAGAACCAAGAAAAGGTTTTAACTATTGTGTCCCTAAGGATCTTTAAATTCATAGTTTTACCAGTACAATTTAATAGAAAACTAAATTGATTCGTTCCAAGAATGGGACAATTAACGTCGAGATTGTGACAACATCAATGAGTTCCATGTGTTGTAGTTTCCATGTTCAAGACATGGACAATAATGCTCGATCCAATAAAAGAAACCACGATTGTTCATGTCCCAAATGCTGCATAAATTGTCCTTTGTTTTGGACTCTCTTTTTCATCTGTGTTTTCAATGATACATTGATTTATCAATTTCAAGGTAAAGATTTTTACTAGTTATCCAAAAATTTTAAAATGATCTTTCATCTAGTATTCAGTAAGTGCAAAAAGTGCCAAATAAATCTAATGTAGACATATATGAAATTAGCTAGTGCAGTCCAGTGAGAACTGAGAATTTCTGATTCCAGTGATGTGAAAATTTGTTACTTATCTATCTATTAATCCCAACTAAAATATCAATTTTTACTGGAAAAGCCCGTTTGAAATTGTATAAACCAGTATTTTGTTTGTGATTTTTGGCCACATGACAAACTTTGCAACGTTCCACATATTTTTTCACGGCTTGCTCTATTTTAGGCCAATTGAATCCCTTAGCGAACATTGAAGAATACACAGACGATTTGCTTAAAAGAAAACCATCGTGCAATAGAAACTGTACTGATGACACCCATGTTTAGAGTTTTTACCAACTTTCAAAGAAATGATCTTTTTCATAAAGCTCTTTTAGATGTAAGTGTGTTAGGAAAGAGTACTTTCTGCTTAAAGCATCGGTCACAACATTTTGAGTGCCAGATTCATGTTTGATGATGAAATTGTAAGCTTGAAAAAAATTCAAACCAAGTAGTATGTTGCCTGCTTAATTTTTGTTGGTCATTGATGTACTTCAAAGTTTCATGATCGATTATAGAAGAAATAACCTTGGAATCAAATATTGACTTCAGTGATTAAAAACTAAAATGGGACGAAAATAATAATACAAGAATATAGATAGAAGTTTGAATTAGTGTCGAGGTAATTAAAATCAAACTAAAACTCAATCTCCGGCAACGACACTAAAAACTTGTTCACGAAAATATATTTCGAATTAAAACAATCGCAAGTGTACAGTTCGTTAACAATTAATAAAGTGAATTTTAAATCTAAATATCGTCTCACAGAGATTGATCAGTTCAATTTTAATTATCGCAACTTTAACCGAAATATGAATAATATGATGTGTTTATTTGTGACAAAATTATGACTAAAATAATCTACTTATGTAATTATAAATAAATTAACTAAACTAAATGCAAATTATATTAAATGCAAATTGATGTGTTTAATAAATGGCAAAAGCACTAGGATCACGAATTTTCATACAATAATCATTTTTAACCTTAATTTTACACTTTGACAACACGATTGAATTTGATGAATCAAATATTTTATTTAACAGTTTCTCTCGAGTAATGTTAAATATACTCTCATATATGATCCGACTATATTTCTATGTTGGATACGAACATATAAAAGTGCATAAATTTTTATGAACACTTAAAGATTCACATAAGACATAGCGGTATATCTATATCCCTTATCGGACCCTATGACAATTAATATATGTCGAACATATTTTCCTTCTTTCGAATGCATAAAATAGGTTACTACCACTACAACAAATGTTACTTTTTACGGCACACGTTTACGGCTTGCAAATACGACATGCCGTAAAAATAGACTATTTACGGCATGCCGTAACAAGTCATGTACTAAAAGTATTTACGGTATACATTTTTTGCACGCCGTAAATGATCAATTACCTACACTATTTACGGTGTTCGTTATGTGCACGTCGTAAATTGTAAAAAAATATGACTTTTTACGGCGTGCAAATGAACGCCATAAATGCGGATGTATTAGTATTTATGGCATGCTTTTAGTGCGCGCCGTGTAGTGTAAAAAATTGACTTATTACGGCATGCATATGCATGCCGTAAATGTAGGCCAATTTCTCTCTCTCTACTTTTATTTGCTGGCCCAATTTTATTAACTCAGGCAAACAGTTAGCTTCATCGACTTCGAACTTGAGGGCTTGGAGACCTCGGTCCTTCTTTGGCTTCTCGCTTCCACCACTCTTCCAGTTCCACTTTCGGCCAAACTTCGATATTTACAGCGTGCATAAGTACGGCTGCTTAAAGCATGTCGTTAATTGCAATATTTACGGCATGTATTTTAACATGCCGTAAAAAGTAAGATACCTTTTACGGCATGCAATCAAACGCCATAAAACTTAATTTTTACGACATGCAGCTGCACGCCGCAAAACTGATTTACGACATGCATTTTAACATGCCGTAAAAAGTGGTGTATTTTTTACTGCGTGCAGTTGTATGCCGTAAAACTCATTTACGACGTACTATACATAGCGTACTTTGCATGCCGTAAAAGGTATGTCACTTTTTACGGCATGACTTTATATGGCATGTAGCCACATGCCGTAAAGAGGTTTTTACGACATGCATTGCATGCCGTAAAAAATACATTTTGTTGTAGTATACATTCACACAACTACCACACACAATGATTGTGGAAAAAAGAAAATCATATAAATCATTCAATATCTAAAAAACGTATTTTCAATGTCTAATATATAGACTCAAAATAAAAAAACTCATATTACATTGTTCGTCGTTCTTCCAATACAAAGAAAAATAACCTAGCATGTTATGAAGAAGTAAACAAAAAAAAATATTGAAGAATCGACTTCACCAAAATAAATCTTTAATTGAATTTCCGTATTCTTGGACTCGATCTTCGTGTTATTGCCTCCTTCTATGCTTCAAAAGCTCTTAGAGTGTGGTATAATGCATGATAACTACTTCTAGACGCCACTAGATTTTTAAAAGACGTCCCAAATTTTGTTTTCATGAGAATTGAAATCAAATTAGGAAATCAGAATTTTTTTTCCCCAATTTAACCGGGTGGGTGCCCAGTAGAAAACGGAACGGGTGTCTAGGCATAACAAATGGTCCGTATTATTGAAGTTTAGGCTCGGGTGGTCATAACTTGGCACCTACCCAGTTATAAAAATTTCACGAATTTTCCTTTCAACCATTTTCTTCATTTTTTCTTCCATCTTTGTCACATACATCAAATTACTTCAACTTTTACTCAAATGCATATTAGTCTCCAAACTTCCATGCATTGGCCAATTGATCTTCTTTCTTTTCTAATTGCTTAGAAACGGGAATAAAATTGAAATAAGATAAAATTAACCTAAGTTAAGTAAAATTCAATACTAAAACGACACAAGATATTAGTAATATGACCCGAATAAGTGCACAAAAATGTACTTATCACATAGCTCAGCATATTGCATAGAACTCCTTATCATCGTTTGAGATACATTTAGTTTCTCACTAAAAAAAGAGATTGGCTCTCCTTCTTGACTTACGGCAACATTGATCTCCACATTAGAGGCATTAGATTCAACTTCAGAAATTTTATCAAAATCCTGAAGAGAAAAAATAGGGGCTTCAGTTATCTTATGTTTGATCCATTCCAGAAACAATGTAACCTAAAAATATAAGATTGTCAGTGAAAAACTTGTATGTCTTCGAGTTGGCAGATAACTTTTGTTCTTGAAAAATGTTGAAAACATCACGAAGATGATGCAAGTGTTGCTCTTCATCTTTGCTATAGATGAGAATAGCATTACAATATGCCACAAGGGTTTTCCCAATGAGATGTCTCAGAACATGATTCATTAAGCGCATAAAGGTGCTTGGGCGTTAAAAAGACCAAATGGTGTAACCATCCATTCATAGAGACCATCACATGTTTTGAAAGCTATCTTCCACTCATCTCGATGTCTCATTCGAATTTGATGATAGCCACTTAGAAGATCGATCTTTGAAAATATAGATGCTCTAAAAAATTGGTCAAGAAGATCATCCAGTCGAGGAATAGGAAAATAATAGTCAATAGTGATTTTATTTATGGCTCTACTATCAACGTACATTTTCTATGAATCATCTTTCTTTGGAACTAAGAGAATTGGTACAGCACAAGGACTCGTGATATCTTTATCAATTCTTTTGCCAAGATATCATCCATTTGTCTATAGCTCTTCATGTTCTTTTAGACTCATGTGTATGATTTATTTGGTAAGCCATACTTGGAGCAAGATCAATATGATGTTCAATATTTCTCATGGGTGAAAGGCTAAGTGGAATTTCCTTCTGTACAACATCGTAAAATTCTTCAAGAAGGTGTTTCATAACATGAGGTAAATTTTCATTAACCTCATTTTCTTCAAGAATCATAAGAGCATAGGTTTCCAATTCTCTTTTGCAACCTGAAAAAGACAGAAAATTATTTCTCTCCCTTTCTGACGGCTTGGAAATATTTCCTCTTTCAAAGGGTCCAAAATAATTTTGACTTCATCCTTGAAGAAGTTGTAAGTATTCTTGTAGCCACCATGAATAGATCTTCTACCATATTGCAATGGACGACCAAGAAGTAAATGACAAGCATCCATATGGACATTGTCGCAGAATACTTCATCTTTATATTTCTTTTCAATACAAAAAGAAACAAGGCAACACTTGTTAAACTTAATTTCCTTGTCCTTGCAGAGAGGATGATTCTCCATTTTCAAATTCAACTTGTGCACCATTTTTGTTAACACTGCAAACTTATCACACTAACCTTACCATCAGAAGTGCATTTAATGTGAAATATCTTCTTCTTGAACAGTACTTAAGCTTCTCTGAATCACCAATGACTCTTTATGATCTGCATAGATAACCTCGTCCTCTTGTTCTAGTGAACTTTTTTGAACATTAAGCCCCTGTTTGACAGTCTTTAAAATAATTTTTTTTGTCAAACTCATTTTCTACCACTCATTTACACAATAAAATATTCTTCACGTAAACCCAAAATATTTCTTACTTTGTAACCATACAAGCTCTTAAAAGTTACTATTGTAAAACTCATTTAAAAATAAAAATAAAAAATCCCTCACCATAATGATTGTCAAATAGTGACTAAGTGACCTTTCATTCACCCATTTTTTCAATTTTCTCTTCAACTAGATTGATAATTCGACGATTAGAATATGTTGGGTTTTGATACACAATAAATCCAAGCAATGATGTTAAACCGATTTTATAGTTGGATTAGACTTCATAGGCATCGGCCAATAATTGAAGTGAAATATCGACATCACAATGAACGAACCATTCCAACTACCTATGTGGGCCATTTGAAGTAGCCCAAGTATTGGTGTTACTTACGGCCCAATCCATTACTTTGGACGGCTCTAGAGTTGAAAGCCCACTTGTTGTTATCTATTTGGCCTCTTGTGGTTGACCTAAAAGCCCACTACCTTTGGAATATTTAAGTGGCTTATTTTCTTGTGTTTTAGTGTGGAAAAAGTGAGAGTACCGTTGCATTTGGAGAAGAGAGAAACCGACTTTATCTTGCTTTGTGCTTCTTGGTGGCGCTTTTTCCTTCCTTCTCTCTTTGCCTTGGTGGTTAAAAATATTTCTTCTTCTTCTTCACACCAAGCCTTAAGTGGGATGTTTACAAGTTGAAGCAATCAGTTTTGGTACTGGTTGGTTTGGGATATTTGGTTGTTCATTGTGGTGTTCGATTGGTGGTTTATCTGAGCTCAATTTTGATGTTATTGAATGCCCAAAACTTACAAATGGTATCAGTGCAAGGTTGAGGAGGTTCTTTAGGCTAGAAATCAGCTGAAAATCGAGTAGAAACTAAAGCAGAAAAATTGTCCAGATTCTTGTGCGAATATTCGAACCTGCAACCGAGTTTTTCGACGAATCCAGAGACTTTTTGGTGAAACGGTGACCACCAGTGGACTCGGCAAGTCATAGAGGTGCTGGGGGAGTGGCGCGTATCGCCGGCGCATGAGCCCCACGCACAGCGCCGACGACGATGCGGCGCGTGGGGCCGAATTTCGGGGTTGACTTCTTCAGACAGTTTTTGCAAGACATCGAGACGGACCCTGCGATGTTGTTAGATTTCAGTTTCAAGCAATACGGTGAAATTTGGATGATTCTTCCCTTGGACGTACGGGTGTCGAGTACCGTTTTGTGTTGTCGGAAGCTTTGGGACGGATTGCGGTAATCCCAAAGTGGTGAATTCGCAGCTTTCGATATTTACGAACCTTTAGACGTAGTCCGCTCGGTATCATGTTCTTTACCCTTTTATTATTGCAGTTGAAATTATTGTGCATGATAATTTATTTTTCATATTAGAAGTCTTTGTATGGGGTGACGTTAGGTTTAGGGTTACCATAAATGGGTAACCATTACTTGTTGCTAGACCTAGAAATTACTTGTTAATTATTTACCTTAAATTCTTTGTAAATTTGTTGTCAATCAAATATTTTACACTATTAGAATTGCACGTGACCTTAGGAAAGTTTTACTTGACTATTCCGTGTGAATTGTGTCGGTATCATACTTGTAGTTGTTGTTAGCTGCATTTTGTGTTTTGTGCATTTTTTTTAAATGAAGACACATTTTTTAGTTGTGTTTTTTTCATGAAAATTTGTGATATTTTAATTTGGCAAAATGAAAAGGGTTTTTTCAAAGACTTATGATGGTAAATGTGGTCTAAGGCAAATGTGAAAAGTATGGTGTTTTAATTGTGGTAATTTAGACATTGTTGAAATAGATTGTCCTAGAAATGATAATAAAAGGAAAGTTGATGAGAGTGGTGAGGCGAATGTTGACATTGGGGTCGAGTGATGACCATTGTGAGCCTTATTGAGTGTAACCCTAGTTACTACATCTGCATCCGTGTGTTATCCTTTCTGTATGTGTGTGATTGCTTAATTCGATTGCATGATTAGATGTACATTTTCAATGTGTTTGATATGTGCATTGACATGAATTAAAGTGATCTTATTACTTTGTGTAATTGTTTGCATACATAGTGGGTGTGAGATGCATTTGCAGTGTTTTGTATATCTTTTGATAAGGTGGAGTATAGATGCCTAAGGGTACATTGGTGGTTTGTACCGTGGGATGTAGAGTCGGCATTTGGATCACGGTGGAGAGGTGATCAAATGTTTGAATCCTCTATCTGTAAAAGACCCTGATCAGGTGGAGTGCCAAAGAAGCACTTCTATCACTTCTGTTTGGTGGAGACCCATTATGCACTTATGTTGGAGAAGTGATGTGGTGATAGAGGATTATCCTGAGAACTTAGGATCGATAGAGACTTACCAGTTAGACATGTTTTATTTTGAGTGATTAGTCTAGTGAGTAGGGTGGGCGATGAGGTGAGATGTGTTCTTGAGGAGTGAGTAACACGAAATGGGATAGCATAAGTGTGGTGAGATTTTCGTGAGGTCATTTATGCATTTTTTGCGCATGTGTTGGCCGGTTGATTGACTTGGTGTTAATCTATTGTTTTGTGTGAACATGTTTTGAAGAGATCTGTGTTATCCTATATGATATATCTATCGCATGTTTATTTGCTCTTGATTGATTGCTGTGATTATTTGCTTCTACTTGGATGTTCTTGATCTTAGCCATAGTGAATACATGAAGCAGGTATGGTATGTCTTTTGGGTGCGAAATACGAGGTAAGGTCTGTGATACCAATTTTATTGGTTACCTTGATTGTGCAAGTATAAATTGTGTGTTTTGGTTGCTTGCAAATTTATTGGAATCAAGGTGAAGATTTGTTAAGTTTTGATACCCAATAAATAGTTGGATTAGAATTTATAGGCATCTGACGATGATTGAAATGAAATGTCGACTCCATAATGAATGAACCATTCTGACTACCTAAGTGAGCCATTTGAAGTAGCCCAAGTATTGGTGTTGCTCATGGCCCAGCCTATTACTTTGGATGGCTCTAGGGTTGAAAGCCCACTTGTTGTTATCTATTGGGCCTCTTGTATTTGATCTAAAAGCCCACTACTTTTGGCATATTTAAGTGGCTTATTTTCTTGTGTTTTAGTATAGAAGAAGTGAGAGGACCATTGTATTTGGAGAAGAGAGAAATCGACTTCATCTTGCTTTGTGCTTCTTGGTGGCTCTTTCTCCTTCCTTCTCTCTTTGCATTGGTGGTTAAAAATAGGTCTTCTTCTTCTTCACACTAAGCCCTAAGTGGGCTGTTCACAAGTTGAAGCAACCGGTTTGGGTAGTGGTCGGTTTGGGAGTTCATTGTTATGTTCAATTTGTAGTTTATTTGAGCTCGATTTTGATGTTATTGAAGGCCCAAAACTTACTGAATATTTAGATGCAATACGTCTATAACATTGGCATTTGAAGCAGTGACAAGAATTCCCTATAGAATATGGTGTTGGTTGCTTCGAGCTAATATCTCGTTTTGAAGCTGATTTTGATGTGGATTTGATCGGTGGAGGGGTTTTGAAAGTAGTACTATTACGAACAATAGATCGAAAGGTACATCCATGAACTTCCTTTTGTTGTTTCTTTTTAGGTTTTTAGTGTTGGCAATTATGTGGACAAAATGACTAATTTGTAACGTGTTGTGAAAGTCAAAGATCTATGGTGCAATTTTTATAAATTAGGTTATGAGGTCTAAGGTTCAAGCATGAAAAGAGGAGAAACATAGCGCCTCATTTTCGCTAGACAATTACCTGGACACTACTAGAGCGACAAAAACATAATCCCCATCGCTTGCATGTCGTTGAGGTTTCGCTCGAGCGACATGTTTATATGGAAAACCCTAATTTGTGTTTTTAAACAGATTTTTCCAGCAAATTCAACCCAAGTACTCTCTTATGTAAATATCCAAGTCATTGGACGTAATTTGGTGGCGGTTTTTATTATTTTCATTGTCTTATCTTATTCTCTAAAAATCCAAAAACATATTCTCTCATTGTAATTCATCCTTTCTTCTTGAGATCATATAATCACATGTTTGGAAAAACATCAAATTGAAGAATCCAAAACATCTACTTCCTAAACATCCTTAGGAAGACACTTTCTTAGTTGAACTTCAGAAGTTTCTAGAGGTTAAGAGAAGTTGGACTATAAGCACATGAAAAGCACAAGAATTGGAGATTCATAAAAATCCACTTAGAAGAAACAACTGAAGAAGATTGGGAAGGTGGAAGGAGACATCGGATCTTGGAAGCTACGGAGGTAGATTGGTAGATCTAGCAGGTTGGTTAGATAGTATCTACAGTAGCAGATCGTGAGTTTGGAAGAAACAACAGATCTTGGAGATTACATGAATTACAATAGCGAAAACTAGTGGAATTTGCTATGCTGAAAACAAACTGTAATCAATATTGTTTGTAGTAGAGGTAACTGTAATCAATGACTTGTTGTTTTTAATAGAACTATTCCACACGTAGGGTCAAAACTAAAATACGGATAATTATGACCAATCATTAACTTAGTAGCTGTTAATTTGGTAATCCGCAACTTTCATTTCTCAACCTTGAGAGCAAGTTTGCAAACATCATTGTTCAATCTTAAGTCTATAAAGACATCGAGCTACTGTTTGCTATTTCAATTCAACAAGATCACATTTCATCATAAGGAGATCGAATTTAGCAGTATATTCATCAACAGTCAGCTCCTTTCAATTGAAATTGTAGAATTTAAGAAAAATATTTTGCATGTTATCTGTGTAGATATTCTCTCAAGTTCTTTCTCCATCTTCTCCCATGTCGCAATCTTCCTTCATCCTTCTTGATTTCTTCTCCTTTTGAGATTCTCCCACTATAAAATGGCATGCTTTCTTAATTTCAAAGTAATTAATTTTACTTTGGAATGATGATCATGATCATTCACGTCTTTATAATAATTAAAAAAAAAACTCTTTCAACAGTATGAAGTCAATCAAGAAATTCACCCAACAATCTTCAACAATAAAAAGAAAATGATAGAAACCTCTCAAATGACTTGATTCATATATTCGAGCTCAATAGCTTCAAGGCTTACAGTGACGTGACTAATATAGTTGTGACTTGGAACAACCCTCAAAGCATGGGTAATTACCAAAGCAATTTTTCAATTTGAAAATCAAATTAAATGAACATACATGCATTCCAAGATCCTATTTGGTGCAAATTAAAATTCAAATATTATTCTAAGCCAAAGTCAACGATTAATTTTAATCATACATTTTATAGAACCTACAACTTTTCAACCACACATTTCATCAACTTTTGTTAAAATCTACTAAAAATTTAATTTTGATCTCCTAAACCGGGGCTAAATGACAATTTTTTTCATTCATCATTCACATACATTGAAGTCTTCCAAGAACCTTGTAAAGATGAAAATTCCTTATATTCTCAAGTGGGTTAAGCAACTCGACAGTTAGGAATATAATAACAATAACTTCTCATAGTCCAAATTCAGACCTGTAAAATATTCTAGAATCTGTTGAAAGTAAAATCAATCACCAAGTATTCTGGGATCAGTATACCGCCAATATACCGAATCAAACACCACAATCTTCAAACCCAAACCATAAATGACACAACCCGTCCCAAGTCACCCTAATGGACCTAACACGTGTCGTGCGCTGATGGTAGATACCAGTTAAATGCTGGACCCACCACCAAGGCAACCATAACGTAACATCGGTATATATAGCTTCTTTTAACCAAAAGGAAGTTTAAAAAATTTTTGACAGAGTCTCCTTCAAAAATGACATTATTTTCCGTCCTATTAGCATAAAAACTTCCAATCACCCATATACCAACATCATAAAATCAATTACTCGATCAACTAACAATGTCTATATCACCATGCATCATAACTGCTTCGCAATGACATAATAGCGATGTAGTTTAGTTTACAATATTCCATCGTGATAGTAGATACATTTAAGTACAAAACTCTAAAAAATGAAGCAAAATGGTCGCTTGATGATTACAGTCTTAAGCAAAAGAACCTATAGTAGGTGATAGTAGTGGCTGCAAAAACTATCAATATAATATTCACCCATGCTCAATCAACTGCCTCCTATAAAGAAAATGTTAAGAAAATAGATGAGATAATAATCCCAGTGAGTGGAATGTTTATACAGTGGTTACTCAATCCTCTATGTACGTACATTCATTTATAAAATAACAAGGATTTTTCAATCATCATGATGTCCTCGTTACCCTAGAAAGTTGTATCCTAACATCTTCTAAATTCATAATGCGGGTACTAAATCATAAATTAGACTCAAACTGATATCAAGGAAATTGATAATAATTGATACAACACATTGAGCAAGTACACTAATCAAATTCAGTAAGTTGAAACCATAATCTAAATTTCATAAGCTAAACTGTAAGCTAGGAACTGTAAACTGAAAGTTAATAACTGAGAACAACCCACTAATCAAGAATCCATATACCACCAAATATATCCATTCCGATGTATCATCTCCGCTAGTGAAAGATGAAAACTCTAGCCATAGGCACGTAAATGGCTGATCAACACCTCTGTACACGGCCGTAGCCCCTCAGTGTACGAAGTGGAACTAACATAATCATCTTTATACACGGCCGTAGCCCCTCAGTGTATAAAGTGGAAATAACATAATCATCCTTATACACGGCTGTAGCCCCTCAGTGCATAATAGGTACCCTTACACACGGCCGTAGCCCCTCAGTGGATAAGAGTCACCTTTATACACGGCTTTAGCCCCTCAGTGTATAGGAGTCAAATACACAACTCTAGTACACGGTCATAGCCCCTCAGTACACTAGAGTAAGATAACTACATTTGGGTATTTTTTGATAGCATCAACATAATCATGCTCATTTACCAATTTCTCAAAAGTAAGACCTTTAGTGCAACTAATATGCTTCTCTACCAATTTGGAATCATATAACCATTCATATTAAATAAACATGTTTATAAATTAAAAATCTTATTTTTTGAAAGTAAGTTCTCCACTCACTCAAAACAAGCTACCGTCTAGGACGATCCGTAAGCTTTTCCAATTTCTTCGTCACCACCTGAAACACCATACAAGATAGCTAATTCAATTATTGTCAAGTCAAGAAACCTCTAACATCTAATGCTATAACATTACAACTACATTTTCTTGATGCTAGAATAAACGTCCCAATTTATTCCCTTAATCAAGTGGGTCTAACTACACCTTCTAGTCTATTTATTAATAACCAATACATTAACATCACATTCCATCCAATCATAAATGCAATTATCCACTTCCAACTAGTAAAGCTAGCAATCAATACTACAACCAATTTAACATGCATATAGTTCCATAATCTCATGTTTTCTATTAAACATTTCATTAATACAATACTTCCCACTAACAAAACTTATACAAATATTAACTAAAAATCTAGGGTTTGCCCAAAAATTCCATTTCTTACCTTAATATCAATGGATACTAAAAACCCCGTAATCTCAAGCTCCAATAGTACTAATATCTCATAAATCTGAAAATTTAACCACAATTTAAACCTTAGAAATTTAACATAATATACCTCTATTTCCAAAAATATAACGAGAAAACAAGAAAAAATCGAGTTCCAAAATACCCACTTTACGTTCTTCTCCTTTTCCTTCTCTTTTTTCTTCTCTTTTTCTACCTTTCTTCCTCTCTTTTTCCCCAATTCCAGCTCTCTGCCTCGGTCTCTCACTCTCTGCGTAAGTGTGTGTGTGTGTTAGTGGAAAATGAGACAAAAAGGCTTGGAAAAGTCTAATAAAAGGGTCAATTGCAAAGGAAGTCCCTCAACTCTCCAATGTCAAATAAGTAAGTCCACAACTTCTAAAACAATCCATTTAAAAACCTTTTCTTTTTCTACTTTAAAAATAAGTCCTAAGCAATTAATTTATTCTCATTTAACTCCATATTTGACTTTGACTTATAAAAATTGGGTTATTACAATAAACTACTCCCAAACTCGGTTGCTTTCTTGGCTTGCCCACAAGGGACACAGGTAAATGATGTTGCAACTACAAATAGCCACAAAGGCTGAGGGAAAATGAGACAATAACACACTGCGCAAGAAGGCACCAAGCACGGACGCAGTAATATTGCTCAAATGAAGAAGGCAACAACCATTCACTCACACCGCAACACAGGAATCAGGGGCAGCACATATAGGTATTGGATGGGCTTTAGGTCAAGCAATAGTTAGGACCAAGTAGTAATTGGTAATAGGTAAATGGGCTATCAACCTAAAAAGCCATCCAAAAGTTTTGGATCGAGTCATGACTATCACTAATTAAATTAGGCTGCTTCAAATGATCCAAATGATTTGTAGGATTGGTTTGAACTGATTGAATAAACAATGACTTTATATCATCGCTTTATTGGGTATAAAAAACCCCAACAGAATTACCTTTCCAACAATATATTACATAAAGAGAAAATATGTTTTCAACGTTTTCAGAATTTTGTTGAAAGTTATTCCAAAAATCTGCGTATTGGAATTCAACTCACTATTGAAAGAATCTTGACTTCTCTTTGTTCAAGCGTTGAAATTAATGACACTCCTGTGTCAAAATATAGGTGCCAAAGATCATAGGTGAACCGTACGGCTGCATTTGTAAAACCAGTCATGCTTAGCTAAAATCGCAAGAATTCAACACTCTTTGTCTTGAACACTTTTCTAATGATGAACAGGGGGAGCCATACATAATAATACGAATGCAGCAAAGATAATTATTGCCAGGCACTGTCTCACCCAAAAGGACAATGCCAATAATTTCCTTATTCCTTTTGGGGGTGTAAACGGGCGAAAATGGTGAGATGAATGAACTCTGTCGCAAGCCCAACGCTGTTGATAGTGATAACAAGAGTACTGGCAGGATGCACCACTTGTATACTACACAAGATCTCCCAAAGGCAGTTCATAGCACAGACCAGATATGGATATGGATGGAACTCTGTGGATTTGTTCTTCCATAATCTAACAAAATTGGAACCAAAGAGAGAGAGACTGAATGAAATCACATTCCAATAAAGCCAACGATTGTGTGAGCAAGTGCCTTTTCTTCTTGCGTCATTTCGCAGTCACACAAATACAGTGCTATCCAGAAAGAGAGAAATTTGGAAATGTAGAGGTGAAAATTAATAATTTGTAGTTCAGCATATTGAGTTGTGGATGTACATGTGGTTTTATAAGCATAATGAGCTCCTTTTTTTTTTTTTTAAAAAATTGTCTCTGTATATGTTGTTTCTGTTACGCTCTCGTTACACAGCACCATAAATGTCACAAAAATATTAATTATATTGAAAACATTCATAATGCATAAATCAAAGTTACATATGTAATGTCATACAGATCTAAATCACATTATTTCATAGTCGAAACACATTGAGCGCCTTTATACGCTGGAGAAATACACTCGACTACTAAAATACAGTCCTATAAATAATCATCTCAGAGGAGTTGGAAATTAGAAGACAATACGCTTAAACAAAAGAAACACATGAGAGCATATGATTCTCTGATGCCAATACAATCCCTAGCTACTTCAAGAAGCAGAAGCCTTTATATAATTTTCATGTAGTAAAGCATCCAAGATGGCATGAATACAGTGAATCCAGATTGAGGTCAAGTTCATTCCTCGTAGCTTCTGCTGATTGTCCTTCGTATGCACCACTGCAGCAAATATTATATCACTATCAACAATTTGGCTAAGTATTTTCTCGTATGGCATTATTACGTGACAATGTATATTTTACCGTACGAAATAAGCCAAATGAGTTTCTATCGACTCCCAAATTGACCATTTAACTGTAAACCTCAAAAAATTGGTAAACCAGAGAGAGAACTTTATTGAACAGTAGAGTTCTTTAATTCAAATAACAATTTAAGAGCTAATCCTCATTTTAGCCCCTGTTCCATCCAATTTTTTTTATACTCATTTTCAATCGCACATTCTCTTAAAGTAGTTTTGCACGTGAATCCATGACTTTTTCTACTTTTAAACACATATTTTTTCAAAAAGATAATTTTTCACAAAACCTATTCTTAAAAAATTTACATCAAACGTGCCCTTAAAAAGTTCAACAAACTCTCTATTTTAAAAAAAATTAAATAAAATAAAGAGTTATTTTAGCTCTTCAAATGTAGAAAACCAAATCCAACCTGCATAATAGCTTTATTTTTAAATGTGCATCAAGATGTTCTCTAATTAGAATATTATGCTCTTTAAAATAGGGACGTCGTAAGAGATCCTGCTGTAAGAAGATTTCAGATTTTAGAATGGTTACTACGAGTTGTCACGTAGGCAAAAACATGAACAATTTTGAAATTTTGTATTGCTCTTCAAGAATATTAGAACGTTGAGCAACAAGAATGATCCACAAAGAATATCGAGAAGCGGAGAACGTACAAGTGAGAAAAGTTAAAATCTGTTCAAATAAACAATTTTCTTGAGGCCAACTGTAGGTGGCTTGTTTCTAAAATGCAACCAAAATCTTAGTCCTAGAAGAAAAACTCAAAAATACCATAACAAAAACTATTATAAGAAGAAAATTAAAAAACTACTATAGGATGTTCAAATCACAACAACGAATTTATTGTTGACCACAGACTAGAACCTATACTTTAATTCGTTTCAATCGGATAACTACATTTTAGTTTTATCACATTTAGCCCATATTTGGTGCACATTATTTCCAAAAGAATGTATTTTTTTTTGTTGATATGATAGGGAATATGTGATTGAAAAAAAAAAAATATTGATGTGATAAAAAATATTATTTTATTGAAAAATATATAATTGAAAATGAATAGAAGAATGAGAATGAAAAAAATAATGTGGCTCAAACGGGGACTTAACGTAACTTATTTTTATTCCGTCGCTTAGACATAGATCATAGATGTGGACATCAATTATTGTCGGTATTGGACGAAATTACTTTAAGATCAAATTAAAGCATGATTATGTAAGTGAATAAAATTGAAGTGTGTGTGTGTGTGTGTGTGTGTTTATTGACATTTGAGGGAATATATAGTTACTATGAATGAAATATCCAATTTAGTATCGTTGATCTTAGTCATCCATAATTCTTTCTTGCAACATATTAACCTGGATTAACTGACTAACCCGATGTTTAGGCAAGGAAGCTGAGGCGCCATTAAGAACGGTGGTCCATTAGCGCCATTAGCGCCATGGTTAGGAAGTTCCCACAGTGGCTGTACTGCCATTTCCTTCTCCCTCTCTTTGATCTATTTGCAGATGACAGCCATTAATTTCAAGTAGCTCCACATCCAATACAAGAAAATGAGACAAGCAGCTCAAAGAGACAAGGATAATGGCAGTATTCATGATATTGTGCATATTTCACTGAGCTTTAAAAATTAACTTACAGATGTATATACGTTAATAAGATTTAAAATAGATAATATGTTTTGTTCATCGAAGTTGTAAATAAGTTTGGAAGTAAAGTAAATATTACCTTACTATCAAAATAAATATATCAAATTAAGTAAGGGCATGTTCGGTAGAGATTAAAATTGAAAAATTAGCCGTTATTGTTGACTTTTATTAGACGAGTGGGATCCAATAACGGCTATATTTTCAATTTTAATTGAATTTTAATCAATACCAAACAAGCTCTAAATATATTTTACAAAGTAAGCTCACCTTCTTTTCCAGCATGCTGTTCTCTTCCCTTAATGCCCTCTCCTATAAAAATTGGAAAAAGGTAGGAGTCTAGGTTACAATATATCTTGGATTAAAAATGTGTTCTCCAACTAGTAAAATAATACTCTCTCCGTCCCATAAAGATATGCTTGATTTTCTTTTTCGTTAATCCCAAATTATAGATCACTATCTTATTAAAAGTATAGATATAGCGTTATTTAATGTGGTTTACTATCAAAAGAATATAAATTAATCTTATTTAAAGAATTATTAATGTAGGAGTATATTAGAAAAATGTAAGAAAACTTTATATTTTCAACTATATTAATTACACTTTCTTAATCTATATGAAAATATAAACAAGTCTATGGGACGGAGGTAGTAACAAAATCCACAGGCTAAGTTTTCTCATAATCTTGCAAGTGAAATAACAAGACTATGGAGCATTCTAAATTCAGTTTTAGCATTGAATAAAGGTCTCTAATTGCGTTTATCATATACTTTAGGAACGAATCCAAGACCGAATAAAAAAGAAAAAAAATTTACATCAAAAAAATGAAGTGAGCTGTGGACCCCTACATCCGTCCCTAGATAACACTAAACTCTATAATACATAAAACTTTAACTTTTTTCTTCGCTAATCGTTTCAAGTAATGTATATGGCTTCATACCAAACTTGCCATTACAAGTTTGAAACGCAGCGAATCATCCATCATAATTTGTTATTTTGTATTTAAAAAAAAAAAGTTATCATAACAAACCCTAAGAGGGATTTAGCCCAAAGTGCATTTTCACAATTTACTTGAACAATATCTACTTGGTTGAACATTTGAAGTAAATACAAATATCTCTTAGTTTGATTATCGTTATAAAATGTAACTACTTAGAATTCCTGAAATTTGTGCAGTGAGATTATTAGGCGTCATTATTGTTACAAATGCAAGTTTTATTCTTATGGTATTGTATATTATGATCACTTTGCTGCTGACTAATTTGAGAGCACCAGGCACAGTGATTATTTATATCATAAGCAGTTATAACTTTAAAATTCAAAGCACATTTGCTTAAGAGAAAACCTTTTTCTGCATCTCAGAGATCGATGCGTGCAACTGTTGATTCTGTGAACAAAAAACCATAGCGCCTTTAGAAGTCACACAGAAAATTAAATGTAGTGAAACGATTTTGGCTAAACTTTATGCGGAAATATATACAACTATGTCGTACTTTTCTAGATCGAATGTTCTTAAGAGAAGTGTCAATCTGTTGCTCCAACATTTGAAGATCTTTCAGGCTCATGGAGTCAAGATTTTCTCCCATATAGTGGCTGAGTAGGCAAACAAATTATAAAGTAAGAGAAACCATAAACAGTGATCCTTGTGTAACTCATATCTCTTGAATATACTGAATAAAATTTTTACCTATGATTCCTTTGCAGAAGTTCAATTCTAGCTTTGAGTTTGGAGTATTCTAGGCTCCAGTTAGCCTGCACAATTCAAATATTGTTACAAATTTAGAAAATTTGGCAAATTTATAAATCATTTATAAAGAGGTATAGTAAGGGGAATAGTAGTGGATCCCACGAAATGTGTGGATAATAAATAAATAGTAGTTATGAAGGTGTCGTTGAAATTAATGTTTGATTTTGATTGAATTTATGAATGGTGTATAAATTGGTTGCCAAACAAAGTTCTAAAATATTACCACCATGGGAATGGGTTCTAACCAAATATACAAAACTATACAAATTCATAATCTTAGAAGCAATACATGTCGGAATTAATTCCAACAGTACATACCCTAAGCTAAAGGCATGTTTAGGACACAAACTTCAATGGACAGATTTTCGCTTATTTTCCTTCTTAATAGATTCAAATACTACCCAATCTTCTTAACCAAAAAAGTCACACGTGCATTTTGATATTGAGTGATTTTAGCTTATTTTCTTTCTTAATAGATTCAAATACTACCCAATCTTCTCAACCAAAAAAGTCACAAGTGCATTTTGATATTGAGTATTTGACAGTTCTTAGCAGTGCAGTCCAGGATACAATCACGATTTTAACCAATTTTTTATTCTTAAGTAATATTCATTGCTGTCGAGTCCAAAAAATCAAACATATCATAAGAGTATGAAAAAGTTCCTTGTTGAAACCAGTGCTCGTTAAATTCAGGACTTACTGGTGTCTGAGGTTCATTTGTAACTATTTGCCTCTCTGCAAATGAATATCTTTCATACTTCTCAAGGATGCTGTCCATGCTGATATAAAAGAAAAAGTTCAAAATTCTATATAATGCAATTCATAAATGCACACAACACAATGTTCACTAGGAGAGTCAATGATTTGAGAAACTAACTCTCACAAATTAAGCAGCCAGGATTCTGCGTACAAATCAAAATTTTCAAACCATATTCAAATCCACATCTGAGTAATTATCTTAACATTCTTATCAAATAATGGCCATTGAACATTTTGCTAATATACTTCTGGTTAGTTCAATATACCTTGAATTTATAAATGCATGAATTCATTCAAATTAAGCAAATAATGAAGTCTTTTTTATTTGGAGTCACTGAGCATCTCTGGCAATACTCTTTTAAGTAAACTTTTGATACATGAATATGTTTATTTTTCTTGTAATTTAAAAAAATGTTATTTATTTTATAGTAACGCGGTAATTACTATCAAAATAAATAACTTATTAATTTTCAACTTTGACCAAAAGATATTTGTTTTAATACTTACTTATACGCAAATTTTTAAGCTTTACACCATTATCTGCTTGTTTGGTCAAAGAAACAAATTAGCGAAGGACTCCTTCCATCTATTTATAGGCATAGGTTAACCTTCTGTTGTCTATTGAATGAAGAGGTTTCAGACATGTGGTTTGAAACCCTACATTCCAATAGTGCTTTCCTCTTCCTTTTTTCCGAAAGAGATATGCTACTGAACCCTTGTGTTCTTTTCGAATAATAAATTCATCTTACTAAAAATTAAAGAAAGAAAAGAAAAGGGATCAATCGAGCATAACCTTAAGATAATTTTTACACTATGTTTGAGCCCCATTATTTCAAATCTCATTTTCTCTAAACTTTTCTCCATTCTGATTGTTTTGAAGCTACTTCATAGCTTCCAGGTTCAACGATTATCAAGTTGCAATTTTGACATATTTCTGATAATCTTCGTGTTTTCCTTAGCGATAATTCTGGTGCGTCAACTAGTTCTTCTATCGTTGCTTCATGTGGAAACTCTTATTGATTGTTCTCGTCAACGTCACCTTCCTATTTTTGTGGTTGTATTAGGATGATGATAGCTTTTCTTTTCTACTTGACCAGTCTCCCAATTGTAGGCGGCATCTTCATCAAACTTAACGTTCCGACTTATAATTAGCTTCTTTATTCTCGGGTTTAGATTGAGCTTACCTCTTTTCTCTTGTGGAATATGTATGTAGCAGATGCAGCCGAAAACTCTAAAATGCTTTGTTGATGGTTTTCGTTCGCTCCATGCTTTAACTGGTGTTTTGTCTTGCACTGCTTTGGTTGAACGTCAATTTAATAAGTAGACTGCAGTGCTTACTTTTTCTGCCCAGAAGGTTTTTGGAAGACCTTTCTCCATTAGCATAGCTCTAGCCATCTCCACTATTGTTATATTCTTTCTTTCTGACATGCCGTTTTGTTCAGTGCGTATCCAACGGTGAGTTGATGTTCAATTCCTTTATATCCACAAAACTTGTTGAATTCATTTGATGTATATTCTTTGCTCATGTGATGGAGTACACATCGACTGCATACATCAGTATATATCAATTCCAACGGTTCTTTATGTAATACCCCTAGACCACGAAAGCTTAAGAGATTTGATAGGTACTACTCATACCAGCAAGGTGTACCTTCTTTTTCGGAAGTCCATCGTAGGAAACTCCATAGTTAAGCGTGCTTGGCTTGGAGCAATTCCATAATGGGTGACCCCCTGTGAAGTTTTCTTGGAGAGCGTGCGAGTGAGGACAAAGTATGCTGAAAAGACCCATGTGGTACAGTGGGGACAGTACGTCGTCGATTTAACGATCGGGATAACCCGTTAAGTGGGACCCGGGTCGTTACAAATGGTATCAGAGCAGGTTGCCAGCCGGAAATCGAGAACTAAGTGCTATGCGGGACAAAGTGCTACGCCAGAGGACGGGAGCCACCTCTTGAACCCGTAGGAGCCACCTCTAGAATCGCAACGCTTGGCAACGGATCCTCAGATGGATCAAGCGCGACGATGACGTCGCGAGTCTAACGAGGGGTGATTGTAATACCCCTAGACCACGAAAGCTTAAGATATTTGATAGGTACTACTCATACCAACAAGGTGCACCTTCTTTTTCGGAAGTCTATAGTTGGAAACTCCATAGTTAAGCGTGCTTGGCTTGGAGCAATTTCATGATGGGTGACCCCTTGAGAAGTTTTTTCGGGGAGCGTGCGAGTGAGGACAAAGTATGCTGAAAAGACCCATGTTGGTACAGTGGGGACAGTACGTCGTCAATTTAACGATCGGGATAGTCCGTTAAGTGGGACCCGGGTCGTTACACTTTAGCTCTCCAAGATTTTTCGAACTAAAATGGTTGACGATGTTATTTCCCGAGAAAGCATACTTTGCAAACTTCTTAGTCTCCTTTATGATCGGTAAATCTCTCATCATGCTCTTTTGTTGAAGGATTTTCAACTCGTGGAAGTGGAAGTGTCCAAATCTCCTGTGCCACAGCCATGACTCGTCCATTTGCACCATTGTTGCCGCATTGTTTGCGTATCTCTATTGGATTGGGAAGCAATTGTTCTCCCACTTTTTGACTTTTGCAATTACAAGGGATTTATTTTTCTTGTTATGGATCGTGCAAGAATCTCCTTCAAAATGTAAAGAATATCCCTTCTCCATCATTTGACCTACACTTAGTAGATCTTGATCTATTGTAATGACCAATAGAACTTCATTGATGTATCACTTACCATCTTTTTGTATAAAAAATCCTTCTTAAAGATTGAAGACGGCAAGTTCGTACTTTGTTACACACGTAGAACTCGACCTTCAGCTTATCTCAAGCTTCTTTTTCCCTTTTAGCTCCCATAATTCTCAAAAAATAAGTGTCTATCAAATTTATTTGTAAAGCAAGTAATGTTAGAGAATCTTCTTATTGATTCTTTCTAAGTTCCTTCTTTTGTGCAACAATTAGAGTGGAAATGTCATCTAGGTTGGTATACCCATCATTGATGACATCCCATAAATTTTGCCCACAAACGTAGGTCTTCATTTTAATGGACCAATAATCATAGTGTCTCCATTAAATGTTGGAATATGAATTGATGAACAGAAAGCATCAGCCATAGTATATGCTTACGCCCAATATCAATCGAACAAAACTTGATGATATTTGATAGTTGGTACGAGAAATAAATAAATAAGATTGGAAAAGTTTTGTGGTTTATGTGAAGTATATTTTGTAGAATAAAAATAGTAGAGAGTAATCTTAAATTGGACAAGATAATTGTAGGAGGGAAATTTAATTTATTGGAAAATATAATTTTTACAATGGCAGGAAACTTTTACAATGACAATATTTTAGACTTCTACACACAATAATTGAAGTGGCAATCCTTATTTATAGCATACAAAAGTTGGTGGCTTGCCCCTTGAAAATTCTTATTTTTTCATAATTTTATCTTACTCGGTCTTTAAGGAATTCTAGGATTTTATGATATTTTCTAGAAATATGCAACAGTGCTAATAGTTGACATTAGCCTCCCGCACATGATTGACCTTATTGATATATGAACTCAGATGATATATTACAGTCGTGATTCCATGCCCAAGCAAATAAAGGAATGATAAGGTGCAAACTAAGACCAAGAAAGATGGGGAAAAGTAACGATAAAAGAATATAAACTTTGTACATGAGATAAGTCAAGAAAAAAAAGTGAAAAGTCGCGTAAGAAACATCTTCCTTCACGTCTTTGCTTATTGAGTATGCATTCATATAATTTTTCATTGCAGCCATAGGTTTTATCAATGAAAGTTAAAATTAGATAGCAATGGACTAATGTGAAAATTATATATTATTTTTAGTTTATTTAAAATAAAATACTTATATTAGTAGAAATTTGGAAAAAGGCTCGATGATTTTAAAGTTAATTTCAAGTACTACCGAATTGACTTTAAAGATAGTTAATATTGTATATATTTTGTTTTAAATTTCAACCAATTTGAAAATTTTGGGCCGTCGCTACTGGTATGAAAGTTATTTATTATGCCTCTAACTACTCTTTGACTTTTTTGTATAAAATAATTTCCTTTCCAAACAAAAACTTGTTTCTTCAACATGATTTTGAAATTAAAGATATGTGGATAAAATTATAAAAAGTCTTAAATTTGTGTGTAATATTATTTTATTTGAAAAATATATGATTAAAATTAAGAAAAAGAAAAAATTTTAAATTTAAGTCATTGTTTGGTCCTCAATTTGGAGAATTTATAAATTTTGGAATAGTAATTGATGGGAGAATGTATAATTAAAAAATTATAAAAATTTTTAAATTTGTGTGTAATATTATTTTATTTGAAAAATATGTTATTAAAATTAAGAAAGAAAAGTTTTAAAATTTAAGTCATTGTTTGGCCCTTAATTTGGAGAATTTATAAATCTTGAAATAGTGATTGATGGGAAAATGTATGATTAAAAAATTATAAAAAGTTTTAAATTTATGTGTAATATTATTTTATTTGAAAAATATGTGATTAAAATTAAGAAAGAGAATTTTTTTAAAATTTAAGTCATTGTTTGGCCCTCAATTTGGAGAATTTATAAATTTTGAAATAGTGATTGATGGGAGAATGTGCGGTTAAAAAATTATAAAACGTTTTAAATTTATGTGTAATATTATTTTATTTGAAAAATATGTGATTAAAATTAAGAAAGAATTTTTTTAAAAAATTTAAGTCATTGTTTGGCCCTCAATTTGGAAAATTTATAAATTTTGGAATAGTGATTGATGAAAAAATGTGTGATTGAAAAATTATAAAAAGTTTTAAATTTGTGTGTAATATTATTTTATTTAAAAAATATGTGATTAAAATTAAGAAATAGAAAAATTTAAAAATTTAAGTTATTGTTTGGCCCTCAATTTGGAGAATTTATAAATTTTGGAATAGTGGTTGATGAAAGAGTATGTGATTGAAAAATTATAAAAAAATTTAAATTTGTGTGTAATATTATTTTATTTGAAAAATATGTAATTAAAATTAAGAAAGAGAAAAAATTTTAAATTTTAATGGGAGCCAAATAAGGGCTAAAATATATGGTTTCTAACCCACCTGACAATTAAATTTATTTTTTTTATCATGGACATAGATTTTAAAACATCACAATTTCCAAGGTAGTTGTGTTTTTCGACCTTTCAATATGATTAGTTTGTTACAAAGGTACAGAAACTTTCATAGCCTGATTTTAAGAATTCCTCAAAAGAAGCTCTAGAATATTAATGAATTCAACATTTAGTTAGTACTAGGACAAAAAGAACTGAGCTCTTGTTTGACGGAGGAAAGAATGTATTTTAAATAGTGATGTGATAAAAAATATGTGACTAAAATAAAGGAAAAATTTTGGATTTATGTGCAATATTATTTTATTGAAGATTGTGTCGTTGAAAATGAATACCGAAAGAATACATTTTTTAAAGAATGTGGATTAAACACGGCCTGAATATCGTTGCATAAAGTTTTCAAAGAAATCTCTAAGACGACCAAAATTAGAGAGAAGAAAAAAAACATTTTAATTAGAACGAATTTATAGACGGCCAAGTTCAGATTAACCAAGAAATCTGAGGGAGAAAGCAGAAAAATGAAGAATAAGGCATGTTCAATTCATGTAATTCAAACAGGATGTTTTGCAAATCTTTATATTATAGTTACTATGATTCCTTAGCATTAAATTTTTTTTTTTTTTAATGAATTATGACTTTTTATTATTATTATTATTATTATTATTATTTTTTTTTTTTTTGGGAGAAGTCCCAGAATGTTAGTTAATCAGACCATCATGCAGTCAGTAGAGAAAAACATAAAGAACTGATATATGCATATACAATAAGTACTGAATACATATATTGTTGCACGCAGTTTTCAAAGAAATCTAAGTGGAATTCATTACACACAAAAAAATATATAGATGGCCACAATTCACAGATAACCAAGAAATCTTAAAAGAGAAAATGGAAAAAATAAATAAGAAATAAGCTGGGATGTTAATTTGATATTTCTTCTTGAATCACAGAAAATAGAAATAAGTTTCATGAAAACGAATGAGCATATCACAAATTCAAAGATAAAAGAACTGAAAATATATATGTCCCCAAACTGATGAAGAAAATCAAGAATTCGTAAGCAAATAACATAAAAACCAATCAAGAAGAGAAGTAAAATGAAGAAACCCTAGAGAAAACAACAGATCTTATTATATCCCAGAGTGATAATATACATATCAGATATATAAAGATAAAGATGAGAAATAACATACCAAGAATCAGTGGCATACTCACAGAGCTTCCCCTTATAGGAAAAACAAATCAAAGCCACTTCTGCATCACACAGTACAGAGATCTCATGAGCCTTCTTTAGCAATCCAACTTTCCTCTTTGAGAAAGTCACCTGTCTGTTTATCTTGTTCTCTATCCTCTTCAGCTGTACCTTTCCTCTCCCCATTTTCTCAATCTAAATTTGATCTCGAACCCTAAAAATGGAAACCCAGGAATTATATTATTCTTTTTTCACCTACTAGAAAGATGAAATTTTAGTTATTTCTCTCTTGGTGAAAGTTTTTAAGGTACAGTAATTTTTCTTTTCTTGATTTGTTTTCTTTTTGTGTGGAAGTGCTGTCTGATAAAGCAAGTACATATATGGAATAGGATGTGAAACCACCATAGAAAACCAGGTTGTTTTCTACGGATCCGTTGTCGATCTCTGATTGGTCCAAAGCATTTTGCGTAAGTCGTTGCACGGTGGTTTTCGAGCTTTATATTTTTGTAGGATGTTTCCGTACGATGGTTACTGTTTGATTATTAAAGACTGTACGGAATTTCGAGTATGAGAGTATCCTTTGATGACTATCTCTTTCAGACTATTATTGGGCCGACTTGAAAATACAATTATTTAGCCTTTCATTTTCATTCTTATACTCATTTTCAACCACACATTTTTCATCACATCAATAACTTTTTCGTTCTTTTTCAACCACATATTTTCCATCACCTCAAAAAAAAATACATTCTTTTGAAAATAATATGCACCAAACAAGGGCTTAATCTTTATACTCATTTTAACAATAAATTTACACAATAAAATATTTTAGATATAAGGATGTGTTTGATGGATAATATTAAAGAAAAAGATTATTTTAAATAGTGATATGATGAGAAATATGTAGTTAAAAAGTAAGAAAAAGTTATTGATTTGATCAAAAATATTAGTTTATTGAAGAATATGTGTTGAAAATGAGTTTTTAAATAATATATTTTTAAAAAATATGTGTCAAACATAGGGCTAATTTTTTTTTGAAAAAATAAGTTTTAATCACACATTTTACAAAAAAAATTATTATTCAAAACATCATTTTTTTTCCCCCCAAAATAATGGCCATCAAACAGGGGCTAATTAATATTTTGCTCCTTTTGATTATTTTGATTATACATTTTATAGAATCATTTTACTAATTTTTTAATTACACATTTCATCAAGTTTTATTAAAAAATTAATTTTTCACGAAAAAAAAAAAAAAAAAATCAAATCAGGAGCTTTGGTTAGTTTTATTGTCCTTGAGTTTTACAATTATTCTACATTGATTTGTAAAATATTATGTAGAATGTTTGTAGAGATGGCAAAAAAAACTCGTCAAACCCGTGTCTGCTAACATAAAAAATTCAAAATCAAAATAAAACACGCCATACACATTACACATGGCTAAGTACATTTTCATTCAAGGTTTCAATTAAATTTCAAAACTAGTTTTTCATCAACTTCATCAAACTAAAATATCTTGGAGCTGATTTATCTGAACCGACTTTTCTTGAGCCTAATATACATAATTAATTATGAGATATCCAACGAGTCCAATATTGATATATTTATCATTACTCTATCAATATTTAAATATTTGACCAATATATAATTGAATTTAATAAATATATCATTTTATTCCCCCAACTTTTGCAAAGTATAAAATATATAGGACATAGAATAATTAATTCTACTCTTTTTTTTTTATTACCCGCCTAATCGGGTATTGGGTCGGGGATGTGCAGGAATAGATGCCCCGTCCCGCCTCGTTTAATTTTTTTAGTATTTAATACTTTAATGAAAAATTTCACGAAATTTCATTAATTTTAACAGAAAATGGCAAATAAAATTATCTAAAAAATTATGATAAAACAATAAAAGTCTTAGTATACCAAATATGTTTCATTAGTGAAAAAAATTGGACATTAGCCCATAAATTCTTAATTTAACGTATAAGCAACATGCGAGGTTTGTTTAAGCATCAGTTTAAAAGACGTTATAGCAAATATATTTGAATAATTTAATTTTTAAAAATAAATAAAAAAAAATACATTATTATTACACTTTAATGAATGAGAGCAGTAAAATAAATTATCAAAAACTTAAAAAAAAAAAAAACAAACAAATTAAACGGGATAGTAACGGGGCAAGGGCCCGGCCTCGACCCGACCTGACCTGCCCTACCTTAAAAGAGTAACGGGAAATTGCCTGGCGGGGAAGGTTGCCCCAATCCCGATTCCGCCCTGTTGCCATCCCTAAATGTTTAAGAAATTTTGTTAATGTATTTTGTGCTTGTTTGGAATAGTTTAAAAAATTGATGTTAAAATAAACACTTACTTTTAATTATAAATTTCATGAAACTCACGACTTTTATCAATTTTTAATCACGCGGTTTATCAACAATTTTCAAAAATTGCTAAAACTTTAATAAATAAAATAAAAAAAGAAGGTTTGTCAAACAACCCCTATACTTTTATATTCTTATGCACGGGTTGTCGTTTAAATCAAAATCAAAGGGGAAGAATGAAAATGAAAAACAAGGAAAGAAAGTAAAGGAAAACCCTTTGATGTAAAATAAGAAAAATATATCATCAGTTAGAGCCTGAATTCTAGAAATGCATTACAAGGACACAAATTGAGAAGTGGGCGAAAAAGTCAAAGTACAAGCTGAGAGTGACATTTGTATTGTGGTCCGGTTGTTGTGTAACAAGTAGATAATGACATTGTTTATGTAGATGTAGATAGCAATTGGAAGATAGATTTAAATTTGTAATTTGCTGATTTGATTATTGAATTATTTTTCATAATTAATGTGAATGTAAAGCGAGTATTGTAGGAGATGAAGACTAACGAAACACAAAGCATTAGAAGAGACTCGATAAAAAAAAAATAATAATAATAATAATAATAAAATAAAAAAAATAAAAAAAAAAGTTGAGACTTGAACACATGATTAATAAAAATCCTAAAAATGATGATTGCCGCATGAAAGAATGGTAAAATATCAGAAAATTTAATGAGCTCTACTCATGCTCATTTTATCGAATTACGTGTCTATTAATAGGGATGTACAAGTCACCTATAACAAGTAATGGTTACGAAAGATATTTACAAGAAGATTATCTACACTTGAGAAGATGTGAACAAGAATAATTCTTCATTACCAGAAGAATTCTGCCTTGCATGCCCCTCATTGTAGTAGGGTCCCACCCAATGTATTAAAAGAATTGTGGCCCCCACCCCCTCATGTGTGTAACTTGCAGGGCCTGTGTGTATCATCTCTCTATGTACAATAACCATCTACACATGAGATAAGGTTATCTATACAAAGCAGGACTCCTCTCTTCCCCGAATCGAGAAGAGAGCAATTTTCCCGATTTTGGCCTTGACCAATGGTTAACAATTATGTGTTGTCAAAATCTTATCATGTGATGTAAAAAATAGTTTTTAAAAATGGATGAATATGATGATGATGGAAAGACATTTTTAAAGGTTGGGGAGCTACTATTTTCATTCACCATTCTTATATATCTATCACAGTCTAAATCTATCCCTACTAAAATTATTTTAAAAAAAAATTAAAAATTATTATATTCATCAACATTACATTCAAACATTACCCTAATTAAATTCATTTATTTAAACATTAAATATCCACACCACTTTTATATATCTATCTATACAACTTTAAATCTATTACTATTACAATTTTTAAATTTTAGAAAAATATTATATTCATCCCATGCTATAATTAAATTCATTCATTTAAATACTATATATTCACAAAATTTTAGTCTATACTCCTCGATTGGGTGAAAAATGGTTTGTCAATTGAGTGCTTTTTTTTTTTTTTTTTTTTTTCTATTTTTCTAATTGTTGTAGGCCAATGATCAATTAAGTAGATGGTTTTCAAAATCAGATGATGATGCTTTGGAGCGCGCTCTTAATGTAGAGTGACTGAGTGAGTATGGCATCAGCATGTTTTATAAGATGAATGACATCTACTTGTTTTCAAGAAGCTAAATTATTTTGTTGGTTCGCTTGTTGGTCATTTAATCGGGGCTGAACCCAAGGTTCTAAATTTTTTTTTTTTTTTTTTTTTCCCATAACGAAGCAGTCAAAATCCAATTCTATTGAGAAAAAGATCGAAGCAATTGTAAGAGAAAGTATGTTGAATAAAAACTATTTTGTCAAGAGAGAATAAACTTTTTCTCTTGCAGTGTTTTTGTGAGTGCCCATTTATTTTATACGAAATGGAATCAGAGTTTTGATGAAGAAATTGTTAGAGATGACACCAAACGATATGTTGCAGCCCGAACTTCTTAATTTTAGCGGGATGATTGCGGTTAATGAAGTCAACAAATGAAGTTTTTAGTACTTTTCCCGAGACATACCAAAAATCATAGAGATTTTTGAAACAATTCGAACACCATGTCGGCAAACAAACCTGTATATTTGAAGACTGTACATAGTGAGTAGGGCTGGACAAAATGTCCGAACCGAACCAGAACCGAACAGGTTTTCTTAAATTAAAAACCCGAACAGGTATCCGAATCGAGAACCGACGGGTTTGGTTTGGTTCGGTTCTCGGTTCTAGACCAAGAACCGAATAAGAACCGAATTTTTTTTTTTGACAATTGGGCATTTGGGTTTCAAGTATATTGAATATAACCCAAACCGACCAACATAAAAAAAAATTGAAAAAAAAACCACTAAATATAAAAGGGACAGAGTCCTAGAATTTTCGGTCTTCTCTTCTTCAAAACCGACCAACATAAAAAAAATTTGCAAAAAAAAAAGCCACTAAATATAAAAGGGAAAGAGCCCTAGAATTTTCGGTCTTCTCTTCTTCAAAACCGACCAACATAAAAAAAAATTGCAAAAAAAAAAAAGCCACTAAATATAAAAGGGAAATAGCCCTAGAATTTTCGATATTCTCTTCTTCTTCTCTCTCCAGTCCATTCCCGCCGCACAACATGTTTCTCGTCCAGTCATGAGTCATTTTCTCTCAACTTGAAGAAGTCCTCCTCCTTCTAGTTCCCACACTAAGTTGGAGTACTCTCGTATTTATTCTTTTCATATTTAAGAGACGTGAGATTTTACCCTCTTAACGCTGACAGTGCTTTCGTTCTTTTATCGTGTTTACAGTGACAAGTTTTTTAAGCATTCCAAGAGTTTTGCACAGAGATTTCCAGCCCTAGTTAATTCTTTTTCTTTACATGGTACTGAAGAAATTGTTAACATTTTAATGGTACATGGCAAGTCAAACAATCGATGATTACATTACATAGTTGATAAGTATTTTTAATACTTTAAAATATTACGTTCATTTGTAAAAGCTAAGATTGAACCTGGTCAATATTCACACACAGATTCACTCGGTGAAAGTACTGAGCACGTTGTGATTGCCTTACTTCTCACAATGTTTTCAGAAAACAAGAATGATTTTGGTACCACTTCTCAAAATGGAGAACATAATTAGATGCTTTTATATGTTACCTTTTGGTGGGTAAGCAGTGGAGCAGTAACTGTTTGAGGGAAGTAGCAAAAAAATTGTGATCTATATTGTCTAGTACTAAAGTGTTAGTATTTTGTGAAAACTTTCTAATATGTTATGGATTAATTATTCAAGACGCACTGACAAAGTTTTCTAAATGTATTTATATAGTGTTATTATAAATGTTAAAAAAATTAATTATAGTAGGAACCGAACCGAACCGAACCCGAACGGTTCCAGAATTATATCTGGAACCGACGGTTCCATTTACTAAATACCCGAAAATTTCTGGAACCGAAAAAATCGAACCGAACGACCCACGCCCACCCCTAATAGTGAGTCATAAGATTCTCGAATACTTTAATCAGGATAAATGATAGTGGAAGAATTTAATTAGTGAAATATATTTTATATGATTTTATTCTTGTTATATGAGTAATTTACATAATGTTGAAAATATAATATTATTTTATTTTATTTTTAAAGTGGATAGATATATAATAATGATGAATAAAAAATAGTGGCTCCCTAAAGTTTATTTATTAAACAAGAAAACTAAGAAGAATGTCATTCTAACTACTAGTGCAGTTGCTTTGATTGAATAGATCATAACACCATGCTTATAACAAAATATCCCACCATGCTTCTAGTAAAATGTCATGATAGATGCTTTTAGGAAGGGAAAAGAATAATGTCGAATAATGATAAATTTAGCTATGATAGATATATAAAAATCGTGTGGATATGTAGTGTTTAAAAGAATGAACTTAAATAATGATAATATTGGTATGTAACGTCGATGACTTTAGTACTTTTTAAAAATAAAAATAAAAAATTATTATCTTATTATATTGTAATGATTAAAATGAAGTGATTTGAGTGTCAGGATTTGTTTGGCAAAGCTTTTGCTTTTGCTTACGCTTTTTGTAAAAACGTTAAATCGGTTTTCTCTAAACGATCTTATAATCAAAAAAAAAAAACGTTTTCAGAAAATTATTCACGCATATCTACGGCTGAACTTTTCTTAAAGGGCCCACAAAGAAGAAATTCACAATTTACAATATGTGTGTGTCATGAAAGCATGAAACACATTTTATGATTTTTATTTTTCAAAATTAATGCAGAAGGGTTGACTGTTGAGGTTTAGCCTCGATCATACTAATTCATTATTCAAATGAAAAAATATATATATATATATATCAGACAGACTAGGTTGATGCGTAATAACACAAACATTTCAAAGAATATTTGAGTTCATGTGCAATTGAGTCAACGATGATTTATGTTTGAGTTGAAATGTTATGGTTGAGCTTTTAAGTTCAAATTTTCTTTATTCACAAGGGGACATTGAAAATGAACGGTGAATCTCACGAAATGTATTGATAATAAATTGTAGTTTGATCTCCGAAGACATTTTAAGTACTAAAAATTAAAAAAAAAAAAAAAATCTATAAATTTAGTGAGTAAAAACTTTTTAAGTACTCCAACAAATCATTTTATTTTTAACACTTAATTTCACTACTCTCCAAAATATTTATTGCTTTTCCCTATCATCTATATTCAATAGATTTCCTCTAAATTATTATATTATTTTCTTCCGTTGGAAATTGAAATATTTTAAATACATTTAATTATAAAGAGTGGCTCTAAATTAAAATGTTAATTTAGAGAGTCACTTGCAACATAATTTTAAGAGTTGATTCTCTAAATTGGTAGGGTATTTTATGTTTAAAGAGTTTTGAAAATATTTTAATATTTCTCAAAACATGCCTAAATTTTTTAAGCCCATGTTCGGAATAAATTAAAAAGTTACTAAAAATTTAAGTAAAAGTCAATAATTAATTTAACCGCACATTTCATGGGGTACTCAAATTTTATCAATTTTCATCAATATATAAATTTACTAAATAGAAGCTAACTCAAGTTCTCAACTTTTAAATTATTTTAGAGGTGTAAAGTTGAGTATGACTACTCGATCTTTATTCATGTGTGAAGTTGGTTCGATCATGCAAGGAGTGGATCCACGACGGGCCACATTAGACCTCTACTTACTACTTAGACAAGTAAATTCGATCCGATCCACTTTAGACTTCCTAGCATGGTCCAAGAAGGTTGGAACGTGATAAGGACTGAAACCTAACCATTAATACTACTTGAAACTGACTTTTGGCCTAAAAGTGTAGCCAACTTTTCAAGAGTTCACACTGGATCTTTCGCTTCATTTTTGGTTATGTAAAATTTGAATGGAGAAATAATCGTCAGGATCAAGATTTAAATATTACTTGTAAGAGAATGTTGGCAAATTGGCCTATTAGCTCAGTTGGTTAGAGCGTCGTGCTAATAACGCGAAGGTCGCAGGTTCGAGACCTGCATGGGCCATTTATTTTATGGTTAATTATTATTTTGTATAGTGGGCTTTTTAAGTGTCATACTTCCCCATTGTGGTAACGGATATAGGCCCTGGCCCAGACCTGATAGGAAAAATTTCATTTTGTCCATGCTTAGTAAGGATTAAAATCAGAATTTTAATTTAATTCAAAATCATTAATTAATTTCAATTGCATATTATATAAAGGATAACTCTACTTGTACATAATTTGGACTACATAATGGTGTCCATACACTCACATGGATGGGGTCTACTTGAATATTTTATTCGAGCGGACCCCACCCTATGTGAGTGTATGGACACCATTATGTACACCAAATTATGTACACCAAGCATCACTCTTATATAAATTCACAATTTTTCACCACATATTTTTTAATGAATTTTATCAAAATCTACTAAAAAATTAGTTTTAATTTCTGCCAAATGGATTAAGCTACTTGTACATATAAAGTGTACACATTGATGTCATTTTTTTTCTCCCTGAGAGTTGGTTTAAAAAAAATACAACCATATAGGTGTTGCGTTTGCATCACCTGTAAAGTACATGTATAATTTTTCCATGTAAAAGGGGAATAACTCTAAACTATAAGGTTACCCTCGTTGACAAATAGTTAATATTTGGAAGTTTATTAATCCAAAATGAAGTTTGATTATTTATAAATTTTGACACACGGATGCTAAAGCTCTGGACAGTCTTGACAAGTCAAAATTCCATTATATTTATAATAATATTTTAATTAATAATGTTCAACCCATTTTTTGTGGTAGATTTATAAAACAAAAATAATATTTGCGAAGGGTTTTCTTTCATCAAGAAAACCTCAACAACTTTTTATAAAAGGAATATGATAATAAAGTTACTTTGTAATTTACAAATTCAACTGGAAATTGTATTTTATTTAATGATGTTCAACCCATTTTGTATGCTAGACTATAAAATAAAGTATTAGTTCCGACAATTAAGGAGTTGTTCTCTTTGTATTTCAGTTTTGTATTTTGAGTTTTGAATTTATTTTGAGTGTCCATTTTGAAATTGTTGAAAATTTGTTTTTTTTTTTTGCATTTTGAAAACACCCAAAATACGTTTTGAAAATCTTGGTTTGATTATAACTGAAAATACTCAAAACAACAAATTTGTCGTTTTAAGTTTTCTTTGTAAATTTTTAACATGTTTTCAAAAAAAGGAAAAAGAACGCGTTTTTATTGTTTTGAAAAATCGAAAATAGAAAACGACTTGAAAACGGTAAAGAGAACATACATAAACTTTTGTTAAAACTCTTTAACAAATGTATGAGAGAAAAATAATAATTAAGGATATGTCCAATGGAACACAACTAACATGTAAAGTTCCAAATTTTGTATCCTTAATTTAGTTGGCATGGCTCATTTAAGAAACAAATTAAGAAGGTTCGGCCCATTTAAGGTAATAAAAACCCAACACATAAGTTATTTAAAATCCCAAATATTTAAGAGTCTGTTTGAATCCAATTTCTTTTTAATGAAAATACATTTTCGAATAATATTTTAATGGAAAATGTGTAGTTAAAAAATAAAGAAAATTTTTGGATTTACGTGTAATATTATTTTATTGAAAAATGTGTGATTGAAAATAAAAGAGAGAACAATGTATTTTAGAATCAATGGGGACCAAACAAAGGCTAAGTGTAAATGAGTTTGAGTACAAATGTAGTAAATGATTAGGTTGTCACACTTGTAATCGGTATGGTATTTCACATAAGCAACCATATTTTAATCACCGTGCATATTTTTTATAAAGTATTTTTGTAAAAATAAAAAAACATTTTTGAGTTAAAAACTCATCATTTTTCCACAGCACCATTATGTTAAATTAATTGCTTGGTAATGAACATTTCAAATTTTGATAGTTTTTTTGTGAACCAACATACATTTTCAACATGGTTTTAGTGGTTTTCTTGTGAAGCAACATACATTTTCAACATGGTTTGAAACTATTTCATGTGAGAATGATTGTACATTATAAATATGAGTTAATTATCATTCCAAAATAACTTTTTAATCACTTGAGATCATTCCATTTCATTCTAAATTTTGAACATTTATTTTGTTCTTCATATAATCACTTTTATATACCTTTTTCACTTGTTCACTTTGAAGAATCACTTGAAATTTTTGGTGTTCTTCATTTCAGACTTGAATCCTACAAACTATTTGTTATTATAATCCTCAAATGTTTTGGTGGAGGTGGCAAATATCGTTTGAGGATAACAATACTATTTTCTTGATCAAGTCTTATTTTTCTATTTCCTTTTTCCTTTCATCTTCTTGTTTCTTTTTTGTTTCCGTCGCTGTAATTTTTTCCAACACACATGTGCCAATTTTATTGTCAAAATTAAAATTAGTTGCGAGCAAAGTTTAATTTTTAAACAAATGCAACATGGAAGCAATACACATACCAAATTAAGAATGCATACATAATTTTACGTTCAGTAAATCATTCAAATAAAATTCAAAACAAAAATTTATTAATGATTCATGCAGTAAATATAGAATATAAAAAGCATGAAGAAAACCCGTCTTAAGATTGTTGGATAAATTAATGTATGAATTATATTTCGTTAATAAAAAAACACGTGCATGCAAATAATAGAGTAATGACTTATTGAATCATAGTACATGCATAATAATTAGCAAATCACTACTACTCAAATGTAGAAAATGCAAAAATCGAAGGAGATAAAATGAAGCGAGGTATATGAAAGTAAATCTCCTTAAGACGGATTTCGTCATCTGCACTGCTGTTAACATGATCAAATTGATGTCCATCTCCCAATATATAACGCTTCTTCCAAAACTAATATAACACATTCTTTTAGAATATAAGATCACGTTCTCTTTACCATTTTTAAACCGTTTCTGTTTTCGATTTTTCAAAACAGTGAAAATGTATTCTTTTTCCTATTTTCGAAAAATGTGTTTTTGAAAACAAGTTAAAAATTTACAAAGAAAACTCAAAACCACAAATTTGTCGTTTTGGGTGTTTTCAATTATAATCCAGCAAAAGTTTTCAAAACGCGTTTTGGGTGTTTTCAAAATAATTTTTCAAAATGTCAAAAAGAATACATTTTCAATAATCTCAAAATGGACACTCAAAACACAAAACTCAAAATGAATTTAAAACACAAAACTGAAACATAAAGAAAACAACCCCTAAGCTATCGAATAGAAAATATCAAACACAAAATTCAAAATAATATAGAAATTATTTTGGCAGAATTTAGAGAACGAAAAAATTAGAAATCAATTATTAGGAATTGATTTTTAGAGTAGGAAAAAATGAAACTAAATGTCTCTTCTTATAGATTTGTATGCGTCTTTTCGAATGAGCACATCTTATGACCAAATTAATTCTAACCATCAGATGACACCATTTCAAAATTGATACTCTAGATTGCACCTTATCCAAATGTCACACACATTCGAAACAACTCTTTGATATGCACTATTTGCATTTGAAGAGTTGGGCCCAATTAACGCACCTATTGGATACTTATTCCAATTTACTATAAATGAGACCAATTATTCCAACATCAAATTGGTATGACAAATTTTAGAATTATTGAGTGACGGGTATTCTAATCCTATAATGGTGAGAAATGCATTGTCGTTGATTGTTACAACAACAAACTTTTGTCATCGACAAAGGTATATACTTGTTTTTAAGCCCCCATTTGGTTTAATTGAAAATTTTTATTAAAAATTAAATCAAAGTTAACTATACATTTTATGGGATCCACAAACTTTTATTTACTTTTCGACAATACATTTCATGAACTTTTATAGAAATTTACTAAAATTTGGTTTTTAGTAAAACTAAACTTAAGCTAAATATCCTTAACGAGAACCCAAATTATTGGCACCATTTTTAGAAATATTCAACAACGAGTATTGTTCAATCATCGAATATGGTTTTCCTACAACAAACAGTGTCATCATTGAAACGCCGTATCCTATCCAAGATTTCCTTTTATCCTATAACAACAAGAAATGCATTGTCGTTGATTATGTTTACATCAACCAAAAATTGTCATATACAAATGTATGTTTTTGTTAATAAGCCCATGTTTGAAACCCATTTTGAAAAAAATAGAAATTTTGGAATAGTGATTAATGTAAAAATGTGTGGTGAAAGAGTGATGAAAAGTTTTTGATTTGTGTGTAATATTATTTTATTTGAAGAATGTGCGGTTGAAATGAAAAATGAGAATGAGAAATTAATGGGGTCAAACGGAGGATAAATGTTTTTAGCAAGAACTGGCGCCATTAAAATGAAACAAGGTATGCGAATGTGAATCTCCTTAAGACGTGTTTCGCCCTCTGCATTGGTGTTGACATGATCAAATGGACGTGTGTCTCTCAAGATACAATGTTTCTTCCAAAATTAATATTGTCACACTATTAATTTTATCGGGTGAACCAACGCTTGACTGTACTCTTCTAGAATGAAAGATATCGAATAATAAATATCGAACACGAAACTCAAAATAATATGGAGATTATTTTGACATAATTTAGAGAGAGAAAATTTTAGAAATCAATTATTAGGATTTGATTTTTGGAGTAGGAAAAAATGGAACTAAATGTCTCTATTTATATATTTGTATGTATTTGTTCAAAATTTCACATCTTCTGGCCAAAGTAATTCTAACTATTGGATGACATAATTTTGAAATTGATGGTCTAGATCGCACCTTCTCAAAAGGTGACACCCATTTGGAACAACTCTTGGATATGCGCCAATTGTATTTGAAGAATCGTGCACAATCAATGCACATATCGGAGACTTATTCCAATTTACTATAAATAATACCAATTATTCCAACTATCTTCTACATGAATGGAAGAAGTTGACCCAGAACAAGAAAGACGAAGAATAGTACAATTGAAATGTAATGTATCAAGATCGGTAGCTTTCGATTTGAACATTCCCTAAGAATCTATCGGACTCACTGGCTAATTAGTAAACGCAACGTTTTAAACCTTCGAGCGTTATTGTAAATCTAGACAATAGATCGAATACATTATCTTCCATATTAAACTTTGGTTCTCTATTGTGTTCATTTTTTCGGCCTTGAACCTTCTTGGTTCTGCAAGTTTTCTAGAGAATTCACCTAAGTGAAATTCTCATAGAACCGACCAAATTTACACTCACATAGGTGATGTTCGATAAAGAGTACCCTACAATACTCCACTTGTACTATTTACAATGTATAGTTATCATTAAAATCATAACTTATCCTAATCAATCTTTGATGGGCAGCACTTATTTGCATCATAAAAATTGGGAGGTGCTAAAACTCTAAAGTGTTATTTATCGAGTCAGTCATATCTAGTTTTCCTATTGAACCTAGGCAGTGAGATCTCTAGTCTCCAAGTTAGGTTTCCATTAAGTTAACCTATTAGTTTAAGCTTTATACCCATTTCCTTCTATGCGCAACTTATTCTTTCTAGGTAACCCATCTATAAATGGATCCGTTAGGTTATCATTCAATAAAACTGTAACACCCCGAAAATTCGTTATAGTCGTTAATATTTGAAACTTGGACCGTATAGTGAGAAATTGAATATCTAAGGACCAATTGTTTAGTTGATTTCTAGGGACCAAATTGTGGCATATTCATAGCTAAGGACATAATTGACAGGATCACTTCCTTTTCCAAGTTTTGACTGCCAATTTTCGTAATTAGAGAAACTAATCATAATTAAGGATTTGATTATGATTGATAGAATCATCTTTCCCACCAATCTAGCCCTACTCCAAATCTATACGTGTATGTATAAGGCTAATATGCAAGAATCATGGAATTATTCAGTAGGTAGTCAATGCCATGTGGATCAATAAGGGAGATTCCACTTTTCCTCTCAATTTGACAATATTATAATTTACCATACACACACACGTCCCCCATTTTCTCTACACACACATGCGGCATTCACAAGTCACATCATTGTTTTGTGCACACAAATTTCACAAGGGACTTTTGGTAGGCAGATCATTACACCCATTTTATCAAACTTCATTCAACTACGAGGTAAGTGATGTTGCATGTGATTACGTGAACGTGTACATTGTATTTTAAATTCTGGAAATCCTTTTATGGGCCATATATGTTTATGATAAGAAGACCGGAGTTTAGTAGCGCTACACACTTGATTTACTACCACCTATGTTTGAAGTAATTCTCATGTCTCCTATGTATGTACGATATGAAATATTGTTTTTCCTTGATTTAAAAGCAAAATACTTGTTCAATGCATACACTTATTGAGATTTTCTTAAATTTCATCCCTTTAAGTTTTCCCCATTTCAGGAAATTGAGATCATGAGTTTGGAGCTGGTAATTCGGGATAATGGTAGAAATTTTATTTAAAAAAAAAAAAGGGAAAACCATTTTTATTTGTTTTACTTTCAATTATGAGTTAACGTTGGATTAAACGTTCTTTCATTTTATGTTATTTTGAAAGACAAATATTTTCTTTATGAATAAATGAAATGTTAAATTTTATGTTTTTGGTTCAAGATGTATTTATTTTCTGAATTAGTTAAAATTTGAGTTTTCGAGAAATCGGGTCTTTACAAAAACGCCCGGTATTGTTTAATTTGAGAGTAACTATCAAATAATATTATGTCTAAGATGTATATGTTGAGACTTATCATTATAAATGACATTCTGTGCCATTTCATTTGTAGTTGTGTATTTTGACCAAATGATATAACATGCACAAATTGTCACCAATTAGAAAATCCTATCGATATCTTTGAAGTCATCATGCCTTTTTCTAACTTTATTGAAAGTTCTAATTTCTTTCAATTCTCATGTTGTATTGAGTATTTTCACAAAATAACTACACTCTTGTAGTAAAGCGTATTTACTAATAAATTTTGAATCCTTGTATTGGATATTTAATTTTTAACATCGTGCACATTTTAATTTTAACAAGGTATTGAGTACAGTGCAGTTTATCATTTTGAATATTCTTCAAACATTTTAAGTTCTTTTTAGAAGAAAATGATGCCACCCTCCACAATCTTGGGAGTGCATCAAACTTAAATTGAGAATGTTATGCAAACAACCATTCCACCCTCACAAATCTAGATATGATTTAGTTTAACAACATAATATTCATCTAACTATATATAAAGTCCTATCATATGCTTATTTACTCAATGAACAATATTTCACCTTTATTCAACAGATAAATGACTAGGAATGTCCATGTCTTATGAAAGTTCATGCACTTTCATACTTAGGATGCCAGTACTAACCACTTTTGGTTTAGGGTTTGTTATATTTTAAATAACATTTTTGTATATAAAAGAGCTATCAACCTTTCACATAAGGTAATGTTAAGAATGTGACTTGTAGACCATGCTACCCCGTTAAGACTTGGATAGATCCAAATTTATGTTGAGAATGAAATGTTCGACCACCAAAATATCTAGGCCAAACTAATTTTAATATTCATCAACTTTATTTACATTCTTCATTTTATAGAGACAATCTTCATAGTGATTAAATAAACTTATATTGTTCAATTATAAGTAACATGATAACATAAATCTTCAATTTTCACAAACCATCTTTTAATTTTATCAAATTAATTGAGGCTATCTGTTAAATAGACAATTGTCTATTTAAGCTGGATGACAATTTACCAACCAATGGTAGCATAATTTTCAACAAGATAAAAGAGTGGACATTATTTGAACACAACAAATTGTATGCACTTATTAGAAATGACATATTTAGTATCTTCATCGACCCAACTTTAATTGGGCATACACATATGTCCACATTCATCACATAGACCCAAATTTAGATCACAAGTTGCACTACATTTTCACTACAACAAAAATCGACTTTTGCAACGTTTAAAAAACGTTGTGAAAACCTTTTTGCAACATTTGTGCATGTGTTGTAGGCTTCAGTGTTACTATAGACCATAAGGATACGATAACGTTTATACACCGTTGCAGAAGATAAATACAAACATTACCGTTTAGTTTTTGCAACGTTTTTTAAATGTTGCTAAATACAAGTTTTCGCAACGTTTGAAAAACGTTGCAAATGACTTTCTGCAACATTTCGTTGTGTTGTCTTAACAACATTTTTTAAGTGTTATTGTTACTTTCATTCAGGACTTTTTTGCAACGTTTTGTAATGTTGCCGTTACTCTACGGCAACATTTTTTAATTGTTGCCGTTACTCTTTTGCAACGTTTTTTAAGTGTTACTGTTACTCTTCTACCACATTTTTTCAATGTCGTCATTCCTCTACTGCAACGTTTTTTAAATGTTACCGTTCCTCTTTTGCAACATTTTATGAATGTTGTTCTAACCAATTTATAAATTATGTTCACATTTTCGCAACATTTTATTAATGTTGCCATTTCTTTTGTCCTTGGTTTTTGCAACATTTTATAAACGTTGCTAAATGTCTTTTTTTTAAATCATCAAATTTTTATTTTTATATTAACCAATATATATACACATTTTTATAGTAAAATACACAAATTTAGTAAACAATATCGTGTGTTCAAGAAAAATAATAATAAACATTATTCATCTAATCTAAAAAATAATAATAATTATGGTCAAATTAATTAATCCCTGGTAGAGTACATAATAACGAGACTTATAGAAAGCTAAAGCAACAACTCACATTCATTTCACCTTAATTTGTTGCATAGAAACTACATATGAAAGGTTAAAGTCTATCCAATATATATTAGGCTAATAAAGAAGAGTAATTAAAAATTTCATGTCATACATAAATAGGTATCCAGTGCTATCTTTCTCTTTCAAAGAAGGTAGTGACTAATATTGATAGTGAACTGTGAGGAAGAGATCGTCCTAAAATCAAATGGGCAAATAAAAATGGAATTAACCATTTGAGGTTTAATTTTGGATATGGCTATTGATAGAGCAGATGGGACAAAGATCCATGTAACTGCCCATCATAATGATGAGATATGTCTTACACTAAACCAGTAATATGCAGAACATAAAAATTAAAATTGAAGCAGATAAAAGATAACGACGAGGCTCTTGAATGATTGCTTTTTCCCACCTCCATGCTGGAGATTTTTCTGTTTTTTAGCACTCATATCATCTTGAAAGAGTTCCTGCATCTCTTTCGTTCTTGATTTATTTGTGTGGGAAGAATTCTTGGAGTTCTTAATTGCCTTTTTAACAATCTTGCCAGCATCAACAAGGGAAATTCCGTTTCTTATTATTGTTCTTTTCTCCCTAATCATTTCAAATGTTAATTTTCATCAACTTATATGTAACCTTTGGGGAAGCTATAATTTAGCAAATCAAAAATAAGCATGGCATTAAGTGTAAATGTTACAGCAGGACTACAGAACATGGAATACCATGACTACCACATGATAGTACAGTCAGCATAACCTAATTGGCATTCTAATTCAATTCGTCCATATAGTTGTGCAAAATACCCAAATGTCAACTCATTCAACAAGGTACAAAAACAAAAACGGAAAGGAAAATATACATATTTCATTTTCTTCCTCCTTCACTTCCTAGGCATTTTTCTGTCCAAAACAGTCATCTTCATATTAATAAATTTGGCAATCAATTCGTACACTAGAATAAATTCAGGATGAGAATCACCTCTCGTTGTCATTGTCGCTTTCCCTTTTCCTTCGTCTTCAAGTTTTCCGCTTGTTCTGCACTAATCACCTCACTTCCATAGTTCCATAACCATTTTGTTTTTCCTAAGATTCCTATTAAACCAATTGCAGAAGCTGATTCGGTAATTCAAAACTTACTACTTCTTTTGAGGAGGTGAAAAGATAACTACATGAACATACGGTTATGTTATGGGATGACACAAAGATAAACATGGATAATATTTATTGAGGGAATGGATAAGAGTTTTTGGTGGCACAAAAATAAAGCTCTGCCTGAACATCTCCTCATAGAATTCTCCTAATATATAAGTAAAACTGAAACAAGTGATAAAAATGCATGAGACTTTAGGCACTTTGCTAAAGTTACCAGAATAACCATTTCCCGCTTCAATTGAATAACAAACAGAACACAGCCCACGTGAAAAAAAGTAGGAAATCATATTGAGAAATGAAGCAATTGATACAAATGCATGAACTATTAGGCATACGATGAAAATTACTGGAATTCACTATTACTCACTTTTACTACTTAAAAAACAGAGCACAACCCAGGTGAGAAAAAAACCCAAATTACATTTAAATTACAGGGGCACAAAAAACTATCAAATCAATACCAGTTATTTCAGCTGAGGGCGTGGCAACACATTCGATAACCACATTGATTCTCCCTGGAATTGCGACATTACTCGACCTGTACAAGAACACAGTAAATTACAAAGTAAAATTGCTACATTGTTGTGGCCCAGAAACGTTGAAGATGATGAGGAAATTGAAGTTGAAAAGCTCTAATAAATTACATACATTTTTTTCTACCAAGAAACTGAGGGAACAAACGAGCCTTTGTATGTGTTACCCTCAAAATATCCGGCAAATAAACCTCCCCTTCAGACTTCACTAAATTTTCCTCTTCGCCACTCTCTTTATCATTTTCACTCACCAATACCTTTGAATTCAACCACCTCAATATCTTGAAAAACCGGTAACCAAAATCATTTTTCGTCAAATCGTCCTTTTCTTTTTGTGTATACAATCTATTCCCAGTCAAATACTTAGGTTCCAAAAACAAATCTCCACATTCTTTTCACATCCATAGTCTGCATTTCAATAACAAAACTCAACCATATAAGCAAAAATAAATAAATAAATCGAAGTATTGAAGTGGTGATTAAAGTCGAAGATCCCAAATTCTGATTCTGTTCGATTGACCCATGGTCGCGGACAACTTGGGATGTCTTCCCCTCAACATGGCACACCCAACCCAACCATGGGTCTTCCTCAATTTTGTCGAGAACACGATCAATTTTTTGCTGCAGTTAAGGATTTGTGCGAAAATATCGGTGCTCACGATTGTGTGAGATGAGGTGAGACTAAGGTTGTTGGTGGTTTTGTCCGGTGGGCGTGGTACTGGAAGGTAGAGGTGGTGGGTTGGAGAAGAATGAACAGAGACGCGGGTTGGAGAGTAACGAAGGCAGATGTGAATATACATAGGGTTTGGGTTAATTTGGGTTGCGTGTATTTAAAAAATACAAACGTTTTCACAACATTTGACAAACATTGCAAAATGTCTAGTTTTCACAACGTTTGTCAAACGTTGATAAATATGAGACTTTTCGCAACATTTGATAAACGTTGCTAAAGATGACTTTTAGCAACGTTTGGTGACAGTTGCGAAAATTCTTACCTTTCACAACGTTTAATAAACATTACTAAAGGTAAAACTTTCTGCAACACTCAATAAACATTGCTAAAAGTGTCTACCGCAACATTTTTCTTAAAAACGTTGCCAAAACTCATTTATTAATATCAATGGCAACATTCACTTACTAAAATGTTGCCAAAAGACCATTTTGGTAACATTTGTCAACAAATGTTGCATTTTTAGTGTTACAAATGACTATTTTTGTTGTAGTGTTTGCAAGTCACAAAACAAGGCTCGTTGAAAGAACGATATGTGCAAATTGCACAATCATTCAATTTGCCTCCTTCATATTGGTATGTGATGTGCACTTGTCAATGGTGATTTTCATGTTTTCATCAGTTGCCATTATCATCTATCAATGAAAAAACCATTGCACATTCAGTCCTGCTTAACAAAATAGAAATTATGGTAATGGTTGTAGTTGTGGTTGTGGTCAATACGGAATGAGGTAGCACGAGTTCCTTCTAACAATGATTGTGGAGGAATCATGAGTTTTATTACTGATGGCCTTTCTTTTTTCACGATAGAAATCTTATAAGAAGAAGATGTTAGACAATCCTCGACCAGTTCCACCGAAAATGATAGATCACAATGAAGAGAAATATTTGAACAACTTATTTAATTTTTCACGTAACATATAAAACGATGACACATTTTCATTTTAAACACGAACATCACAATGGTCCATCTTGAATTAAATATACACCAAACAAACAAACTTATTTGGAATTCAAGGTGCTATGCATATAATATTTTTTTAAAATGAGAAAACATGCATTTTGCCATATGCATATTGCTATTTCTGAGTTTTATGTAATATATGCATTTTTCTTCAATTTGATTGTAGCCAAAATAAATATGTATAGATACAAACTGATTATGCATAACATAATGCGAATTTCACATGGAAATCTTGTTGTTCAAAATCATAATTAGATGTATTAAAACGTTTATGTATGGATGAATTTGAAATAGAAAAGAATGAATTTGAAAAATCTGACCGTTAATTTCAAATTTTGGTGGTTTTCTTGTAAACCAACATACATTTTCAACATGATTTTGGTGGTTTTCTAGTGAAGCTACATACCTTTTCAACATAGTTTGAAACCATTTCGTGTGGGAATGATTGTACACTATAAATATGAGTTAATTATCATTTCAAAATAACTTTTTAATCACTTGAGATCATTCCATTTCACCCTAAATTATGTCCATTTATTTTGTTCTTCATATAATCACTTTTATATACATTTTTTCACTTGTTCACTTTGAAAAATCACTTGAAGCTTTTGATTTTCTTCATTTCAGGCTTGAATCCTACAACTATTTGTCATTGTAATTCTCAAAAGTTTTGGTGGAGAAGACAAATATTGTTTGAGGACAACGATACTATTTCGTGATCAAGTCTTATTTTTATTTCCTTTTTCCTTTCATCTTCTTGTTCCTTTTTTGTTTCCATTGCTGTGATTTTTTTCAATATTCTCAAACGATATTCCATAATTTACTGCGATGGAAATGGAGTTTACACATGCAAATATCAAGATGATGAATCAAAACTTGGTACAATTGGATATATTCGACAGTACAAAATTCATTAGATGGCATGACAAACTGAGATTCCTTCTTACGGCGTTGAATATTTTTATGTTTTTGATCCAAAATTGGAGCCTATTCTCGAAGCAAATGATGAAGATACTAATGATATTCGTGCGGAAAGAAAGAAATGGGAAGATGATGAATTGATATGTCGGGGCTGTATTCTAAATGCACTATCGGATCGATTGTATGATCTTTATACCAACACTACTTCGGCAAAAGAAATTTGGTACGCTCTTGAAAATAAATATAAAGCCGAAGAAGAAGGTACGCATAAATTTTTTATTTCAAAATGCTTGATAATATTCCATGTTGACTCAAGTGCATGAACTACAAGTTATAGTCAACAAACTGAAAGTGGTGAAGATCGAACTTCCCGAAACCTTCTAAGTGGGAACAATTATTGCTAAACTCCCTGAGTCTTGGAAAGGTTATAGGAAGAAAATTCTTCATAATTCTGAAAACTTCTCTTTGTAGTAAATATAAAAACACCTTCGCATAGAGACATAATCAAGGGCAAGAGATAAGACCGAAAGTTCTTATGATGGCTCTTCAAAAGCCAATGTCGTAGATAATGTTGACAACACCAACAAGAAGAAGGAAAAACCTCATGGTCCTAAAAAGGATAAAAGGAAGTTCAAAAATAAGTCCAAGGGACCTTGTTATGTTTGTGGAAAGCTGAGACATTATGCTAGAGATTGCAGGCTTAAAAAACAACTGAAGAAGGAAGGACATGTGAACTCCATTGATGAAATTATCACTATAGTGAGTGAAATTAATGCAATCCAAAGGAAAGTCTCGGGATGGTGGTATCACACATGTGCAACCATCCATGTTTGCTATGATAAATCAATCTTTAAAACTTATCATGACATTCAAGATGGTCAAGAAATTCAAATGGGAAATGAATGAAGATCAAAGGTGATTGGCAAAGGGAACGTGGAAATCATTTTCACTTCAAAGAAGAAAATAATTTTGACCAATGTCCTTCATGTACCTAAAATGAATAGGAACTTAGCAAGTGAAGTTTTGTTGGGAAAACCCAAAATAAAAACTGTTTTTGAATCCGAAAAATGTGTACTAACCCATAATGGGTATTTTCTTGAAAAATGCTATTCTACTGATGGAATGGTCAAATTATGTACTATGGAGGACAATCTTAATAAAAACAAATCATTCGCTTATGTTGTTGATTCTTTTAATATATGGCATGGCAGATTAGCACATGTAGGAGTTAGTACTAGGAAAATAATGATAAATGTGGTATGATACAATGTGATATTAATAACTTAGAGAAACGTGAAACTTGTATTAAATCTAAAATGATTAGAAAATCATTTCATAGTGAAGTAAAATCAACATGTTTACTTGAAATTATTCATTCAGCTATATGTGAGTTGAATGACATGTTTACTAGAGGTGGTAATAAATATTTTATTACATTTATTAAGGATTGTTCTAGGGTATATATGTGTATTTATTTAAACATAAGGATGAAGCCTTTAGTGCCTTTAAGACTTATAAACTTGAGGTTGAAAATCAATTAGGAACGAATATTAAAAACTTAAAAAGCGATAGAGGTGGGTAATATTTTTCAAATGAATTCAACTCATTTTGTGAACAAAATGGCATTATACACCAATGTTCTGCACCACGAACACATGAACAAACGGTTTAACTGAAAGAAAAAATAGGACATTCTTAGAGATGATAAATGCTAAATTGTTAAATTCTGGATTACCATATAATTTATGGGGTGAAGCCTTACTTAGTGCATGTCACATAGTAAATAAGATTCATTCGAAAAAGAATAAGGTTTCTCCATATGAAATTTGAAAAGGTAAGAAACCTGATGTCAATTATTTTAGAGTGTAGCGGTGTCTTGCTTATTATAAGAATATGGATCCTAAGAGAACAACATTAGGTCCTAGAGGTACTAAAAGTGCACTTGTGGGATATTCTTCAAATAGCAAAGCTTATAGGTTATTAAACCTAGAATCGAATGTTATAATATAATCTAAGGTTATAGAGTTTTTTGAGAATGAATTGGCAACAAGAAATTCTCAAAATAAAACTTATACAGACATTTCAACTTCTAGAGAATCACAAAATGATACATCTACAAAATATGTTGACCCTCGAAGAAGTAAAAGACTTAGAAAAGAGAAAGGATTAGGATCAGATGAGGTAGATTCCCAACTTATTTCATTCTATCTAGTAGAAAGAGATAGAAAAGACGTTACAAGAACAATTTCATTTGTTCTTTAAGTCGAAAGTAATCCTAAAACTTATAAGGAAGTCATGTCTTCAAGAAATTTCATTTTTTTGGAAAGAAGCAATTAATAACGAGATGGATTCTATTATTTCAAACAACATCGGGAAAATAGTTCATTTACCAAAGGGTTCTAAATCCATTGGTTGTAAATGGGTGTTTAAAAGGAAATATAATTCCGATGGAACACTTAATACCTATAAAGTTAGATTAGTAGCTAAAAGATATCGTCAAAAAGAAGGAATATATTACTTTGACACATATGCACCTATGGTCAGAATAACCTCGATAAGGATTTTATTTGCACTAGCATCTATTTATGATTTACATGTTCATCAAATGGATGTCAAGACAACATTTTTGAATGGAGATCTCGAGGATGATGTCTATATGGAACAACCAGAAGGGTTCGTTCTACCGAAAAATGAACATAAAGTGTGCAAACTAATCAAATCCTTATATGGATTAAAACAAGCCCCTAAAAAGTGGCACGAGAAATTTGACTTCAAAGTAATGTCAAATGGTTTTAATCACAACTCGGTGGACAAATGTCTATATACTAAAGTTAGTGACAATATAATCACTATAATATGTCTATAGGTCGATGATATGTTGATCATTAGCAACAATATAGACGGAATCAAAGAAACAAAGAGGTTTCTATCTTCCATGTTTAAAATGAAAGATCTTGGACAAATGGATACTATCCTTGGTATCAAAATTAAAAAGGATAGTGGGATTTTTACATTGAGGCAATCACATTATGTTGAGAATGTGACAAATAAGTTCAAACATTTGAACATTAAAGAAGTTAATACCCGGTTTGATCCAATTATCAAATTGATTAAGAACGATGGAAGAGAAATAGCTCAAATAGAATATACAAGTGCAATTGGAAGTCTTATGTATACTGCACAATGTACAAGACCTGATGTAGCATTTGCCGTGAGTAAACTAAGTAGGTTTACTAGCAATCCAAGTTCCGAACATTGGAAGGCTATCGGAAGGGTTCTTGGTTATTTGAAGAAAACCGAAGACCTTGGGCTATAATATACAAGATTCCCTAAAATTTTGGAAGGATATACTGATGCAAGTTGGATATCAAGTGCAAGAGAAAATAAATCCACTACAGATTGGATATTTACTCTTAGAGGAGGTGCAGTTTTTTGGAAGTCTAAGAAACAAACTTGTATTACTCACTCAACAATGGAATCGGAGTTGTAGCATTGGCCGAAGTCGAAAAAGAGGCTGAATGGCCAAGAGATTTGTTGTATGAAATACCATTCGATATAAATAATATTTCATCAATACCTATCTTGTGTGATAATCAAGCTACTCTTGCTCGAGCTTATAGCGAAGTATATAATGGAAAGTCTTGACACATGAGTCTAAGACATGAGTATGTAAGGAAATTAATCAAGTATGGAATAATTTCTTTTACATTTGTTAAGTCTAGTGAGAACTTAGCAGATCCGTTTACTAAACCTCTTACGAAAGAGTTAGTAAGATCGACTTCAAATAGGATGGGGTCGAAACTCCTTAAATAAATCCACCAATGATAACAACACTACCAAATTATACTAAACAAGTATATTTAGGTTCAAAGTGTAATAACAAGTCATTCGATAAGTGGATGAATCTCAACACTATGAGAATTATTAAATCCTATCATCAACGAATAGTGTTGGTTGTTACTGTTAGAGGGTTGAATTATAAATTCTTAATGAAGTTCAGTACGAAGTACAAATATATCTAAAAATGACAAAAATACTGGAAGAACTTCACCTATGTACTTCGAGGTGGTGTCTCCTCATTAGAGAGTTGGGGTTTTCTCTCTTTTAAAGTTAAAAGAAATAGAATAAGTGCAAGACCATATTAGCACAAAGCGAGTTAGAGGAACTTGTGAAATTTAACACTTGTGTGTGTGATTCCATCGATATTGTCACAAGGAATAACTGGTTCAAATCGTTCCAGCTACTGGAATTTCGATAATGCTTTATGATATTTACACTGCGGTTAAATTCAAATCGAAACATATATAACTCTTATGCATAATTATTGATATTTGATTATATGATAAGAGTTGATTTTGAACAAGTGGGTGATTGCTGGAAATCTTGTTGTTCAAAATCATAATTTGATGGATTAAAACGTTTATGTATGGATGAATTTGGAATAGAAAAGAATGAATTTGAAAAATCTGACCGTTAATTTCAAATTTTGGTAGTTTTCTTATGAACCAACATATATTTTCAATATGGTTTTAGTGATTTTCTTGTGAAGCAACATACATTTTCAACATGGTTTGGAACCATTTCATGTGAGAATGATTGTACATTATAAATATGAGTTAATTATCGTTCCAAAATAACTTTTTAATCACTTGAGATCATTCCATTTCATTCTAAATTTTGAACATTTATTTTGTTCTTCATAAAATCACTTTTATATACATTTTTCACTTGTTCACTTTGAAGAATCACTTGAAGTTTTTGGTGTTCTTTATTTCAGACTTGAATCCTACAAACTATTTGTTATTATAATTCTCAAATGTTTTGGTGGAGGTGGCAAATATCGTTTGAGGATAACGATACTATTTTCATGATCAAGTCTTATTTTTCTATTTCCTTTTTCCTTTCATCTTCTTGTTCCTTTTTTATATTCGTTGCTGTAATTTTTTCCAACACACATATGCCAATTTTATTGTCAACGAGTAAAGTTTAATTTTTAAACAAATGCAACATGGAAGCAATACATATACCAAATTAAGAATGCATACATAATTTTACGTTCAGTAAATCATTCAAATAAAATTCAAAACAAAAATTTATTAATGATTCATGCAGTAAATATAGAATATAAAAAGCATGAAGAAAACCCGTCTTACGATTGTTGGATAAATTAATGTATAAATTATATTCCATTAATAAAAAAACATGTGCATGCAAATAATAGAGTAATGACTTATTGAATCATAGTACATGCATAATAATTAGCAAATCACTACTACTTAAATGTAGAAAATGCAAAAATCGAAGGAGATAAAATGAAGCGAGGTATATGAAAGCAAATCTCCTTAAGACGGATTTCGTCATCTACACTGGTGTTAACATGATCAAATTGATGTCCATCTCCCAATATATAACGCTTCTTCCAAAACTAATATAACACATTCTTTTAGAATATAAGAGCACGTTCTCTTTACCATTTTCAAGCCGTTTCTGTTTTCGATTTTTCAAAACAGTGAAAACGTGTTCTTTTTTCTATTTTCGAAAAATGTGTTTTTGAAAACAAGTTAAAAATTTACAAAGAAAACCCAAAACGACAAATTTGTCATTTTGGGTGTTTTCAATTATAATCCAGCTAAAGTTTTCAAAACGCGTTTTGGGTGTTTTCAAAACAATTTTTCAAAAATGTCAAAAAGAATACATTTTCAATAATCTCAAAATAGACACTCAAAACACAACTCAAAATGAATTCAAAACACAAAACTGAAACATAAAGAAAACAACCCCTAAGTTATCGAATAGAAAATATCAAACACAAAATTCAAAATAATATAGAAATTATTTTGGCAGAATTTAGAGAACGAAAAAATTAGAAATCAATTATTAGGAATTGATTTTTAGAGTAGGAAAAAATGGAACTAAATATCTCTATTTATAGATTTGTATGCGTCTTTTCGAATGAGCACATCTTATGACCAAATTAATTCTAACCATCAGATGACACCATTTCAAAATTGATACTCTAGATTGCACCTTATCCAAATGTCACACACATTCGAAACAACTCTTTGATATGCACTATTTGCATTTGAAGAGTTAGGCCCAATTAACGCACCTATTGGAGACTTATTCCAATTTACTATAAATAAGACCAATTATTCCAACATCAACTTGGCATGGCAAATTTTAGAATTATTGAGTGACGGGTATTCTAATCCTATAATGGTGAGAAATGCATTGTCGTTGATTGTTACAACAACAAACTTTTGTCATCGACAAAGGTATATACTTGTTTTTAAGCCCCCATTTGGTTTAATTGAAAATTTTTATTAAAAATTAAATCAAAGTTAACTATACATTTTATGGGATTCACAAACTTTTATTTACTTTTCGACAATACATTTCATGAACTTTTATGGAAATTTACTAAAATTTGGTTTTTAGTAAAACTAAACTTAAGCTAAATATCCTTAACGAGAACCCAAATTATTGGCACCATTTTTAGAAATATTCAACAACGAGTATTGTTCAATCATCGAATATGGTTTTCCTACAACAAACAGTGTCATCATTGAAACGTCGTATCCTATCCAAGATTTCCTTTTATCCTATAACAACAAGAAATGCATTGTCGTTGATTATGTTTACATCAACCAAAAATTGTCATATACAAATGTATGTGTTTGTTAATAAGCCCATGTTTGAAACCCATTTTAAAGAAAATAAAACTTTTGGAATAGTAATTGATGTAAGAATGTGTGGTGAAAAAGTGATGAATTTTTTTTTGATTTATGTGTAATATTATTTTATTTGGAGAATGTGCGGTTGAAATGAAGAATGAGAATGAGAAATTAATGGGATCAAACGGGGGATAAATGTTTTTAGCAGGAACTGGAGCCATTAAAACATTCAACAAGTATTATCCCTTCGTTTCACATGTTTTTTCCACAACGAACAATTTCACCGTATTAAGCCCATATTGTGTCGAGACATATTTTTGGCAGGATGTCGCCAATTTTATAAACACTTTTACCCTTCACAATAACATTTGTTGTTGAATACATATATTTCCCAACAAAATCGATATTTTTATTGTTCGCAATACTTTTAACGAATTTTTTTTAAAAATTTGCCGTTATAAATTGTATAGGATTGTATAGGAATCTACGTTATATCTTCAACAATGACATGAAGTGAATAATAAGGGAGATACAATAATATCTAATTTTTTATAAAAAAATATCTAAGCAAGAATTATATTTTCCATCACCTAAAACTGGAAACGGACCCCATGAGTAGCCCTTTAACTCTCCACAAGCAATGTTCCTGCAAAGCTAAAAGACAAACTTTACACTTTTTTATGAGGATAAGATATATATGGTTTGTAATGAAGAAGACAACGCATTTGCTTTTTCATCTGTTAATGACTTAAACAGAATTCATTAACGAATGACATAAAAAGGTTCAACTTTTTCAAGATAATTAAGTAGCACTTTAAGTGTAGAATGTGTGGCCACGTCAGGGGAGAAATAGAGATAGTGACACTCGAAAACCGATGAAAAATTGCCAAGTGTTGGTTCTGTAAAAATTCTATCAACTTTTTTTTTTGCACCTGTAGTGTGCGCACGCGTACACACACATACAAAACACGTAATAAAATATTTTACACGTAAATTCAAAATTTTTCCTACTTTTTAACCACACATTCTCCAATAAATCACTATTTCAAACTTATTTTTCCCAAAAATATCTTTTTAATGGAAGACAGACAGGCGCAAAATATTGTTGCAATGTTACTATCTTGATGTGATATTGTGATGTGTTCTATTTATTGAGTGATTGAGCCTGCTGCATGCATGGGATAGATGGGACTCATTCTTTGCATAGGCCAGTTTGTGAACTGTGTGAGAACATGGAAGTAAAACACTTTGTTCAGCAGAATAGCAAGACTTGATTGACTTGGTTTTGTCTTGACTAGTGTGGAACTCATTTGAACTCTATTTGAGAACAAGAACTAAACAAGCCTCTTAACTTTTTAAACTCGCAAAACTTTTGAACCCGTTGCACATTTAAATCGTCAAGTTTGTTTAAATTCTCTACGACAATCCCTACGATTCTATTGTTTACAGTCCAAGAGTAAGTAATTAACATTGGACTAAAGGTAGGACAAAGTATACAGCACACTAGCCAACACTTGCTTGCCACAAAAGAAGTACAAATCTCTCTGATTAGAGTTAAAAACCAAATATAAACAATTCAAAAACTAGTTCTGATTTGGGGAATTCTATAGATGCCCCTTTCTCCATGTGCAAAATTTTGGGTCATTGGTGCCTCAAATTGTGTCTGTATCAGGCATATAATGGGCCCATTTGTACCTTCATCAAGTCATTTTTGTACCCTAGAAAACAGCCAGTGGTGGCTTATTTGCAGACAAAAATCTTGATAAGTCATGTTTGGGACTCTCTTTTCCCTTGGTTCACATTTCTTATATTCATTAATCAAGAGCCCACCAATCATCTTTATCTTTTCAAATCAGTTGTGTGAAAAGGGCACAATACCTCAAAATTAGGGCAACAGATGGAACTCATAGGAAAACATTAGCCGTGGAATCTAACTTTACATTCATGGTTCTTAGTAAAAGAAAGCAACACAACATGTTATATGTGTACTAACAAGATTTGAATTGTCCATGTGGAAGATGAAGACATTAGGCGAAGAGGAAAATTTGGGAGTTTTTGACACCTGTCAGGTCGTCATTGGTTTCTTGAAATGATTTACCCTAACTAGTGGCCTAATGGGCCAAACTGGATATGAACACATTGAATCAAGACAAGTAAATATTTATATATGTGAGGTTTTTTTTTGGACCTCAGATATGTGGCTCATGATTTTACTTGGTGTACCTATCAAGTCATGTTTGCCACCGTTTGCTCAAGATAGATCATTGTCTTGTAAAGTCAAGACAATTCAAGGTCAAGATGACAGCCTTCTATTTCTTGATAAGATTGAGATAATTTTATACAGCCAACTATAATTTGATTTCTAGGTGAGATAATGGTTCCAGCTTTTGGTAAGTGCCCAATGTGTCAAGAGCATGGAGAAACTTGTTTAAAACAACTTTTTTAGTATTTAATATTATGGTTTATGTTGATTGTTTTGATTTATATTGCTTGAAATGTTAGGTCTTAAATATCAAAGCTAAAGATTGGAGTACTAGACGATGATGTGACTTGGTTGATCTAGTCTACAATCATTGGGGTTCGATCGGGTTTGGATACACCTCACATATCTAAGTCAAAAACGATATCTTTTTCATGGAATGGACAATGAAAGTTACTCAAAAACAAGTATTGATTTGCAGGCTTTCCTCAATCGTATTACATATGGGTTCGGGGACCATATGTCAAAAGAGGTTGTCAACAATGGCTTGAATTTGGTAATATTTTAGCACGATTTTAAGCTTCGTTTTAGATGGCAACTCCACGTGACACTTTTTGATACCGTCATTCAAGTAAAAAGTGTTCTCAAGTCTTATTCACACGGAAGAAAAATTTTCCATCATGCGTATTCTTAATCTTGTACGTATAATCAAGAAATCGACTCAACCATTAGTGCATAACTCAAATTTTACAACATCCGTGTTGAAGAAACTTTCCAGTTTAACGTTAGGAACCCTACAAGTCAGATGGTAGATCGCATCATCTTTGTCATGCCAGTGCACGTGTGATCACGCGAGATTAAACGCAACTACGTATTTATCAAGCTATATTCAAGATATTAAACTTTAGCATGAATTTGTAGACAATAAAAATTTAAAAGAAAAACAATTTTATAAGGGACAAAAATCTTTCTCCCTCGATGATTATTCGTCATTTTAAACTGAAATTAACTAATGATTCGATGTTATTTTTATCATTGGCGGCTCACGAATGGAAAATCTATAGATAATTACTGACGAAAGTTCTATTGCATCACTGGAGAATTTTTGGAAGTATGGATGCCAATTTATTTTTCATCGGTAGGTTCCTTTTCTGTCCATTCGACACTCGGATACTTAGCCCCCGTTTGATCCCATTATTCAAAAACTCATTTAAAAAAAAAAAAAAACATTTTCACCAATAATTCTTCAAATAAAATAATTTTACGTAAACTCAAAATCTATTAACCCAAAAATGGGGTTTAATAAAATGCATTATCAATATTTTCAATTTTGACAATTTGATGTTCATAAACCAACTCATTTGAAACATTAAATAATTCAACATGTCGCTCAAGTGGATGCTAATATAAAATAATATACTGAGTAAACGGAGAACAAAAAGGAAATTATTATAAAATAGGTTATAGAATTAAAAATCGGGACACATGTAATACAGACTATCTTTAAAATAGATTCGCCCTTTCACGGTGCTTTATTGAGCGTTTGTCTTCCACGATACAACAACATAACAAGTAGCAAGCTGAGCACTAAGCTTCTATACCAACGAAATAAACCTCTTAACTATAAGTTCTCATTAATCATAGCATCATTATGTGATCAATATACAGTTTTGATGTTTTGGTTAAGGAGAACACGAATCTACTTTAATCTTCAATGAAAAAATAGGTCACACTCAAAATTATGTCAAAATTCAACAATTTCCATAACTTTTTATTTCTTTTTTTTTTTTTTTTTTAAATTGAAGGAGGACGGCACCCCCCAAACATTATTAAAACCCTAGCTTGTGACAAAGGAAAATCGTAGTTACAGTATTATAAAGACCATCCAAATAAAAAGTAAAACCTCGAAAGACACCACTACCCAAACCTCGACCTGCAAATTCACTTCCTCAAATAAGCCACTCCCATCATATCCAGACAAAGTAAACCTCAAGCAAGCCTTGGCAAAGCCGTTCGATTATAAAAACGTTTCGACGGCACTTATCTCCCAACCCAGCTAAACAATCTTTCCACCTAATTCCCTTCTCTCTATTGATGTGCCACTTGATAATTACCCTGTTGTAATAAATCCAAAAGATCAAATTTTAATATATATTTTATCCAACAATTTTTAAATAGGAATATTAGCCAAGCATTAGGTGCCTCATTTTTTTTTTGAGTACTCTCTCTTATATATCTGTCATATGGTACGTACCATACATAGTTATATAAAAGAATCGACACATATTTTTCGAGTGACAAAATTTTGAAAATCAGAAAAATCAAAAGTTTTGTATCAATTGTATTCGACGATTTTCCTTTCGTCTTAACTAATGATATATTAAGTCCTTTGTGAAAAACGATATTCTTACATTTTAACATTAACCAAAAAGTCCCATAAAACAAAATTAAAAATCCCAATAAACTTAAAGGCTCGTAATTAAAGGAAGATCAGTCAATGATCAATTATCTTCAGATCTTCTTTTTTTCGTCCACAATCTCATCCATATTATTATAAAGGAAAAGATCATTGTACAAACTTATGCCAACACTATTTAAAGCTACTCCCCCACCAAATTAAAATAGTGTCTAAATTGAGCATCCAAGGAGGAAAAATCAACTTCTTTACTACCCACAAACACACAACAAGAGACCACCTTTGGATATCAAAACTTGGGAGGGCAATAAAGGCGTGTTAAATTTCCTTCTACCCCACCTATTATATATTTAATAAAGCTACCCTTCTTGATTTTTGCTCAGGTATACCCGAAGTTCTTGTATACATCATATGATTGTTGATTATCCGGGAATGCCCGTAGTACTATGTATATGATTTTGATCAATGAAAATTTATTTACCGACCAAAAATAAATAAATAAATAAAGCTACCATTTTGGGGGTGACCGAGTTGGTGAAGTAGGTGAACGTGGAGACCGAATGTCACGAGTTTGAATCTCCTGCCAACACTTTCTTGATCGAGCCCGTTGCACCGGACTTGTCTAGTGTGGTTTATCTGTCATGTGTGGTTTGCGGACTATTACACATGAAGTGAGGTTCACTCATTGCGTACTCACGGGTAGCGACTAAGAATTTCTATATCAACAAAAAATAAATAAAGCTGAGAATGTGTGAACCAAAATCGATTAAACGTGGAGATAATTTTTAATTTATAAGTGGATTGAATTGCTCTATTTAATAGGTTAATTGATGGAACTCCGAGTCCTAACAAGTTATATCTAGTGATGGCAAAAAAGCTTGTTGGTTCGGACGGCTCGAGCTCGGCCCGTAAAAAGCTCGAGCCGGCCAGCGTGGCTCGATTGGCCCGTGTTTAGGAAAAAAAAGTAAAAAAATATAAAAACAAACTGACGCAAACAGCTGATTTCAGCTGCTTGCTTTGTAGACGGCTGTCATAGCTACCTGCATTGCAGGAATCTCAAAATTAAAAAAAAATAATAAAAAATCGAGCCAGCCCGGCTTGGCTCGTAAAGAACTGAGCCAAAGCTCGGGCCAAGCCTAAAAATTTTGGCCGAGCAAAAAAAGCTCGAGCCAAACCCGAGTCGAAAAAAAAAGTTCGGGTTTGGCTCGAGCTTTTTTGGGCCTGAGCCGAGCAAAAGCTCGACCAAAATTGTATGTCTAGTTCTAACCTATCGAACGTATCATTAAAGTACGAGTTTTAAAAGCCAGAAAAAAAAAAAAAAAAAAAAAAAAAAAACCGGAATATGTGGGTTCTTCCAAGCAAAGAAAAGAACAAAATAGAATAACCAAAATGAGAGGAAATTAAAAAAGAGTAAATATAACCTTAGTCATATATACTTTATAGTATTCTTGATTACTATAAAATGAACACTATCTACCATTATTCTCAGTCATTTCAAAATATATTCCTCATTCTCTCTACAATCTCAGAAAACAAACCATTTTATTCTGGATTTCAAACAATTCAATTCTTGATCACTTATACCTCAAACCATGTCTTTCGCAGAACTCTCAGATCACCCTAACAAATTGTACAACAAACCATTCCACCGGAGGAATGACTCTGAAGAGCTCGATGTTTTCGAGGCTGCCCGATATTTTTCCTGTGGTAGCACCGATGAAGTTCCGGCCAGTGGCGGTGCAACTTTGGCGCAAAAGGTGTCTGTCCCCCGAACTGCTCGAATGAGCCTAGACATGCCTATCACAAGAAGTTCAATTCCATCACAAACCTATGCAATGGAAAAGCAAACCTTGAAAGAGAAGAAAAACAAGCAGCCTAGCTCTCCAGGTGGTAGACTTGCTCATTTCTTGAATTCCCTATTCAATCAGGCTTCACTAAAGAAGAAGAAATCGAAAACCGGGCCGAAAATGATGAAGGATGAAGAAGAAAGCCCTGGTGGAAGAAGGAAAAGAAGAAGTAGCATTAGCCATTTTAGAACAGCAAGCAGTACTACAGATTCTAAGTCCTTTTACTCATCTTCAAGTTCAGGTTTTAGAACACCTCCTCCTCATGCAAATACTCCCACAAAATCTTATAAAGAAATCAGAAACTTTTCAGATTATAAGCAAATTATTTCTGTGCAAAAAATTAATGGAAATGTCAAAAGTGATTATTCTTCTTGGTTGGATGAGAAACTCAAGTTCAGCAATGGATATTCAGAGAAAAACTGGGCAGATAAGTATCCATCAGAAGAAAATGAATTCAGAAAATTCAGTGATGTTGATGACGGAGCAGATAGTGATTCAAGTTCAGACCTATTTGATTTACCAAATCATGAGTTGGAATTTTACTCAAGTGATCCACCTGTTTATGAAACAACCCATATTGACAGCATCAAGAGAGCTGCACCAATTTCTAGCACTGGCAAAGTATAATTTCCCTTTCTTGTTAAGGTGGGCTGCCCCGGTCGACACTATTAAGGGAAAAAAAGTTAAATTTTTGTTAATTGTCGACTCCAGTTTTGTCTCGCGATGATACTGGACACTACAATGAATAAAAATTCAACTTTTTTTTTATTATTTAATATTGTCAAGTAGTATCTAGTCCACTTTATCGTACATGTTCTCGATCTTATAAGATTTGTTTTGTTCTTGCTTATGCTTGTAAGTTGAAAGAAAATTGGTGATTTTTGTTTATATCATGCTGTAGAGTGTAGATTCTGTTTTCATTTTCCTTATCCAAAAGTTGACAACTTTTTCCTTTATTTACAGTTAAGAATGTTTACCTGTTTCTGCTTTTCTTTTGGAGAGATGCCATTGAGTGCAAGAGTATGACATAGTGTACCACCACCACACCAGTTTGATATAATTGTGCATTATTAGAAATCATCTAAATTTGTTAATGGAGAAGAAAAGAAAATCATCACACCCATGTTATCTTTGACTCTGTAGGTTTGCAATGATATAGGTCTGTAAATATTGCATTATGTGGTTTCAATTCATGCGCGTTCACAAAAAAAAAAAAAAAAAAAGGAGCACGCCTTCACAAATCTAGTTCAATTACTTAGACAGATCATATTACAAACTAATTCTCTGATTGCGCCCCATTCTTTAAAAATCGATATATTTCCGAACTCATTTTTAATCACACACTCTCTTAATAAAATCATTTTACGTGTAAATTCGAAATTTTTCCATACTTTTTAACCACATTTTTCAAAAATCCATTATTACAAATTTATTTTCCCAAAAAATAGGACTCATCCTCGTGGATTAATTTTTTTTCCCCTCCACAAATGGGAAACTCAAAATGCTCAATGAAATTCAAGTTAGTTTAGGTGAAAAATTGTTTATGTTTGATGAGAAAAGGTCAACTTTCTAGCAATATTTGAACGGTATAGCTAGTGTGTAACTAAAGTCAAAGTAATAAATGGAAGATCAAAAGGATTTATTTAAACAATTATCTTATTTGTACGATCATACTTGACAATAATGGTTGACATGCAATGTTGGTATTGTCAAAATTTGGGTCATTGATTAAAAAAATAGTTTTTGAAATAGATGAATGTAATATTGCCAAGTGTGAGTTGTCAACCAATATTGTCAAACTAGATTGTACATATAGCATAATTCTTATTTAAAATAAGAGATAGTATCTATTAGATCAAATTTGTAATTGGCAATGTCCAAATTAGTTATTAGCCATTTTTGTATTCAAACTCATGAGTTAATTGAGTTGTAATTATAGTTAAAATAATTTGGGGTTGGAAGAGTCCTAAAAAAAATTGAAGAAATTCAAAAAGAAGATAAAAAAAGGGACTTCAAGAAGTAGAACAAGATTCGGACTCTCGATCGTTCGCGTGCGCCGATTGGTGCTCGAGCGACCAAAACGGGAGCACCAATGCTCGACAACCGCGACCTGGCACTCGAGTGATGTGTCGAACGCTCTCTAGGCACAAGGTTTTTCGCTCAAGCGGTGGTTCGACGATATAGAATCCTATTACAATTTTAACAGTTTTTTCAATCCTATTTCATCATAAACACTACCCATTTTAAATATGCATGTCATCCTTTGTCCAAAGTTGTGTTGAATTATTATTTTACCTTAGAGATCTTATTATTGAAGATCATATACACATTTCTTGATTTTGTTGATTCAACCCCAAGATCATAGCATCATATATTCTCACATATATTTTCCATATTGGTTGTGGCTTTTGATACATATAAGAGATTGTTCTTTGAAGATCAAATATTTATTCCAAGATTCTCTTGATCCAGTTACATATCAACACACAAAAAGATCCAAAGATCAAACACCAAAAATCCTTATTTTTACCTATAAGCCTTCAGAATTATGAAGTTGGCGAAAGAGGCGTTTGGAATTCCAGTACTCCGAAATGAATTCATTCTTGATGATCCACGCGGAGGGAAAAGTAGCCTAAAGTTGATGGGAAGTATATGTTGCATAACCAAAGGAGTTCCTTAATGATTTACAAGTTAAATGATCAGAGTTGTTATGGTTTAACAGTGTCTGGACTAATTATAAGTTAAATTTCTAGTGAATTTTATTGGCAAGTTTGCCCGAACGTTTTTTTATCTCGGGAAGGGATTTTCCTTTGTGATCATATTTGGTGATGTTTATTTATTGCTTTTGATCTTCATGTTTTTTGATTGACATATAGGGTATAAATTGATTTTAAGCTTATCATTTAGAAATAATAATTAAGTGACTTGTTTTTTGTTATTGATTAATTTCGTATATTTGGATTTAAATAAATATTGCTAACAAGTGGTATCAAAGTTTTAGTAAATATATATATATATATATCTCTCTCTCTCTTCTTTCAATATCGAAGACACTCTCAGTTTTATGACAATATGAGATACACCCTTCATGTTGAATCCATATTTTTAATTTTGAGTATCATATACAATCATGGTCTCTTTGAACCATATATCATCTAAATTATGTTGATATACTTAAAAAATGTCATTGTGAAGGAAAATACGATTTTTTAATTTTTTTTTTGCAATTTCTAATTAAGAAAAAAAGTACTTAAAAGACTTTGCGTGCGTGCACGCGTACCCACAAAATTAATATATAAATAAATATACAAATGTGTCCCAGGGAAGTCGTTGTAGTATAGTGGTAAGTATTCCCGCCTGTCACGCGGGTGACCCGGGTTCGATCCCCGGCAACGGCGTTTATTGTTTTTTCTTTTTCTCCACCTCGCAAATTAGTCGTATATGAAAATGCGACTTCAGTTCAAATTTAAAACATCTCGGAATTAGTAATTAATTTTGATCGGCCCGCCTGAAATTCTCTAATCTTCAGTCTTCACTTCTCCTTCCCGCCATTTATCTCTCTCTAATCTCTATCCACATCCACATCACCACCCACCATACAACGAACACAGGGAATTCGAGCCGAGATCAATGATGAAAAGCGGGGAAGATAAATCGGACGGTCTAGAAATGATATCAATCGGAAAACTCTACTCTGGTCCCTGGGAGAAGAAGTATTGGAGCTCATCTCGGGTTCAATTTTATCTCCTCTTCTTCAGTATATAGTATATACATTTTACTGTGAAATTATTTTGATTAATGAATAATGTAGCTTCAATCTTTTTTCTTTTGGTTTATAAATCTGATAATAAGATGTTATGTTATCATTCTAGCTCGTAATTTTAGTTGTTGTAAAACCTATTATTTTAATTGAAATTGAGCTTGCTTGCAAATGTGCTTCGTAGGAGCTCGAGTAAATGTGTGGATATTATGATTTATCAGGTTTGACTCAGGGGATACGAAGTTTTGATGTTAAATTGTAATGATTTTGTTTAATTTTTAGTGAGTGCTTGTTTTGGAAATGGTGACTGAATGCTTGGAGGTACTGACAATTGGGTGTAGGAAATCCAAAGAATAAAGTGAAAATGTAAGCATGTATAGAGCAAGTGGTTGGTGAGGTAATGTCTAATAAATCTTGGACTTGCAATTATACATCCGTTAATGGACTAACTGGCAGAAAAAATTTGAGCTTAAAACAATTAAAACTAGCTTCAATATGACCGCAGAAATAGGTTCGGTGATCAATTAAAGCAAATTAGTGCAAGCAAGTGCGAGATGGCAGTCAGGACTCTGGTACAGAAAGGACAAATATTTGAAGAAATCTGCATGTCAATGCCCGAAAGCTAGAACTTAGTTTTAACATAGGTCCAGACTGCTTCACGAGTTTAATAGGTTTGACATTCAGAACTTGCATATATATTTCTGAAACTTAGTTTTAAACTTTTTGAACTAGTTTTAGATTTATAAATGATATTATTTTGAAAATAGATTTAGGCCTTATCTGCCGACCCATTTACTTACAAGGTTTCCTGTCTAATAAACTTGAAATAAGAATGTAATCTTTTTTTCTTATAAGCATATATCCACAAGTCTGAAAGCCATTTGTGGACTTCTAAAATCCCACTCTGAAATGGTTCTGGACGTCTGGAATAAGGTTATGGATGCCTAAAAAATGGATTGACTAGGAGATTTTGCTGTCTTTAAAGCTGAAACTTTTCATTCTGAAAACCTGTCATGTACCAGACATTAAATGTTTAAAATCATCAAAATTTAGATATTAAGCGGATGCAAGTCCAGTACTTAAGGGGCATGTGATAGATAAGTCAGATATTGTGACCCTTTATGAAACTATTTATGGGCTCGCAAATGCCAAATATTTTCTGGTATAGTCCCTAGTTATATAGACGCCAATTTCCTAATTTTCATTGGATTATAATGAGGAGGTGGGGATGGCTATATTTCTAAATACAAAATTCAATAAAATATCCAGTATGTAGATACGAGTGATGCATCGGTATGGAAGAATGTAGATAATTACAAATCCACTATTCTACGAACAGGGAAAACTGCATCTTAGAGAGGTGATTTTTACAGGCTGTATGTGTGTCCCTGTCTGCGTGTGTGTGAGAGAGAGAGAGATCTCCTCACTTTTTTGTCATCCTATGGTATTATTCTTGTTAAATATGAACTGAGTATTGAAGTAACATGGAACAGTTACTACTGAACTCTAAGGCACACCTAGATTTTCTGTTGTAATAGATTATGATTAAGCAAAGGAGATAACTTCTTAACATTTGTTTAGGTACAGAGAGTTGAAGCCATTGCTATACTAGTTGTGTGTTTTATGGCATATTATCTATGTAACTTCCTATTTGCTAATTTTTTGTCTCTTTGCAGGGTAAGGACCGGTACCCTTATCCTATTGGATACAAGACCTCACGAACTTTGAATGGTGTTACCTATAAAATGGATATTCTTGAAGGTCTTAAAGGTCCATTGTTTTCGGTGAGAAGGAATCTTAACCATGTCAAATAACATCTCTGTACATATTTCGACTGATTATTGATTAATAATATCTAGATTCTATAACCTCTGTAGATCATGTCCACTGATGGGAAATCATGCTCTGCACAAACTCCAGATATTGCATGGGAAAGCTTTCAGAAGAAAAGTTGTCCTCGAATCAAGTTGTTGCATGGGAAGAGGTTCTCATGTAAGATAGATGGTGTGGAGGTAGGTCATTATGCCTTTTCTTTTATTTTCTTTTCCGTTTGGAATGCTTAAAACAGTTGAGTTACATTTATAATTCTTGTTTGCCTTGTGTTTCTGGTCTGAAAATCCCTCTCAGGCTGAGTAATATATAACACCTTTGGACTAGGCAAGGCAAAATGAAGATCCTAGTGTTGTCAACTTGACAAGGGTTCCACCATCTATGCTTGGGTGTTGATAATAAGTGCAAGCAAACGAATCATTATATTTACTCAGGGAGCATTTAAAAACAAAAGTTCCATGATATCAAATGCAAAGGTGTATTTCAGTACATCTTTTATTATTGCTGAGGTAGAGAATAAAAAAAATGAGAATTCATACACTTAAGCAGCAAGTAGTGGAAATATACTTGGAGATATATTGGAAATCTAGAATTTGATTCCTGGAGAGATCTTATATTCCAACTTCAATTGCAATATACTTCTAAGTCCCATGTAGTTGGTTAGCAACGTTCTTAGTTTTGCAATCAAATATAGATCTTGATGTTGTCATTTGGTCCTTTGGTGCACACTACTTATTTTCATCCTTTTTGTTTTTTGTGTCAATTTGTATTGCTATGGCCAAGGCTACCATTTGCGCAAGCTGAAACTGACCACTGTGGTTTATGTACATATGCATACATACTCTTCTATGCAGGCGAATAAGTATTATTTTTCAACATTGCGAGTATTAAACTGACAGTACTTTCCGAGTTTCCTCATCCAACATCTTACAAATTTTGTGGTCATATTAGTTGAAATAGTTCAAAACCAAACGGAGCCTCTATAATAGTTAACTGTTCTTTTCCTTCTTTTGGACTGCATCATGCTGCATAGTGCATAGTTTCTAACTTTCTATTTATTTCTTGTGTGCTGTACAACTTTGATATTTCCCCTAACCATGTACTTGGATTTTGCTTGAGCAACGTATAGAAGGGTGCACGACTAATAAATTGTTACTCGTTCCTTTTCTTTTATGTAATATGCAGTTTTTTGGGTTCAAAAATGCATTTGTTCGGAGGTTACTGAGAGATTTGGTAGCAAATGTTGGTGGAACTCCAGTGCAGAGTTCGTCACCATCTAATCTGTGTATTGAAGCTTCCGATACACTACATGAAATACAATGCACAGAATCAAATAAACATCCTGATTTGCAGCCATACTTGGCAAAGCTACAAGTTACAGGAAAGAGAAGAAGGAAAGACAAAAGTATTAGTATTAAGCTTCTCAATGAGGCAAATTCTAAACGTCAGCCTCAAAATTTAATACAGAATGCTGATGCTTCAAATTCTAGACAAAGGGATCAAAGAAATTGTGTTGGTGGCAGTCCTTCAACTTTTTCTGCTTCAAATAAAGCCCGTGGCTCTAGTAATAGTCCCGGAGTTATAATAGGACCAAACTTGGCGGCTGTGGTTGAGAAGGAAAAATGTCTATTTTCAGCAGAAAGAGAACAGTCAGATTCTACGGATATTTCTCATCACCTTAAATTAGGAGGCCTCCTCCCCCAAGAAAGAGAGCTTATTAGTTCTGAAAATTATTTGAGCACAAAAGCTGATAATTTGCCAAAAGGCGAAGAACTCGTGAGCTTGTAAACCACTCTTATTTTAGATATATTCTCAACATCTTATGCATTAATTCTTATTTATCCTTATGTTCTGCAATTTTTTATTTCTTTCTACTTCATCCACGAGCCTTTGTACCCCTGTAATTAGGAGCACAGAATACTTTAGTTTCTGAAAGCATTTTGATTTTCAATATCAATTGCACATCCATAAGATACAAGCATATGCAGAGAATAGTACACCTGAATGCTCAAATATACATCCCTTGCCTGCTTATGATGATATATAAGGTTAGTAAATATTAAATCAGTTAACTCATCATTCTTAATGTCACACAGCCAAATTGGTCAACAACCACTGAGGTCCAAGAGTTCATTAACTCAATACCAGAAGAAAAGGATGGTGACACATCAATTCAACATGAGAAACCGATATTCGATGTTGCTGATTTTTGTGCACCTGACACTTTGGATATCGCAGGAGGTCATACATCTCTTATCATTATGTTTTGTCAGAATGCAGTTTGATTTTTTTGCACTTTTACATCACTGCTAGAGCTTCAGCGTCCAATTGCACTGCACCTCCCAGGCCAAATTTATAGGTGAATGACACTTAATGCATTTTTTGCAGACAGTTTTTCTAACTCTGATCCAAACGAACTCGTGAAAGTTCCTTGCAGTGCCAGAGATGACACAATTTCCACGGATGTAGCCATTTCTGAGGTTTTGGTAACTGATTCAATTCTGGAAGATGAAAGAGGCACTTCAAATGCAAGTTCTGAAAGGAGTGATATTGATTCAGTTGGTCAAGAAATAGCAAAGTCAATGATGACTGTTCTTCTCCCTCGAGCACTTCCTTTGCTGAAGACAGTCTCAAGAAAGAAAAAGAGGAGTATGAAACCTTCAGAAATGCCTCTCCATAGATCGCAGAAGGAAAATAATACATCCATTGGTTTTGATGATGAATCATTTGGTAATTGTAACCTTCTGACAAATGAAAACTTGTCTGTTGATATTTATTATCTGGTACAGTTGTTTCAGTGCATCCCCATTGTCCATTCTTCAGAATTTCTGCAAAACTGTCCCTCTAATTGGGTTCAGAATTTTCTTTCAAACTTGCAGTCAAAGAGCGCATCAAGAACTCAGATTTGGAAAGAGATAAGAAAAAGAGGATTATTACCTGTACAGGCTATGATTCAGTTGTCTTAAATTCTGGAATTACTGAATCTGTAGTTCCTGATAGTTTTGATAGTGATGAAAGCAGATATACTTCCATCAATCAGCATGATTTGTTTCAAGATACTGCAAAAGGTCATCAAGGCTCATTTAGGCTAAACGATTATGGGGATCATATCAGTGTTGATGCAGAAGCAGAGTCACCAGTTCAAGCTATTGCAGTGGGAGATCAAAAAATAAATCTCCATTCTGAACTGCAGATGGTTGAAAAAGAGGACCCTCGAGAAGGTAAGGTTCCATATCTAAATCTGGAATAGGTTCATAGGAGACTGTTCAAAGGAATCTGCTTGGACGTTAATAAAAATTCAACTGTCTTAGGGTGTTGAAATCTTGCTTTCTGATTTGAATATTTTTCTTTTTAATTGGCGAAAGTATATATTTTTGTATAGTTTTTACTTTTTATCTTTTAGCTGAGAAATAAGATCTATTTTCTGGTGAAGCGTGTTAACAGAGTTGGCTGGTTTCTCTCTTTATTTCTTTTTGCAATTTAAATATTCAAGATTCAAAACTATATAGTGTGGAGGACTAAGATATACTTAGTGTTGCTTCTGAAGCAATTGTAAGATGTTGAGTGCGCTATCATTCTAACGAGGTGATTGGCAGATTGCATGTAATCTTTTTTCATATTCCACATGAACAGACATTAGTGTAACTGGTGCTAACTTAACAGGCAAAAGAAGTTGTTCTACTCAACATCCAGCAGAAGAAATCAATGTCAACTCCAAGCGAGTCGGGGTTGGCTGTAAGTCCATGATCGAAATACCTGCCTCTGCTGCACCACAAATGAGAACCGCCCCTTTCACTGAACAAACAATCTGCAGAGACTTCAAAAAAGTATGTTCTATGGAGGTAAAAGAAAACATGAATTATTTTGTTGCTTCATACTTCTTAATTGGACTTCTGATCAAGCACAATTGAAATATTATCATTAAGTAAGAACCTGTCGTTGATTTTACATTTTTATGACTACAGAGTTCCGAAGTTAGTTTTGCCAAAATACACAGTGCAAAATTTGCTGAAATTGATAATTCGTTTTCATATTTAAAAATCCCGAGTACGAGTTGTTGCAGTGACGTTACTGAAAACAAGGAAATGAAAGATGATCCAAGGTTAAATTTTCAGGGTGACTTGAATTTCAATGACAAGTCACAGGGTCTTCTCAAATATGTTGCATGCTATAACCACCCTACGTCAATTTCAATGGTGCTGTTGAATATCAAAGAGAGTGAAATCTATATATGTGTTATATGTGGCTCCCTGGAGCAAAAGGAGAGTACCCTCTTTGTCTACAAGGCACTAAAGAAAGCAGAAAAAATGGGGTTCCCTTCATTTGTTGGTCATGCCTCAATAGCATTGCCCCTTTACAAAGATGCATTTGGTAGAGATGTAAGATTAGCATTGGATTTATGTACTTCAGCATTCGATAGGCTTGCTTATTGAGCATGTATAACATTTTTTTTTTTTTTTGCAGATTACAGTAGACAGTTCTGGATTACAGTTTACTCCAAATGCATAATCTCTTGTTTTATTAAACAGTATTAAAACTCCATTCTGCAGGTTTTTGTAAAAAAATTTCCTTGTTCAAAATTATGAAAAGTTCTATACCTGAAACTTTTGTAAATGTTGGTGTACTGATTTTGCATTTATGTCCCAGGGAGGGTAAACTGTATTGTTCTTGTGCACGCTGTACTTCAGAATTCTCTGAGAAGAATGCAGTAAAAATTGTGCAAGTAAAAACTGGTTATGTTACAATTGAGACTGTACTGAGGACAACACAAGGTGTATGTTGTTTATTAGTTTGTGAACCTAGTTTTCTTCTTGCTGCTGAAGAAGGTGGAAAGCTGAACCTGTGGGTCATGAACTCTAGATGGAGGTGATTTCATGGTGTCCTAGTTTTTTTTTTTTTGTGCAGTATGATTGGATATATTCTGTTTGATAATGCTGGTACCACTTTATTAAACTAAGCACATTAGTTCAACTCATGCTGCAATATTAGTTCCGACATGATGTCATTTCAGTTTCTTTTAATTGATGCAAAATATTGCCTCGTTGATGCCCAACATCCTATATATTATCCGTCAACTTCTCTTGCTTATCAAATCTGGTGTTGCTTACTATAATTTCTTGATTCTATACTTGCAGTGCACAGAAAGAGGAAAACAACTTACCAACACTTGACTGTATGCTTCCTTGTCTGGTTGAGTTGAAGAGAATCCCAAAGTCAACTGTTTTGGTTGTTGGTCACAATGGTTTTGGGGAATTTGGCTTATGGTATGTTCCTTTTCCATCACAAGATTTGGATGCTCCTGCTTTCTCCCACCTTCTTAGAAAGTTTAACAGATCTGCTTATCTTACGGTAGAATAAAATTTGGGGAAAATTTTTTAATGACTCCACGTTCCTAATCACTGTAATGTTGCGATTTTCGGAAATCATGTAAAGATATTCTTGAAACATCACTTGAGAAGAATTACTAATTTTTGGAGGTAGGGTGGTTTCATCTATGTTCTAACTTTTCTGTAGTTACTTTAAGCCCCATTATATAAAATTCATTTTTTGCCAAACTCATTTTCAACCTTATATTCTTCCAATAAAATAATTTTACATGTAAACCAAAACTTTTTCCTATTTTTTAACCACATATTCTAAAAAAATCACTTTTTATAAAATTTATTCTCAAAAAATGAGGCTCAAACATGGGCTTAATACTGTTTCAGTGCCTTGATGTGCTGCTGATGTAATCGTCTGTCTCCTTTTTCCTATCAGAACTTAAGCCTATAACTATCAGTTCAACAAAAATCTTCGGGATTTTGTATCTGATCTAAAAAATTTAATTGCAGAGCTGCTGAAGGAAATTGTTTTCTGCGCTTAATAATGTGAAGGATGATTTCGTCCATGCCACTTGAAATAATAAGACACTTCTCTTATCTTTTATGTTACAAAGAAATCTCATGCCAAAAAAGAGGAGACGTATCTTTATTTAGTTCAAAATTGCACATGGCTTTTGCTGTCTAGTTGTTACGTTTTATCCACTTATGTTGTACCACAAGTCTGCCACATTTTTATACTATTAGTTATTCCTCGGTCAATGACTTGTTTTTCTATTTTCTTCAATGAGATTGACATACCACGTATTTCCTCTCTCTCTCTCTCTCTCTCTCTCTCTCTCTCTAGTAACTTGCTTTCAGATTGCTAAAAGATGACTATCTGTCAGCCTTCTTTCCTTAAAAAAAGATGGAGAGATGAGATACTCTATGCAGTTGAGCTTTTCTTTTTCATTTTTTCCATATTCCTGAAGGATACAGTTCCTCTTTTTGTGCAGGGATATTGACAAACGCATCCTGGTTTCAAAGTTTTCTGCCCCTGGCACCTCTGTTTTTCAGTGTGTTCCAGTTGGTATGTTTAGATGGCAAAGCAAAGGAGAGCATGACACTAAGGATCTCATTGATGAAATCATGGATGCAACAAAAATGTGGTTTTCAGGAATGTGCAAAATCCACATTCCTCCAGTGCAGAATACTGATGTGGCCGTCTGGCTTCTAATCTCTACTCTCTCGGATCCAGATTCTCCATTTTGTCAATCAAGTGGCGAGCGGCAAGCAAACCTAGCTAGATGTTGGAGGCTTGCTATATTGGTGAAGAACATGGTGATCATGGGGAGAACTTTAGACTCGGGGTATTTTTATGTCTTATTTTAAATAGCAAGTGAAGCCCAAGCCACAGTCCCTTGTTGCGACCTCGAATGATTTTTTGTCTCATGCTATTTAATAACTTCTCTCAGGGTTGCTGCAGTTGCATCAGTTGGTCATTGAATTTTTGGTAGATGTGACGGACTGGTCTACACATGGGATTTATCTACAGGAAATAAACTTGAAAACTTGCATCACTTCAAAGGTATCCTTTGTGTTGCGAGAAATGGGAATTCGTCTCGTATGTTATTTTTCTATACGAGGAATATAGTTTATCATCTTAAACCTTGTTTGGTGCACATTATTTCCACAAGAATGTATTTTTTTGTTTGATGTGATGGGGAATATGAGGTTGAAAAAAAAAAAAAAGTTATTGATGTGATGGACAATATTATTTTATTGAAGAATGTGTGTTGAAAATAAGTAGAAGAATGCGAATGAAAAAAATAATGTGCCTCAAACAGGGGCTTAAACTCAAATCATCTATAAGAGAAGTTCTATGATAATGAATTTTTTTAAACTTAGTCGTAACAGCAATGTTCTTCCAATCTATGCAACATGTTAATTGTGTAAATATCTCCTTTTATCATAGAAATTTCTGATTGTTCATCTCTAATATTCTGCTTGTTGTAATGTAACTTGAGCTATTGATAGAATCCTTACCTTGTGCTTCCGAATAGCTCAATCAATGTTGCTGTGTAGCCCCAAGTATTCTGCTGAATCTGTAAGTAACAATAGAGATCAACAATTAATTCCCAGGATGAGAATTGGGAAAATTAGCTTACTAACGGAATGAAGGAATTTGATCAAACGCCTCAGTAATGAATTGAAGGAAATTATATATTGACTGAATGAATCAACAAGTGAATTGGCAAGTTCTAGGCTATTAGAGAGGCCCAGTCTCTCCCCCCTCCCTTCCCACTAACAGAATGATTCGATGCCCTCTATCCCCCTTTTCCCTTCCTTTTATTTACATTCCCTAATACAAGGTATTACATTTTTACCCCTTAGATAACTAACTATTCTGCTGACTTGGCACTCCCTTCTTCCTTCTTGCATACGTGAACCGAATTGGAGGTCTATCAATACCCGCCGCCCCGAAATCCACCTTGTCCTCAAGGTGAAAGCAAGGAAATTGCAGCCTAACTGTCTCAAAAGGCTCCCAGGTTGCCTCAAAATCTGGTAAATTCTTCCACTTGATTAGGACATCTGGACCACCAGCCGCGTGATTAGGATTAGGACGTACTCCAAGGACAGACTCAGGTTCCAAAATAAACTCCCCATTTGCTGACAGTTGGGGAGGAATAGAAGAAACCGGCTGCAAGTTACCAATGGACTTACAGAGCTGGGAAACATGGAAAACCGGGTGGATTGCCGCTGTGGGGGGGCAGTTTTAACTTGTATGCTACCTGACCAATCTTCAACTCCACTTCGAAAGGTCCATAATACCTCGGGGACAGCTTCTCATAGGGTCGTTTAGCCATAGATTTTTGGCGGTACGGGCGAAGTTTGAGATAGACTAAGTCCCCAACCTCAAAGTGAATGTCTCGACGATGCCCATCTGCAATCTCTTTCATCCTTAATTGTGCCCTGGAGAGTTGCACCTTTAGTTCTTTCAAAACCTCATCGCGGTCTAGCAAGAGTTGTTCCACCGAAGAGTTTGCAGTCATCCCTTTCTCAAAGGACAGAATTTGGGGCGACTCCCGACCATAAACGATCTGGAAAGGAGTGTGTTTGGTAGATGTGTGGAGTGTTATACCAAAATTCAACCCAGTGTAAGTACTGGCTCCATGCCTTGGGCTGTTCAAGGCAAAACACCGCAAATAGGTCTCCAAACTCCTGTTTACTACCTCCGTTTGCCCATCGGACTGGGGATGATAGGCCGTGCTGTGGCGAAGGGCAGTACCGTGGGCTTTGAAAAGAGCAGACCAAAATGTGCTCATAAATATCCTGTCTCGATCTGAAACAATGGAGTGAGGCATACCATGGAGCTGTACCACCTCACGGATGAATACTTGAGCAACCATAGGGGCTGTAAAAGGGTGTTTTAATCCAATAAAGTGTCCATTTTTACTCAGACGATCCACCACGACCAAAATAGTATCAACTCCCCCTGACCGCGGCAAGCTCTTAATAAAGTCCATTGAAATATCCTCCCAAACCAACTCAGGAATCAGCAATGGTTGCAACAATCCCCCAGGGGACAACACCACATACTTGTTTTGCTGACAGACAACGCATTCCGCCACATAGTCCTTCACCCTTTTTTTCATTCCCGACCAAAAAACTTCTCTAGCGATGCGCCTGTAGGTCTTAAGAAACCCGGAATGGCCACCAACCTTAGCATCATGGCATTCCTGCAAAATGAGGGTTATAAAGGATGAAGTATTGGGCAACACCACTCCATGGTCGCACAAATTACTATCCACCAGAGTATATCATGTCCTTGTAGTGATTCTCTCCTGTAGGTCCCTCACTATTTTTCCCAGTACCACATCTGCAGCAACCTCTTTTCTAATCTCTTCCAGTTGAAGGATCATAGGAGTAGTTATAGCCAGTAGGTTTACTGTTGGCTGAATTCGAGAAAGAGCATCGGCGGCTTTGTTCTCCAACCCGGGGCGATACTGAATATCGAACTGATATCCCATCAACTTAGTTAGCCATTTCTAATGATCTTCACTCACCAAGCGCTGCTCTAGTAAAAATTTCAAACTCCGTTCATCAGTTCGGACCACGAAGTGCTTGCCCAGCAGATAATGTTGCCATCGTTGAATAGCAAACACCACGGTGGTCTTCAACCCGTTGGGCCAGCTCCATGATCTGGCCCAATCCTTGTGGCCTCACCATCCTCACTTCAGCTCTAATTATGGGGTTCAGCCCATTTATGAAGCTTCCTTCCAACACTGCTTCTGGAATTTCAGGCAAGGGCGCAGCCAACAATTCAAACCAACGACGATAATTTCGTACGGAACCCTCCTGTTTCAATGCCAAGAATTTCTCCAGCACGCTCCCTTCTTGCGATGGCCAGAATAACTGTAATAACAGAAGTTTGAGGTCTTCCCAACTCGTGAATGGGTGCCGTCCGTTCTCCCATTGGTACCACGCAAGGGCCTCCCCTTCAAAACAAATAGCGACACCCTCAATTTTTTCCCAATTGGTAAATTGATTGATGTTGAAATATCTCTCTGCCCTCAAAACCCACGCATCTAGTAACTCTCCGTTAAAAATGGGCATGTCCAACCGACGACTGCGGTGGTCCATCCGTCCGCCTTCTTCTCAATAACTCCTTTCGCCAGTACCCCTCGCAATTCTGGTGAGGGATTGGGAACATCCGAACTCATTGTTGGTTCGGGTGAATTGGCCGTAGTCCCCTTCTCTTTCTTACCGTTCTCTTGTTCGCCCCACTTCATCAATACCAAATCCAACTTCTCCATCATTCCCACCATGTCTCTCTGGAGCTCTTTTTTCATTACGCCCAGTTCCTCCTGTGGCCCATCAAATCTCGACTCCAATTGCCCAACTCGATCAGCTATCGTCATACTCCCAAATCTCGACGCTCTGATACCAATTGGTGGAGACCCAACCATTGTTCCCAAAGCCCAGGCTTGAGGGGATTGGAATCTCATACCTTTTAGACCCTAACAATACCCCACGGCCCAAATCCGACGTCCACGGCGGCCCACTCCAAGACGACCTTCGCATTATCAGCCGGCCCATCCACTTGGCTGCTGATATTCGGCACTTCGCTTGGGTCGCCCCTTCCGAGATTCAAACCTAGGACGTGGGACTGCTCATACCAAATTGATAGAATCCTTACCTTGTGCTTCCAAATAGCTCAATCAATGTTGTTGTGTAGCCCCAAGTATCTGCTGAATCTGTAAGTAACAATAGAGATCAACAATTAATTCCCAGGATGAGAATTGGGAAAATTAGCTTACTAACGGAATGAAGGAATTTGATCAAATGCCTCAGTAATGAATTGAAGGAAATTATATATTGACTGAATGAATCAACAAGTGAATTGGCAAGTTCTAGGCTATTAGAGAGGCCCAGTCTCTCCCTCCTCCCTTCCCACTAACAGAATGATTTGATGCCCTCTATCCCCCTTTTCCCTCCCTTTTATTTACATTCCCTAATACAAGCTATTACATTTTTATCCCTTAGCTAACTAACTATTCTGCTGACTTGGCACTCCCTTCTTCCTTCTTGCATACGTGAACCGAATTGGAGGTCTATCAGCTATCCATAGCTTTCTTAACATAGGCAATCTATACTCATCGTGTAATTCTTTCAGAACCACTAAGAAATTTAGGTTCAATGAAAAACAAGTTTATAACTTACCATCTTCTTGGTGAACAGGAAATTAGCTATTTTCCTTGCTTTCTGAAATGAAACTGTGTTTTATGTTGAGAATGGGATATAGGTGTGGAAAGTAGAGAAATCTTTTTGCACCGTGAACTTTTCTGAAGATCACAATGCTCTTCAGACTCTCTGAAGGTTTCTTTACACTTCAGATTGTCATTATTAAGCAATTTTGAACCTACCAGGATGACTTATTTGCTGCTCCAATTATTAACTACTGGTTTGCAATCGTATTTGTTACAAATGTACTTGTGTTAATGAACTCTTGCAAACATCCAGACTGTGCTCCCCTCTCGCAGTGTTCATTTGCTCTTTTTAGTTTTATCATTGGCCGCAGTTCACAAGTTGCCTATGCTTATAATTAACTTGCTAATTTTCCTTTTCAGGTTCCAAAGTGTCGAGTATTTCCACTGACAATACAGACTCAGGTGCTTTAGCTATAGCTAGTGAAGGTCAATTGCTGGTTTATGCGCAATTTTGAAGTGTTTCTTCAAAGATTCCACAACACAGGTAGCAACTAAGTTCTTTGTACAACAGTAAAAGCTTTCAAGGCCTTTAAGACTGCATCTTTTATTGATTTTCTCCGTATTATTTGAAGTAGAGAAATTTTTTGTAGGTTAGTTCTGTGGATGGAAAGTTGCCTTCAGGGCAGTCTCTAGATATTGAACAGGGGAGGCTTCACAATAAAGTCGTTCTTAGACAAGAATGTGGCGTTGAAACTATTGAACTCTTGATGGTTCATCGTTCAAAACTATGCCAGTTTTCAAGGTTGGGCTATCAACTGGTCAACCATCTTTGCAAAACACACATTTCTTAATTTTTTTCTGAAAAAATGCCAAAAAACTCAAAAGAGAATGCATATAAGACCTCTGCACACAACGTTGTTTGACAGCCTAATCGTACTTATGAATGTATATAAGAGCTCTGCACACATACAATAGGGTTTTGAAATATGAAGTGTTAAGTTGTTGAGTTTAATTATTTTTGCTAAGTGGATCAACCTTTGCAATAAGGCCACCTTAAGTGTTTGAGGGAACAGGAAGCCCCCCTCCCGCCCTCGGACAAAATTTCACATTTGTAATTTCAATTTTCTCCTGATCTTTTCTATAAATATGGAGTCATCATTGAAATTTATTTTAATAACTATCAGGAGAGACATAAGAGGTACTAAAGATAGGGTGTACGATTTTTTCTTGTAAAGTTTTTTTTTTTATTTTATATATCATAGTAAATTATTACAATAATGGAAAATGACGTAGTATCACGTTGAGGTGAACCTATATAAATCTTGCATACTGCTCTCGATGGTATAGACTTGAAGTTTAAGATATGTATTTGGATTAGTATGTAATAATAATCATAGAAGGTTGTAATTGAAAGAAAGAATTGGTCCTTACTTTTTGAGTACTGAGATTTTTACCAATCTTTCTGCACGCAATTAGAAGAGATAGAAACTAATCTTCTTATTCGTATTCAATAAATTAAGGTGAAACGGACACTTAAAGACCACAATGCATCAAAATTGACCCAAAGAACAAAGTTCGTTAGTAAATATTATATGACAAGTGTTGGACAAATTATTGTCAAACAACCTACCAGGCGATAATGTAAATCGATATAATTTTATCAGTCGCATTGACCAACTGATTAAACTAAAAGTCGACACCTCAATGAAACGACCTGGCCCTGAAATCATTTGGGCCACTGGAAGTAGGCTAATTTAATTAGTACTGCTCATGACTCGTTTCCCGACTTCTTGGAGCTTATAAGTGACAGTCACTTAGTGATGTACTTAACCCACGAATCTCTCCTATCGGGCTTGGCCCATCACTGTACCTTAGTGTGAACTATATTAAGGTTGCCTCCTCTTCCCTTTTGCTTGACCCCGTGTGTGTTCTTGCTATTCCTTTTTCTCTTGGTGAATTCGGCGCTTGCTTCGTGCTTTTCTTCAATGGGCCTTTTTCATCTTCCTCCTGCGCCTATGTGGCTGCCTTCGTGGTTGCAATAACCACTTTATTGTGTGTCCTAAGTGGGTAACATCAAGCAACCGGAGTTGGGGATTGTTTGGTTCGGTTTTTTGGGTTGGCTTTGTTGGGGTGATTGATTGTTGGATTCAATATTGAGCCCGGAAAACACCATTAGTGATCGAAACTTCCGCTATAATAAGTATAATTTGTTAGATATTTATACAATAAATATAATATGTGAAAGAAATAATTAATTAATATGAAGTCCCCAACTGGTGAAAAATGTGGAATTTGTGTGGGCGTCAGGGGTTCAAGTCATGCCTCACGTATTATATTAAAAGGTCTTTGATTGGGTTTTGGGCTCTTGGACTTTATTGATTCTAAATAAATAATTTCTTTTTAATCATTTTCGAAATTATTTAATGGATCAACTAGCCGTCGAATATGATTGTTTTAACTATCTAGTATTAACAACCCATTACCACAAGTCATTAAAATTGAAACTAATGCTAAATCATGGTGTGGGCAGTTACTTCAGTTTTCTGCCTATATAAACACACATTTGGGCACTAGAAAAACACTACAAAAAAATGAAATTCTATCTTCCTATTAAAATATATTATACTCAATTACATAAATATTTTATGGAGTACACTTGAGAGTTCCGAAAAACCATTTTGTAATTGCTGCACAATTAGTTTATTTAATCGTTGTATCCTGGAGGTGATTGTCTACAGAGGTCGCAACAGTTATCGACAGACAAATTTGCTTTAGGACATCGTGATGTCACGAGACTCGATCAGTCGATAAGTTTTTCTGTACTTTATTGTATTACAACTAGCAACATATCTAACAATCTAAAGCGAAATTTATACGTTTTTAATTAGTTGTCATTGCTGCATTAGATATATCTGTTCCTAAGTATTCTGAAAAACCTGAATTATTTGATGGAAAAAATTTTAAGAGATGGTAAATGAAATTGCGATTTTATTTGACAACTCTTAAAGTTGTAGATGCTATTGAATCTGATAAACCTGTTTCTGAAATTGCTGATCAGTCTACTGATAAGGAAATATCAGATTTAGCTAATTGGGAACATAAGGATTATATGTGCAGAAACTATATTTTGAATTGCTTGACGTTGGATTTATATGATATTTACTGGTCGTGTAAATCTGCTAAAGAATTATGGAAGTCATTAGAAAAGAAATATGTAACTGAAAATACTGGAACTAAGAAATTTGTTGTGGGAAAATTTCTAGATTTTAAAATGGATGATATTAGAACGGTGGTAAGTCAAGTTGAAGAATTACATATTATAATTCACGAAATTATTGTTGAGGGATATAAAATATATGAGGGTTTTCAAGTGTCTGTTATAATTGAAAAATTATCACCTTCTTGGAAAAAGTATAAAAACAGTTTGAAGCATACAAGAAAAGAAATGTCATTACAGGGTTTGATTATCAGAATTAGAATTGAGGAGGATAATAGAATGGTAAAACGTAGGGAGAGACCAGATTTGGATACAAAGGCCAATCTTATTGAAGGAAATTCTTATAGTAAGAAGTTGTTGGAAATTTTACCAAAAGCCAGAACTTTAAAGGCAGAATCAAGGGGAAGCAATTCATAGGAAAGAATAATCGGTTTAAGAGTCTATTTAAAAATAAAACTGTTGGTGATTGTTTTGTTTGTGGTAAACCAGGTCACTTTGCTAAGGATTGCCGAAATAGGAAAGGAAAAACTGTGAAGCATCAGGCACATATAATAGAAGAAGGAATTTTTTCTTCTATGGTGACGAAGTTAATCTAGTAAGCAACATGACAAACTGGTGATTAGATTCTGGAGCTACCAAACACATCTATTGCATGAGAGGTGCATTTTCTTCATTCACTCCTATAGTGATGGAGAATGTTTGTTCATGGGGAATACTTCCTCCTCCAAAATCGAGGGAAAAGGAACTGCGACACTATAATTTACTTCTGGAAATATCCTTAGTTTGAAGTATGTCTTGTATGTACCTGATATTAAGAAAAATCTAGTGTCTGGATCTATTTTAGTCAAAAAGGGATTTAAAATTGTATTTGAGAATGGTTAAGTTGTACTGCCTAAGGGTGGTACTTTTGTTGGGAAAGGATATCCAGATGAGAGTCTATTTAAACTAAATGTTTCTATGATCAATAATAAAGCTTCTACTTCTTCTGTTTGTTTGTTGGATTCTTATGATTTATGGCATGCTAGACTGGACACGTTAACATGAATTCTATTAAAAAATGTTAACATGAATTCTATTAAAAAATTAATGAGATTGGAAAACATTCCTGATTATGCCCAAAGAATAACACGGTAGTTGTAGTGCAACTTTGGGGTGTCGTATCCACTGGGAGATGAAAAAATATTTAAATAATAAAAAGGTGATGAAGTGTTCTCTTAAATGTGTAGTAAAATTTAATGTTGAAAGGTGAAATTAAAATCAATAATTTGAAGCAGTGAAGCGTCGGAATTTCCTCAATTGGATCGAATTATTCACATCAATTATTCAGTTTTATAACTCAATTAAATGCTTTCATCCCGGCACTCTAATCGGAAGATATATCGTGAAAATCAATTTAATTTACAAATGTAATATTAGAATCTAGACTTATGACCTATTCGCTCAATTTTATTGAAACAAGATCAAATGTCGATCTTATACATCAAGCATATGGCAGTAATTAATCCGCCAATAAAGTGAAATTGAGATTAAAATTCGACAACTAGTTCAATCTAACAATAGAAGAAGTATGATTGTGAACAATGGAAAAAGCATGACCGAATCCATGAAAAATTTTGTAAATGTTAAATTGAATTCAATGTAAATTCAAGAGAATGAAAATCTAAATTATCGCATTGTTTGACAATGAAAAGATCAAAATAAATGAATAAATGACATGAAATCACCAATTCCAATCAAGTTCATTCGTTGCTTCATCAAGATCTTTAGTTCCTCATGTGTTTCTTGAGCAAAAACCAGAGTAAAATCATGTATGGAGGCGTTCTGGGGTGTTATGAGTGGTATTTGGGGTTGAAAAGTCGTGCAACATATGTTACCAAAGGAGTTTGAGTTGTAGAAGGAAAATGGAGATTCAGACTTCGAAGTATACCATGCAGTCGCAAGGAACAATTGAAATGAGGCCTAACCATGATGGGGGCAAAGAGCTTGCAACTCTTTGTATCGCTCACATGTTTGCTATAAGGTTTCACTGTCTTTTTGAGTGAATGAAGAAATTTGTTTCCTTAAAGCACTAGTTTTATGATGAGGAAAATATTTGCTGAAGAAAGCTTGAGTCATTTCACCTTATGTTCCAATCGAACGTGGTCTCAACGAATACATCCAGCTTTCTGCTCTATCTTTAAGTGAAATGGAAAAAATTTAAGCTTGAATGCATCCATTGTACCATGTTGATTGTGGAATGTTGCGACCACCTCTTTAAATTCTCTAATATGCACGTATGGATTTTTATTTTCAAGTCCATGAAAAGTGGTAAGAAGTTGAATCATTCCCGGTTTAAAGTCCATACGTGGCATATTAGGTGGAAAAATAATGTATGATGGTATGGATGTGCGTGTGGGATGAAGACAATCATGTAAAGTCCTAAAAGGTGCATCATGCTCACTATCAGACATAATGTTGTGTGATGAAGTGTCAGTTTTAACACATGCAGAATCAAAAGTAGGGTTAAAAAGATATTCAAACTCTAAATTAGGCATGTCAGCATATCTTCATCGCTCTTCTCGATACCTGCTCATTAAACACAAGAAAAAAAAAGTGAAAATAAGAAAAATACAATAAGAAAATTAAACTAACTAAAAACGAAAGTAAAGGAACGATGTCACCATTTACAGTCGATCCTTATGTATTTTGTATCCTCTTCTCAGCAACGGCGCCAAAATTTGATTACGCCCAAAGAATAACGCGGTAGTTGTAGTGTAGATTTGGGGTGTCGTATCCACAGAGAGATGAAAAAATATTTAAAGGGTAAAAAGGTGATGAACTGTTTTCTTAAATGTGTAGTAAGATTCAATGTTGAAAGGTGAAATTAAAATCAATAATTTGAAGGAGTAAAGCGTCGGAATTCCCTCAGTTGGATCGGATCATTTACATCAATTATTCAGTTTTATAACTCAATTAAAGGCTTTCATCCCGGTACTCTAATCGGAAGATATATCGTGAAAATTAATTTAATTTACAAATGTAATACTAGAATCTAGATGTATGACCTATTCGCTCAATTTTATTAAAACAGGATCAAAGATCGACCATATACATCAAGCATATGACAATAATTAATTCGTCAATAAAGTGAAATTGAGATTAAAATTCGACAATTAGTTCAATCTAACAATAGAAGAAGCATGATTGGATCTATGAAGGATTTAATAATTGCTAAATCAATCTCAACAGTAAATAATTGAAATTAAAACTAAAAAAATAGTTTGATTGAACATTGGAAAAAGTATGATTGAATCCATAAAAAATCTTCTAAATGTTAAATTGAATTCAATGTAAATTTAAGATAATGAAAATCTAAATTATAGCATTGTTTGACAATGAAAAAATCAAAATAAATGAATAAATAACATGAAATCACCAATTCCAACCGAGTTCATTCGTTGCTTCACCAAGATCTTTAGTTCCTCATGTGTTTCTTGAGCAAAAACCAGAGTAAAATCATGTATGGAGGCGTTCTGGGGTGTTCTGGGTTGTATTTAGGGTTGAAACGTCGTGCAAGATATGTTACCAAATGAGTTTGAGTCGTAGAATGAAAGTAGAGATTCAAGCTTCGAAGTGTACCATACAGTCGTAAGGTACAACTCCTTGCGATCGCAATGAACAATTGAAATGAGGTCTGGAGTTCGCTGAACGTCTCTGTACGACCGCACAGCAAAAACACCATGCAATCGCATGGTTTTGATGAAATTCAGTGAGACAGTTTTCAATATTTTAGCCATAACTTTCTTTTTCGATGTCGGATTGAGGTGATTCAAGTTGCCCTGGAAAGCTAACTCAAAGGGATACAACTTTTATTTAGATCTCAACTTCCAATTTGATCATCTAACATGTAAAAAAATCGGTCTCAAGATGATGTTGAAAACCGGTGCAAAACTTTTCAGCTTGAAAGTTGATATGTGATAATGTTTTGGCTATATTTCATCTCTTTGGCTCCTTCCTTCATCCAATTGACCTCTAACACTCTCGAATCTTCATCACAAAGTTGGAAACAAGTTTATAACATTTGTACTTTAGTACATGAACTTTCGTTTTCCTCCATTTTGGTTTTCTTTCACTTGTTTCTCCTTATTTCCGCCGTATTCGTCCATTCGCAACCTAAACCAAAATATAAGTGTACTTAAAACATTTATGTGCCAATAAATTATGAAAATAAAATTATTAGTGGATGAAAAACGTCATAATTGCACTATTATCAATTCCCAAAACTAACGATTTTCCAAATACTAAATGTGAAACGTGTGTTGAATCTAAGTATGCTAGAAAATCATTTCCACATGCTGATAGAACTACTTCAGTTTTAAGTTTAATATATTTTGATTTATGTGATTTAAATGGATATGATACTCGTGATGGAAATAAATATTTTTTAACTTTTATTGACGATTATTCTCGATATTGTTACATTTTTCTTCTTAAGAGTAAAGATGAAAGTTATTCAAAATTTATTTCTTATAAAACTGAAGTAGAAAATCAGTTAGACAAAACAATAAAAGTTTTAAGATCTGATAGGGTAAGAGAATATTTAGGTGATCTTAATCAATTTTGTGTTGATAATGGTATTATTCATGAGCCTACTCCACCCTATTCTTCTCAATCTAATGGTGTAGCTGAAAGGAAAAATAGAACTCTAAAGGATATGGTCATTTCAATGCTAAACTCTTCTGGATTACTTTTTAATATGAGGGGAAGCTCTTCTTATTGCATGTTATATTCTTAACAGAATCTCAAGTAAGAAAAACGATAAATCCCCTTATAAATTGTGGAAAGGTAGAATACCTTCATATAAATATCTTAAAGTGTGAGGGTGTTTAGCTAAGACATATATTCCAGCACCTAAGAGAACTAAACTTGGTCCAAAAATTGTTGATTGTATGTTCATAGGCTATGCTCTTCACAGTAATGCTTACAAATTTTTAGTCATTGACTCTAAAAATATTTTGATTGAAAAGAACACAATTTTTGAAATTAGAGATGCAAAGTGTTTTTAAAATAGACTCCCTTTTAAAGAAAAGTTTGCAAGACCAAGTAGCTCTCTTAGTATTTCTCCAAGTGTTAGAGATGAGCCTATGGAATTAGAAGAAACTGAAGTTAGAAGAAACAAAAGACCTAAGACTACTACTTCTTTTGGTCCTGACTTTCTAACCTACTCAGTAAAGGATGATCTTAGTACATTTGATGAAGCTACGTCTTCGTCAAATTCTATATTTCGGAAGGAAACCATAAATAGTGAATATGATTCCATTATGTCTAATAACACTTGAGAATTAGTAGACTTGTCTAAAGGATTTAAACCATTGGGTGTAGATGGATATTTAAGAAAAAACTTAAACCTAATTGTTCGATTCATAAGTTTAAAGCAAGATTTGTAGATAAATGTGATAAACAAAAAGGAGTTGACTTTTTTTATACATATTCACCTGTTACTAAGATTGCCTCTATTAGGATATTAGTTGCAGTTGCTTCGTTATATAATCTTATTATACATCAAATGTATGTCAAGACTACTTTTTTATATGGAGATTTAGAAGAAGAGATTTATATGGACCATTTTGAGGGATTTGTAGTAGAAGGCCTTGATGATAAAGTATGCAGACTTAAAAAATCCCTTTATGGTCCTAAACAAGCCCCTAAGCAATGACATGAAAAATTTGATACAATTTTGATATCTAATGGTTATGTGATAAATGAAACTGATAAATGCATATATAACAAATTTGATAATAATTGTGATGTTATAATTTGCTTATATGTGGATGATATGCTAATAATAGGAACTAGTTTAGATGTGATTAATCAGATGAAACAATTTCTGAAAAAACACTTCGAAATGAAAGATTTGGGTGTTGCTGATGTTATTCTAGGAATTAAAATACTAACACATTCCGAAGGAATTACTTTAACCCAATCACATTATGTAGAAAAAGTGCTTAAGAAGTTTAACCAATACAATTGTATTCCTACTAAAACACCTTATGATGCAAGCCGTCAATTAAGAAAACATTCAGGTTCTAGTGTTTCTACTTTAGAATATGCTAGAGTGATCGGTAGTCTTATGTATCTCATGAACTGTACCAGACCTGATATAGCATATGATGTCGGTAGATTTAGCAGGTATACTAGTAATCATAACAGTGAACATTAAGATGCTCTCATTCGAGTCTTGAGGTATTTGAGATACACTCTAGACTGGGGAATACATTATACTAAATTTCCTACTGTACTTAAGGGATATTGTGATGCTAATTGGATTTTCGATACCAATGAAACTAAATCTACAAGTAGATATGTATTTACATTAGCAGGTGGTGCTGTATCTTGGAAATCCACTAAGCAAACCTGCATTGTGAGATCTACTATGGAGTCAGAGTTCATAGTATTAGATAAGGTAGGTGAAGAGGCTGAATGGTTAAGGATTTTTCTTATGGATGTTCCTTTATGGTCCAAACCACTTCCAGCTATCTGTGTCCATAATGACAGTCAAGCAACTATTTCAAGAGCTCAAAATTCATCCTACAGTGGAAAGTTTAGACATATTCGTAGGAGGCACAATAATATGCGTCAGCTGCTTAAGGATGAGGTTATAGCTATTGACGATGTGAAGTCAAGTGATAATATTGCTAACCCATTAACCAAATGATTAGCTAGAGAGTTAGTTCAGAAAACATCGAGGGGATGGGGCTAAAGCATATTACAAACTAGATCACCTATAACAGAAACCCAACCTTACGATTGGAGATCCCATAGACAAGGTTCAATGCGATAACAAAGTTATTGGAGTGATATGTGGGGTACTAAATTGAATTTATTTCAAACCCCTCCCTATGATGAGTAGTACCAACTGTATTGATTAGAGGATGAGCAAATGCTCTTAATGCTTACTATAGCTAATATTCAGCGGGATGTTTAAATACAATGCACTCTTGATAGAAGCACCTATTTGAATGTGGAAGTGGGGCCGCTTCCTATGAGAATTGAGGCTAATTCGCTAGAGCACTCAAAAAACTCGGGAAAGTTAACGATCGAAATGAACACAATCGCAAGAACTCAATGATTGTTTTAGAAGTCATGCGTGTGTTCTATTGTCTCAGTTTGCAACTATAATTGTGGAGTTCAAGACATAGTTCACTCTACAGTTAGCAAACTCGATAGAATATATAAAGCCAAGGTTCAAGTCGATAGACACCTAAGCCTGTGTTATTTCTACCGTACTCCAGAATTGTATTTATATTCATCTTATTTATTTCATGTGGGGGATTGTTAGATATTTATACAATAAATATAATATGTGAAAGAAATAATTAATTAATATGAAGTGCCCAACTGGTGAAAAATGTGAAATTTATGTGGGACGTCAGGGGTTCGAGTCACGCTTCACGCATTATATTAAAACGTCTTTGATTGGGCATTGGGCTCTTGGGTTTTATTGATTCTAAATAAATAATTTTTTTTAATCATTTTCGAAATTATTTAATGGGTCAACTAGCCAGTAGACTGTCTAGTATAAACAACCTATTACCACAAGCCATTAAAATTGAAACTAATGCTAGATCATGGTGTAGGCAGTTACTTAAGTTTTCTGCCTATATAAACACACATTTGGGCACTAGAAAAACACTACAAAAAAATGAAATTTTATCTTCCTATTAAAATATATTATACTCAATTACATATATATCTTCTGGAGTACACTTGAGAGTTCCGAAAACCATTTTGTAATTGTTGTACAATTGATTTATTTGATCGTTGTATCCTGGAAGTGATTGTCCACAGAGGTCACAGAGGTCACAGCAGTTAGACACACAAATTCGCTTTAGGACATCGTGCAACTATATTGCAACTAGCAACATATCTAACATAACCTTCATTCAAAATTTCTTCAATTTCCTTGCAACATATTATACAAGGGATTTATTGTAATGCACTAGAATTTTTACATCACATGTATACATATTTTGCTAGTAAATCTAAGATTATTAGAACTTGTTCACCCTTATGTGTAACCCCTTCGGCGCTTCAACTCTTGGGAATTGTACAATCTTTTGTCCTTCAATTTCTTCCCATCTGTATCCAAAACAATTTCATTAAGTTAGAAAAACCAAGAAAATATTCAAACTGAATTTAAACTTTGACCACTAAACTTAAATATTTGTTAAAATAACGAAAAGCTGATGTCAGTTCAATACATGCATAACTATATTGTATCGTGTTCTTTCATGAACATAAATGTAGTGATCAAATTGTAATAACTCGAGGGGAAATTTATATATTTAAAGATTACCTGTAAGTGGTCACAAAGTAGTGAAGGAAAGTAGATATTGTAACTATTCCCAATTCTTTTCCAGGGCAAATCCGGCCTCCTCCTCCAAATATCAAGAAATATTTATGCCCCTCTAAGCTCTTATTATCCTACATTTACTCAAATTTGTAAGACGGGATCAGTGTGTAAGCTTAGAAGTGTCAGGGTCATATGGTCGGACCATAAGTGCTAAGAAAAATTTTCTTCCGAACTTGCTGAAATTAATAAGGCGTTAAATTTCGTAAAAGAAAGAAAATAACATATGATCTCTTATTGTTGTACGTCTAAAGGAACAAATTAGATTAGATATTGTTTATGTTAACTATAAATTGACACGATTTACTCTCTTTTGTGTACGTGATTGTAGATTTTTGAGAGGAAAATTGTAAGCCTTGTATTCTCATATGGGTTGTTCAAAGAGTATAAATCGTTGGGGTGTGGTAAAACTTAGGATATTATTATGACCATACAAATATTTTGTGGAAAGTTTTGATAATTCAAATAAAGGGATTTGATCTCAATTTCCAACAAGTTTGTTGTGCCTAGATAGACATTCTAGCCCAGTGGCCCACCTGATGCGGGCGGTGAGTGTAGAAGTGTCACCATTGCCTGAAGGCCAGGCCATGAGTTGGTCGTGCTTGGCTGGTCTTCCAGCCCGGTGGCCCATAAGGCACACCTGGCGCGGGCTATTGGGTGGGTGGGGGTGAGTGAAGATCGGAAGTAATTAAACCAACTAACCAGCCATCTCCAAGGATTGAACTTATAGGGATCTGGATATAGGAAGGGATCGTAGTTGATCTCTCTAGTGTAGACATAAATTCTCCATCCTTTAGGAATAACAAATCCTGAATAGGGAAAGAAAAAAGGTTTATGAGAAATTGAACAAATAAGGATCCAAATGCAAGGCATTACTTGATCTTGGGGGAAAAAAATACAGATTCAAATTAGCATCAAGTAGAAATTTCAAGTCATACCGTTTAATTCTATTGTTCTCGTTGTCTTTCTGAGCACCCCATTAACAACAGTAGCCAGTCTCAAAGTTTCGAAGATGACCTATTAGAAAAGCAACAATGAATTACTACTACTTGTACCATGCTAGCATGTTTGGTAGGTTAGACTATCTCGTTCAGTATACACATATTGAATGGCAAAAGAATATCAAGAAGAGAATAAAGCAATTTTCTTACAGCTCTAGTAAATGTCATGCACTTGTAATCATCCCAATCGATTGATTCATCTGCTGTTTTCCTCTTTCGGATTGAAAAATGCTCATCCTGCAAGAAAAATAGATGAAAATAAATTAGCAGCAGCATAAAGGAACGAAGGAAAAAGATGAAAATAGACAAATAATTACAAAAACTGTTTCACCCTAAGTTCTTGAAGAGCTTCGGGATGATCATGGAGATACTTGACAGCCATCATAGAAGTAGTAGAAACAGTTTCATATCCAGAATACAGAATCGTAATTATCTGATCGTATATTTCCTCGTCATTAAGCATGTACCCTGAATCCGCTCCTCTTAACAAAATATCAAGCTTGTCATCATATGCCACTGGAGATTCTCTCCTCCTCTCGACTAATTCTTTCAAAAACTTCATCACATTTTTCCTTCCCTTTAAAGATTGGTTCCATATTAGTTACAAAATGCATTAAAAAGTGAATTTAGTCACCAAAAGGTCTAGTAACTATTATCATCATCATCATTGGTATACCTCAAGTCCATGATAATATTTGGTGCCTGGAATGTTGATTGGCAAAGACAGTGATCCTAGTAACAACTTATCAAACTCGAATTTAAAAGCATCATATATCGAACTCGATTCAACTTCTGCAATCATCTTGAACGCTATCAAGAACGTCATCTGCAACATGCAAACAACTCCATAACATTAACCAATACTTTCCAAATGATCAAATGATTTATTTCTCAATTCCATGTACTTTGTTATAATTTGGATGTAATTCGAATTCTTTTTTGAAGATTATTGAGAATTTTAATTAAAATGTAAGTTGAGAGGGATTCTATTTGGAATGCTATCGTGAAGTCCTATTCAAATTTACTTGGCAAATTCTAGTTAAAATTCTATTTGGAAGTCTCATTGGGAGTTGGAATATGTGTTGAACTTGAAGATGTTGAAATTATGGAATGTGGCTTTTTCTCGCCGCATTTTTGCTAGCATGGGGTTAACTGAACGCTCGAGTGCCAAAAGCAGTGAAGCTAGCGCCTATTGGCACTAGCCTACCACTCGAGCAACAGTGTTTTCGGCCTAGGCACGTTTTTCGCATCTTGATGAATTTTCTTGTATTCTACTTCAATTACAATTCTACTATTAAGATTTGGATGTCCCATATTTGTTCTTTATATATAGTTGGCTCTTGATTATGAGTAAGATTAAGTTAGAAACATTGTAAATACAATTTTTTTGTATTATTTCTCTATATTATAATAAAATCTCCTTTACTCAATAAATTATATTGTTCTTGTGTTTTTTTAGATCTTTACTTTTTATTGTAACTATAATATCTTATTTTCTTCAATAAAGTGGTATTGGATTAATTCGTTATTATCTTAGTTTCTCAACAAACTGGTATCAGAACTTTTGGTTTTGAAATTTTTGGGAAGATCGAGATTTTGATCAAGTTAATAGATAAACTCGATATTTCGTGATGGCAATAATGAAGCATGATATTCCGTATTAGATTGCAATACAAGATTCTCTTTGTGATGGTAAAGATGCGAGCAGTACTTGCTCGGATGGATTTGGACGTGCGTTGTTAAGATTTAAGAAGATGCCCACAGCTTGGACTCTAGAGGAGAAACAACGGAATGATCGAAAGGCCGTGTCTCAAATGATGTTTTGAAGAAGAAGTTAGTCTCTGCATTATGCTTAAAATTGGAGTAATTATGCATGATGAAGGGTCTTACTAGCAAATTGCATCTGAAGCAACGTCTATATTCTCATCGTATGACAAAAAGTACATCTTTTGAGGATCACCTAATTGATTTTAAGGAAATCGTCTCTAATTTAGAGAACTTGGAGATCAAGTATGATGAAGGAGATTTGGGATTGATTTTATTGTGTTCATTGCCGGCTTCATACATGCCTTTTAAAGACATAATTATATATAATTATGATATTCTCACTATCGCAAAAGTCTATGATGCTCTATAGTTAAAGAAAAAGATAAAGCATCTTGTTGCATATGAGGTTCATCGAAATGGCCTCATTGTTGATGGTGGTCATGCAAGTAGCAAGTCAGATCTAACTTCAAATTTTGTATTTATTGCAAGAAAAATGACCACTTGATAAATTATTGTATAAGTTGCATAATAAAGCAAAATTGACTGCAAATCAACAATTAGAAATTTCAAGGGAAACAAGTATTACAAAAAACCCTAACAGTGATGTAGAGCTTTTACTTATGTCGACTATAACTCCAAATATGACGAGCCTTGAATTCTTGATACAGCTTTCACCTTTCATGTCTCTAATCGAGATTTGTTTTCAGCATATGAAGAAGTTTCAAAAGGTATTGTGATGACTAGTAATAATACACCTTGTCGAATAGCTGGTTGATCAGGTTAGAATAAAGATATTTAATGGGACGATTAGAATACTTGATGCAGTGAAACACGTTCTAGATCTGATGAGAAATCTTATCTCCATAATTACTCTTGATTTAAAATGGTACAGGTGCACTATTGGAAGTATAGTCCTGAAGGTTAGAAAAGGAACCCGTGTTTTGTAAAGAGACATAGAGAATCCCGTTTATATATCTTGCAGTGTTATACAGAATCTTTGAATAATAAGCATATTTTAAGAACTCGGGTGGATTTGGAGTTGAATTCTGTATTGTTGGAGTCTAGTTTAGGGTTTTCTTTTAAGAATACATCTCGGTTAAATCCGCCCTGCTACCATCATCGGCTATGTCATTGTATTCAATTGCCGGTAATAAACCCATTTTTTGCCAAAAGACTCCACATAGGTACAATTCTGTTGATTTAGTTGATAGTTTGAATATGGTTAAAGGTGTTGATTCTAGCAAAGATCCTTCTTTTGATGCATTCAGTTGTGATTCTGTTATATGGTTTATTTCAGTTTTGTTTGATGGTCATTAGATCAATTTTGCCTCTAATTAGGGTAGTAGAGGTGGAGAGTATTTCCAATTGAAAATTTTTGATGAAGAAGTTCGTTTGTGTTTTTCATTAAAGAGATTAAAATTATTCCTTACACTGAGATTTATGTGTAGGTGGAGAATTTTGTTTTAAAGTTTCCTCATTGCTATGGAATTCGCATCAATGTGGATATTGTTATAATTTAGATGAAACCTAAATATTTTGTTGAAGTTAATTCGAAATTCTAATTAATGTGCATGTTAAAAGGAATGTTATTTGGAATGTTATTGTGGAATCCTATTTAATTTTACTTGGAAAATTCTAGTTAAAGTTTATTTGAAAGTCCTATTGGGAATTGAGATTTGTGTTGGGTTTGAAGATGTTGAAATTATGGAATTGAGGGTTTTCTCACCGCATTTTAGCTAGCCCGGGGCCAGCTGGACACTCGAGCACCAAAAGCGAAGAAGCTGGCACTAGCCTACCGCTTGAGTGTCGGGGCACCGCTAGTTTTTTGGGTTACGACGTTGCTAATTTTTTGGGTTTAGACGTTCTCTGTTTGTTAGGTCGAGGCCTTTTTTGGGTTTGACTAGTTTTCTTGCATTCTACTTCAACTACAACTTTACTATTGAGATTTGGACGTCCTCTATTTATTTCCTATGTATAGATGGCTCTTCATTATGATTAAGATTAAGTTATAAACATTGTAAACACAAATCTTTGTATTTTTTCTCCATATTCTAATAAAATTTTATTTACTCTGCAAATTACATTGTTCTTATATCTTTGAGATCTTTTGGCTATAATCTTTTATTTTCTTCAACAAAGTGGTATTGGATTAATCGGATATAATTTTCATTTCACAACATATTGGTATTATATAGTACTTGAGAATACAACAAAATTTAACTTATTTTTCTTATTGAATACTATCTTAAAATTCATACTCACATTCTTGGTCTTTTCTTGGATATCAACAGTCGAACTGTCCCAGTTGCTGAGATGAAGCCTCACATATCTATCGATTCTTGGCAAAAGCCTGTCTTTGATCAAAGGAGTTCCTACAAGGGACAGCATATTGCTCCTAATGTGCTTATGAGTAGAGCCATATACTGCAGCAATGTTGCATTTCCCTAATATGTCCAACATGGATTGTGGATAGCCAGGAATTAATCCCTTTGCTTCATTCAGAAGTACGTATCTGTTGAGTTCTGGATCCATGGAGATAATTGTAGGACTGCCCAATAAATGGGTCTTGAAAACATTTCCGTACCTATCAGCAGATTCAACGAAATAAACTATTTTCTTCTTCTCAAGGATAATTAAATAAATTAGAAAATATTTAACTTGCTACATGTTTAGTATAAAGTATTAGACCTTACTCAACAGTCTATGCAGAGGATGATTCAATTGAATACCAAGAATTTGGGTATCAAATATCGATGAAATGAAGTAGAATACTCAATAAATGGAAGAATGAGAATATATCCACCTTTTAGTCCATGTTTGGTAGAGATTTTTTGAAAATAATTTCTGTGAAAAATGATTTTTTTTTCTGAGAATGTTTGGTTTAAAGTAGGGAAAATTCATGAGTCCACGTGCAAATTCATTTTATTAGTAGAATGTGTGATTATAAAAGATAAATTTTAAAAATAAAGTTCAAATATAAGAAATAATGAATCCTGGTTCTTACTATTAAAGAAAAACCCTAGCTAATATGCTAAACCAAAACAATCTCTACGAAATTAATCTCACCTAATCAAATAAAATTAATACTTATTATAATATAAAGGACTCATTATTACTAATTAACAATAATATAACTAAAATAAAAACAAAGGGTACCCTAATTTCATTAATAGCACAATACATAAGATTTTAGTTCTTTTAAAAAAAAAAAATGTGCAATATCGTCCAATCCACTCTACCGACGTGAATAGAAGTGCAATCTTATGTACAAGGGCCAGCATCCTGCATAAGTTGGAAGGCTGTAACAGAGAATGATTACTGATAGTGATGGCTTAACCCTAATGTATTAGTATATGAGATATTCTACCAGATTTCTACTAGAAAGTCTTAATCTGTTTAGGTACAACATAATTTGATAATCATAATGGATCAAGCAGAGTAATTTTTTAAAATAAGAAATGGACAAAGAAAATATTGCAAACATGACTACTAACACTCATAAAATTAATCACCATTCTCATGTTCATGAAGATTCCCAAACTGTGAGTAATCCATTGCGAATAGTATAATTCGCAAGGATTTTTCATTTTTGTAATTCGCAACGAATTAGAAACTTTTGCAGACAGATTTTAGCGGTCGCAAAACTGAGTTACCTAGCTGTAGTGTCACTCTCTATTGCAACACTTTATGAATCAAATGTAGATTTCTTATCCTTGCACAACCTTTTACAAGGAAATTTTTGTGCACAAGGATGGTTTCATTTCCTCGTGGAAATGAACTGTAAAGGCAACAATTAGTAAAATAAAAAGTTGAAAAATGGGCAGTGTGATTCCAATATTAAATTCAGATAACAAATTTATATAAGCTAATATAAAAAATAATTTTCTAATAAATGAAGCCAACCTCGCTCTTTGATTCTTCATGAATTCTGGCCCTTGCTTCAAGAACTCGCTAGTCTCACCAAAAAATGGCCACCCCATGGTACCAGGAGGCAAACCCCTTTTACTGTATTTTATTTTATTCCATTTCAGCAGACAGAAGAAGAATAAAAGGCCCAAAAACAGCACAGAAATAACCATTAAAACCTCCATTGATGCTTTCAAAAAGCTTTGAAAAACAGACTGAATAAGTAGTTTTATCTGGAAAACTACATGCAGTAAAGAGGGAGAAGGCTATACTGTAGGCTACACCATGCACCATTCATAGATATATATAGGCTCTTTCTTTAAAGTCTCTGAGGGGCAATAAATATGTCAAAATCACCAAACCTTGTCCTTAAACAAAAATACTGTAAATATATATAATAAATGTCATTCAAGAAAATTAAAGGTTGGTTTGGAGGTGGTATTTTCTTTTGTGTTTTGTCTTCATCCGGATAAGGGTGAATGCTAAACCCCACCTAAGCACATATGGACATATATATATAAAATTTCAATTCTAGAATTTTGTAATAACTATGATGAATAGAGGCAGATATTAATAGTATTAACATCCTCTACACTTAATTCAAATCCTTTTTGAGAGACAAGTTGTGAAGGAATTTTTAAAATTCAATCGTGCTGTGTAAGTGATGATAAAATTGATATCGAGTGATTTGCCAATATGAAAATTTGTTATGATTATTAGCAAACCACAGATCAGCACACTCAATAAGAAAGCACAAGATTCTTGGAGGAAAAAAGTGAAAGACTCTCACAATATTGCCAAAATCAGTGGAGAGACGTTGAGGGGTGTTGGAGCTCTAACGACAATATGTTTAAACCATAATAATGATCCAGCAAGTCCTAAAATCAGGAAAAATCAGATCAACATGAAGATTTACCAGTTTCGGCTAATATGGAAGATTGCAAGTAAATCTGAGATATGAGGACCATTTATACCAGATTTTATGGGATTCATTTCATTGTATTACTAGTTTACATATTCCCTTGTAATGCCTAATGGTTCACGTTGTCAATCATTGAATAAGAGACATATCAATTTAAGCTTTCTTCTTCCTCTCTTTTATCCTTTTCTTCTTCTATGATCAGTCGTGCAATGCTTAATGTCTATGTGACATTCCCAAAATGTCCAAGAATTGAGAAAAAGCTTTGAAAGATCTTCACGTGAAGAGAGTATAGCGTGTTTGCTGAAAATTAGAAGTATATAAATTACTTAGTTTCACGGCAAATTCGTTAAGTGTGACAAAAGCTTTCACTACTTCACCAAAACCCCTTCATATAATAAATCTCGACTCTTAAAATAGCAGCATGAACCTCGTACAAATGCACACAATTGAACCTACTACATATTTTTCCATATTGTTTACTCTAACTAGTATACTACAACAATTAATTATTAACTCATTTGTTAGAGTGCATTAATGTTAGGACCACTAGGCGATATTAAAGCCATTTCACTAAAAAGCAATCTAGAGTATCGACCACTAAATTTTGACACCTAAAAAAATAGTCATTAGATTATAAAAGAGTGAAAATCAAGTATCTGAATCAATTGAAAATTAATTGATTTCTTCCTTATGAAGACTCAATTTCAAAGATTCAGAACAGTTGACAGATAAAATTCATAGAAATGTTTGTTAAGAACCGTAAAAGTTTTACAGGAAACAATGGCAAAGTATGATGTTGATGACAATTATCTCTATAATTTATTTTTGGATTTTTGGGCTTAAACACTAGTGAATATTTGTGGTCCTAATTTGTTAGAGTAGGCCCCACCTCTTATAATCATATTTTATCTAGTGCATTTTTTTATTTTGTTCGTGATTTTTTCCCGTATTGGGTTTCCACGTAAATCTTGTATTTTTGTTCTTAATTTTATATTGCATATTCTCGTTTTTTCGTAGCAAATTTTTTCCGTGCCGATTCACCCACATAATTTTTATTTGACGACTCGTCTACCTGAATTGACTGGTGGTGTTGTGGGCTATAGTGGGAAACAAAGTGAGAAGCAACGATAACCACAATAGCAATGGTGTGAACCCGTGTAGCTAAGAACTACGAAACCCGCAATGGAATTGAAATCGAACCCAAGAAAGCCAAAAAGTCAAATTTTTGGATTTTCTTCGAAAATAACGAATCAAAATAACCTACAAAACATGAACGAATGTTGACCCTTTTAATTGGATATTTGAGAATCTCACCCGATTGATATGAACGCCATAAGAATGACTCGGATAAGTTCGCAATTGTCCAACGAAGAACAATGGATTTAAAGCAAAATTGCCTCGCAAATTAATTCTCAATAATAATGTTGTGTTCTTAATGAAGAATGAAAGATCATATTTATACTAGCCTTAAAATCAAGCTAAAATCGTACATAATATTCCCAAGATTATAAAATTAAGGTAAGAGTATAATTCTACTGCAATTAGAAAATCCGCGAAAAAGGAAAAATATTGTCTCGCTTTTGGCCCATGCGACCACATGGTTTTTCTACTATGCGGTCGTATGGTATTAATTTTGAATCCTCTTTTTCCTTTTGCAGAGTCTCGTGCCGTTTTCGAAATGTACTCATGGCGGAAATCTGATACTCGAGCTGAAAGTTCTGCACATTTTCATCAACACTGCTTGAACGGAGTTGATCCATTTGGTTTCTTCTTCCGAGCCCAACATGGAACTTGTTCCTTAGCTTGTTAATTTTGACACTTCGTTCACCATAACTTGAGAAAGCAATTCAATTGCCTCTTTTACCCACTTTGCCCTCGAACGTGTTATTGGACCTCCTTCGATAATCAACGGGTTTTTCTAGAGGCTTGACTTTGACACACTCAACTTCGTGCTCACATTATCCTCTCCCTCTTCAAAAGAATTCGTCCTCGAATCTGTATCTGCATCAAACAAAGCAACACTAGAAACATCGAAGATAGGAATTATAATATACTTACCCTAAAAGTTCAAGTTGTAGCCATTGTTCTTAATCATGGCAATGACATGTAATGGTCCATCTCCTTTAGGGTGTAGTTTGGACCTCATTTGAGTTCGTATCCGCCTCTTTCGTATGTACAACCAATCATCGTCGCGCATCCTTCATATCTCACCATTCCTAGGTACTAGTAGCAATGAGACTGCATATGGACTCATGTTTTCCTTTATATCCCCTTTTACATTCAATCCCCTGCATATGAATTCCTTCTATTGCCTTTGAAGCTCATTTGTCTCCTTAGGGAACATATATTAAACCTCCTATAATAAAGAAACAACCAAACTATGGTGGGGTTAGTTAGTTTCAACCACAAGTTGATGCTCAATGCCTGGATTGGTCGATATCCCAATAGGTTTGTTCTCATGGACCAAGTTTTCGAAATCCTGCAGGACAGAAATAGCTAAATTAGGGAATAATTTGTTAGTTCTCACTAAAGCCCTCTCAATTTTACTCTCTTTTTCATGTAAGCTCACTTCTAACTTTTCTTCTCTTTGAAAACTCTTTTTTTTTCCTTCATGTGGCTCCACTTTTCTTTTTGCCATCGCTCTACTCTCATTTTCACTCTCTATTTCTTTTCTCTCTTGTGGCTATACTATTTTGGTAGCCACCTCCCTATTTTCTTCTTCACACTCTTGTGGCTCTACTCTTTTTTCTTTACTCTTAGTCACCTCACTTTTTCCTCTCTTGTTTTCTTGTTGTAAAAGTTCAATCTCACGCTCTTTTTATCTCACTCTTTTCTCTTCCTCACTCCCCAATTTAAGTTGATCTTCATACACTTGTTGTGGTGTCAATGGGACAAGTGTAGTAGATTTTCCTTCCTTAGTAAAGTTGTACCTATTTTTGTAACCATTATGTATCACATTCCTATCGTATTGTCATGGTCTCCCCAATAAGATATGACCTACATGCATAGATACTACGTCACACAATATTTCGTCATGATAACTACCAATTGAAAGATTTATCAACACCCTTCTATTCACCTTAGCTTCTCCTCTATTGATTTCATCACTCTATCTTTTTTCACTCAAGACTTTCACCCCAGTACTTCAAAGAACAAGTTCGAACTCAACCGGGAATTATTCTCGTAGAATTCAAATCGAGATTTTGAGAATTTTGAAGATTCATAAAAGAAAAGGAATTGAACACGAAGATTGGAATGGAATTTGAATTCAAAGAAAGAGTGGTTTTGAATTTGACACAATACATAGCGTAATTGGCCGATAATTTCTGAGATAAATAATAATAAATATACTTTTTTTTTAATTTGACTTTTCACATAATTTTTATTTTATAAATTTTCGAAAAAAAAATTTTGACTTGGAATTCAACTATGACACTGGCAAAGAAAACGAAAATTAATTTGTACACAAAAACGACTTTGATTTTTTTATGAAAAAATTACGAATCAAAAGATTCAAATAAAAAAACGCAAGAAAAGGAAATAACGACTCAAATGAAAAAAAAAAAAAAAGGAAAATGATGTAACTTTGATTATGGAGCCTAAGCTCTGATACCAACTGATGTGAATTCGCATAGTGAAGAATTACGAAACCCACAACGAAATTAAAATCGAACTCAAGAAAGTCAAAGAACCAAAGTTTTGGATTTGATTCGAAAATAAAGAATCAAAAGAACAGTAAAACATGAACGACTGTTGACCCTTTTGATTGTATATTTGAGAATCTCACCCGGTTGATTTGAACGCCACAAGAATGACTCCTGATAAGTTTGCAATTGTCTAATGAAGAACAATGGATTGAAAGCAAAATTGCCTCGCAAATTAATTCTCAATAATAATGTTGTGTTCTTAATGAAGAATGAAAAATCCTATTTATACTAGCCCTAAAATCAAACTAAAACCGTGCATAATATTCTCAAGATTACAAAATTAAAGTAAGAGTATAATTCTATTGCAATTAAGAAATCCATGAAGAAGGAAAAATATCGTCTCGCTTTTGGCCCATGTCGCCGCATGGTAGAAGTGGATGTGGTCTCATGGTTCATTTGAAATGCTTTTGGAAATTTTTGCATGACTCCATGCGGCCGCATGGTTTTCTATTGTGCGGTCGTATGGTATTAATTTTAAATCTTTTTTTCCTTATGCAAAATTTCATGTCATTTTCGAAATGTACTCATGGACGGAAATCTGATACCCGAGCTGAAAATTATGCACGTTTTCATCCACGTTGCTCGTTCGCTGCTTAAATGGAGTTGATCCATTTGGTTTCTTCTTCCGAGCCCACACATGAAACTTATTCTTTGGCTTTTTAATTTCAACACTTCGTCTACCGTAACTTGAGCAAGCAATTCTATCGCCTATTTCACCCACTTTGCCCTCGAACATGTCATCGGACCTCCTTCGATAATCAAAGAGTCTTTCTCGGGACTTGACTTTAATGCACTCGACTCCGTGCTCACATCAAGCAATATCTAAAGAGCGGAGCAATCACCCTAAACTTTTTCAATGTCATTTGGTAGGGTTACGGTTGGATTAAGAAAATAAAAAGTTTTGAGAGTAGGGTAATGTAGGGCAGGGTAGTGTTGAGGGTGTTATTGTGAAAGAAATGAAGTTTTAAAGGTTTTAGAACTATGGTTGGCAAAAATAAAAAATTTGGATATAATCTGGAAAAAAAAAGGTTTGGGATCACAGCTACAATTATTCCTTTATAATTTAACCATATTAATTAGATTTAATGGCTCTAGCAATGAACTTGGACGGTAGAGGTTTTTCCGCACGTAAAAGGTCATGTAAAGGGTTTTTCACTAATGTGAAAGGATAAGGGGTATTCCACAATAAAGGCAAATATCGGTTGGGTTTTGTGTCAATTACCCTTAAAAAGTATTTGAGAAATTTTAATGCAAAATAGAATATTTAACCTCATATATCGTAATTAAGTTAATAAATATGGAGTTCCTTGACACCGATCACGATATATCTAAGTCTTCTTTTGGCAAACAAATATATAAATAGTTTATAAACCCAATTAAAGTCAAACATTAATTTCAACTACACATATCAAGTTTCTCATCAAAGTACATTGTTTTAACTTTGAACTACTAATAAAAAAATGGACAAGTTTGATCAAAAAGAAAAAGTGTAATTGTTTCGCGCGAGAAGTCGCTAACAATTAAAAAGGATTCAGATGATTGTGTAAGGAACAAATCTATTGAGACAAAGTCCCAACGAATGGTGTTTTATTTGTGACAGTTACAGTTTACAAGAAGCGAAATGTCTCCAAATGGCACAAGCACACTGAACAATTGAAAGTTAAAAGTTAAGAAACGAAAAGGAATGAAATTACATATTCTCTATTCGAGAGTGATTTGATCGAGGGCTTCCTTCCATGCTATCTTTGTTCTTTTATACTTTCTTAACAGTTTTCTTAGAGAACCATTTAAATCCATTATCGCCCTATAACTACCCACTTTCTTCATAGTGGATGACTTGTTGAGAAACTACCGTCTTTAACTGTTGTCATTACTCTCATTATTTAAGTGCTTTTAACCGAGATTCTTGGATCGTGGTTTATGATAGGAGTGCTCGTTAAACCATCTCAATAACCGTTGCCTTGGATGATCTACAAGACATTACACTCACCCAACTTTTGGGCGCACCGCGAACTTGGGCGATAATGATGCTATACTCGCTCAAATCTTGAGCAAAGGGCTGGCTTGAGCGATGGTGGGACTCTGCTACATAACTCTACCTTGGGCTTTTATTTGGACTTATCCTTCAAATCTCAAAACTAGGCTCCATCCTTTGGACCATTCGATTGGGCTATAATTTTGGTTGTCAACAGTAATCCATTAAAAAAATTAAAGTTAAAAGCTCAAAATAACAACAAAAAACTAAACCAGGCTCATAAAATAAAAACTGTAAACTAATATGAGATGTCAATTTTTCTGACTTAACTACTAATTACTATCAGCTAAATGTAATTATGCTGTCATCAACTGCAGCCTTAAACCTTTTTCTGTATCCTAAACGCCATTCTTCACATTTATTTGGCAAAATAATAAGCTGAAGGACAAAATATTAAGATTATAACTTTCAAAATTTCGAGTTTTATCGTCCAAGTATTTGAGAAATTTACTATTATTTGTTGCCGATAATCTGAGTAGAACAAAGATTTCTTCAATTTGAGTAGAACAATAATTCCTCAGGGATCCTTAATCCTTCATAAGAGTGATAATCATCAAACCTTCAATTTGTGACACCAATGTCGCCAACCTATAATGCTTTGCACACGATGTCCTGACATGATGATAAACATAATTTATAGGGATGGCAACGGTTCGGTTCGGCCAAAATCATAACCGCACCACCAAATTTGTGGTCATACCATAACTGCACCATAACCACGTAAATCGGTTCAGTTAATAACCACAAAAATGAATTATTTTTTATAAGTCCAAACTCCAAATGTCAAATTAAGAAAAATTATGAAGAAAAGCCAATAAAAACAATACTAAACAAATTTAACAAACAATATCACAAAAAAAATGCAAACATCCCAACTTCCAAAAGGAAAAATTCAAATTTAACACACAACATCATCAACATAGGTCAAGACATTCACTCTCAATCTATTACACAAGTTACGAATGAACTTAAAAAAAATTGACACAAGCTTATTAAATTAAAGTGTCCATCTTTATTTAACAATCATGAACTTAAATGTATGGATAGAACATTATAGTCCAGAAGCCATCTAAGATTGCATGAAAAAAATTAACAACTAAGCTATATAAAGAAGCAAACAGAAACTAAAGTCTAATCTAGGCAAAATTGTTTGTTCTCATTCTCACTTTGAATTCAAGAAACATGTTAATTGTTTGCTACAAGGAGAGCAACTATGAAAATTGGTTCATCAAATCATATCTTTAAAAAAAAAAAAAAATCTAATTCATGATAGAATTAATCAAAAAGCAGCAAAATAACATGAAAAACAGAGAGCAATTCAAATGGCTTGAAGCAAAGTTGAGCTCTACTCAGTCACTCAGATAAAAAAAATTATGAAAATCAAGCTGAAATGTTGGACTGCTAATACATATATAAAACCATCCATAATAAAACACTTGCGGCATTAAATTTCACAGTTATATAAAAGCATCCCTAATAAAACCTTTGCAGCATTAAAATAAAAATCAAGCACCCATTTTTCTTTTTTGAAATTATAATCTGTACATAAAAAAAATCAACAATAATCCAGTTATAATCTGTACATAAAAAAATCAACAATAAAAATCAAGCACTCGTTTAATCTGAATAAAAAAACGACGACGAAACCTTTTGTACAGGAGCATCGACTGGGTCTTCTGCCGTTTCTTTCTCGGACAACTCAAGTCAGGAAATGGTGACGGAACGGGCGAGTTCGACCATCGACGACGAATTTGGGTGGAAGATTAGGGATTGGTCTTCTCTTCTACTTTAATTAGATGGGTAGGGTAAGCGACCAAGGGCAAGGGTTTTAAATTTTAATTAATAATACGGACAGTAGGACAATGTGACATTGAATTGGTCAATTGGGCAGTGGGCTGGGCCTTGCTTATTAGGTTAAGTTTTAGTTAATATTAATTGGGCCAGAATTTTGGGAAGCCAAAAAAAAATAAAAAATTGTCCAATTAATTTTGAGAAATAATAATGGAAAGTCCATTTGTCCAATTTTTTTTTTAACGGGTAATCGATTCGATTCGGTGCACCATAACTAAATACCATACCCGCCCTTAAATGAAGCGGTTCATTAAAATCAAAACCATAACCGCTCCATTGCACCATCAGTTCAATTTTTTTCGCCCAATTCGGTTCGGTTAACCACGATTTTCGGTTTTCACAGTTCGAATTGTCATCCCTAATCATTTAGTTATTAAATGGTCACGCATAAAATGACGTGTGATGTCTAACTCGAAAGGTAAAATTCTCAAATAAGCACAACCTTTAATATAAATTGAGTCGACAATTCAGTTTTTGAAATAAAGGAGATCATTTTTGGACAATTTTTATCCTTTCAATCAAATATTATGTGCGTGTCCCGTAGATATTAAACGTTCAACAAGCAAAATTTCTTTCTTATATTTATTAATGTATCCTAACTGTTTGAGCTTTCGTATGGGCACTCTCCTGAATAATTGAATTTGTAGATGCAAATATAAACAAATATGATTAGAAAATTGAATTAATTGAACAAATATTAAAGTTAATTATAGATTTATCGTGTTATATCAACCAGCCATGACTAGTTTTCGTAACACTTAACACTTGGCCCATGAGCAAAACATCACATACATGAGTCACTATAGTAGAGCCAAAGAGTTAGAAATTGAGCTTTTAAACCTAAGACCAATTAGGGTCACTTTAGTTAGTTAAGTATAACGGTGTTAAATAGGTCGGGTCTAATTTTGAAGTTTTGTCCATAAGAATGGCTATTTGAAATGAATAACGTGAGTTCCGTGGTGCCCCCATCCCTTAGGGACAGGGATACTCCACCTAATCGAGGAGGGGGGTTTTTGGGCAAAAATTGTTGTACTTGGTAGGCAGGATTGCATGGGGATATATTTATTTAAAAAGAAAATCAAAATTTGTTTGAAAATTAATACCATGGCTCCAACCCAATTTTTCTATTCTTTTTTTTTTTTTTTTTTTGGCCCAAGTTCATTGATCCAATTCTCAAATTACTTAATACAATTATCCAAATTACCTATTGTCCTTGAATGTACAAGAAAAAAAAAAAAAAAAAGAACATAAAAAATTCTCTGGATTAGGCGCCCCACCCAGGTGTCCACACGGACACACACGTCACTTTTATTTTTTATTTTTATTAAATAACATTTAAAAGAATATTTTTAAAAAAAAATCTTAGGTTTAGCTTTTTATTTTCTTTGACTCACTAAATAACTTGTGATCTAATTCTAATAGTAGGTTCAAAGTTTTCAAAATGCCCTTGGATAACCCAAAACTTGAAAATCACTATTCAGGCATGCGTAGTCAGCAACACGCCATGATGTGGTGTTATTGATCGCCGCATAATGTGACACTAATGTCCGTGATCATTAGGGGCGAGGGGAGAAGTTGTGTCGACATAAATTTAAAGTTAACTGTAATAACAGCAAGTTTGTGCAATGAATACAGGACATTGGAAATTGAGTGTTGGAAGCTAACAAAAAGCTTGCCTAAGGAGTTAGGATGCTTTCTACCATGGTAGATGATAATCAAAATCCATTCGATTAAGAAACTAGGTGCCGAAGGTGATAACAATGGACAATGAAATTTCAGCATATTACGAGAGCACTATCTCAAGGGTTGTCTATCCCTTGGGGTTGAAGCTTCGTGGAGTTCATATTGTAGACATTATCTTCACTAGGGATCAAATAGATTGTCATTTGGAAATTGACAGCACGAGTTATGAAAATTATGATTCATTGGCCAAAATACGTCTATTTGTGTCTCTTGGATTCCTTTTGCTAAATCTATTACAATGGGGCATGCTTGTAAGCACTCACCAACTTCTTTGCTGCTTTCATTCAAACAAGGGAACAGCTATGGGGCACAAAATGAGCAATCCTTAGGGACCATTAGGGGCACCTAAGAGCCCACTAAGGAGACCTAAAGTACTTGAGGATGGGAATCCATCGAGCGACATTAGGCCTTCTTAACCTTCATTAGGCACTCACACGGGCAAGAGGTTACCTATAACACATTGCTATGCTCCTAGAACTACGTTAAGTATACGATAACACTTTTAAGCCAAACGAGTTATCAAGGTAAGCACTTGAATGCTAACTCATCTGCATTGACTATGGTTCTAACCTTGTCGCATGGTCCATTGGCTAGAAATGCAATCGTTGATGATTTCGCGTAGTTTGGCGAATATGGCAAAATGTCATGGGAATACTATATGAAGACACTTCTAATTAACTATGGATTAATGGATTGCCCTACTTGGACTAGGCACTAACGAAGGGTTAGCGACAAGCATTAAGATAAAATTGTCGTAGAAAGTGACGAGCACAAGGATTACACTATTGGGCATGTGAATGACTCCAAATGCTTCGAACGGAGCTAGGAGAGCTCTTTCCAACGAGTATGTTTGAGAAGACCATATGTTGTGAAACATAGAGCATGCAAGCAAGCTAGAAGATGTGAATTGCATATAAGCGAACGTCTTGGCACCAAGTGTAGCGCATTGCTGCTTATAATGTTTACATGTTAGTGAGTTTCACGGACGAAATATGTAACTAGTCATGTCTAGACTCGCGATGAAGAAGATGAGAGATAATTGAAGAGATAATTTCTCTGAGACTCAAAAATCAGCCCTTGATACATGAATTTGCGTATATAGATAAAGTTTATTAACTTCGGTGGTAGAGACTCGCAGTCCACAATTCTAACTAGCACGAAGGCACTAGTAATTAAATTTAGGCGTGTCGGTCCACGACAAGATAGTCGAAGTCTAAACAAATCCAAGGACCTAATATTGAACCCGATCTAATATCAAATGCAGGGTTAGTCCTTTCAGACCAACGGATCGAGAAATCGCGGACTCTTAAACGGATCGAGAAATCCTGTCTCTCTCACTCACAAACACATAAACACAGAATACCAGAAGGTAGGAAAAGATGCCGACGCTAACAAAACTTTTCTCAATGGAAGAAGCGTCGCAGCACAACACCCAGGAAGATTGCTGGGTCGTCATTGACGGAAAGGTCTCTTTTCATATACAAGTATCAATTTTTATTTTTATTTTTGTAATTTTTGATGTATATGTTTAGTGGGTTCCTTTAGTTCGGTTCTATTTAGGATTAACATTATTTTTTTACTATCCCTTTTTGATCTTTTGAGGGGGTTTTTTGTATTGTACTTCAATTTAGCTAAAAGGGATTTTCATTGTAGTCTTTTTTAGAAGTAACTGCTTAACTGATCGGTTAATAGATTACTATTAGGTTTTCTACTTAAGATGATATAGTAATTTATAATGACCCCTTAGTGATTTTCAGAAAGGCTCTACTCTGTGTATTTCAATTAAGCTAAAATGGTTTTTTTCATTGTAGTTATGGTTAATAAATTTTGTATTTGGAGGCTTGGTTGCGTAAAGTTTTCCTTTGGGTGAGTGTATTACGATGTCTTTTGTGCTTTATGTAGTTAAACATCTCTAAATCCTTTAATGATAAGTTTCAATTGCTTTACTAAATTAGTGGAGCACATCTAGTTGAGGTTCAACTTTTCGCCAGAGTTGGGTTTAAATTAGGTTTTATTTTATGAAATCTAGTTATCCACCTATTAGATAATGTAGATGTGCTCTGTAAAACCTTGAATACTCAGTTTCATTTTCTTGTTACCCCAAGTATCGTCTGCTATGATATGTCCATGTTTTGCATCCTAAGGGTTCGATCAATTGGAGAGTTGATTTTTTCACGATCAGATTAGACTATGTGTAATAGACACTTGAAATGCATATTAGGTGCAGATGCACACTTTTCAGAAATCAGAATAGCATAGCAAATTGCTATACATAGAACACTCACTGGATTAGGACCAGGCTTCTGATTAGCTATATTTACAAAAAAATTAACAGATAGCAAAGACAAAAGCCAATATCTAAATACAAAAGGGGTTATAGAAAAAAGAATTAAACAGATTACATATATGATATTCGAATAGAACTTGATGAGTATAAATTTGTGGAAAACCTCAGTTCAACCAAATGCTGTCGACAATGTAACCCAAATATCAGCAACTGAAATTTCACTATTTTTTTTCAGATAATATACAGAAGTGGAATCCAGTGTTCAAAATAACACACTAATGAAAAATAAAAGGAGATCTATACATAAGGAGTAGAGAGAGGAGAAGTGAAGTAGAGAGAGATTTTCCCCCAAAGAGAGGGAGGGAAGAGATGCTAACGGTCATGAAGAAGTATATGGTGCTATGATGGAAGGAAGAAAATGGATGACCATTAGACAGGAGGGAAAATGGAAGTTAAAAGAAGGAAGAGATGAAAGATGTTTGTTACTTTGTCTGGTTAATTTTCAGGAAATGAGCAACAGTTCTTAGTGAGGAAAGAAGATAGAAGACTAAAGTAAAAGAAGGAAATGAGAGGGAAGGAAGGTTTTGTCATTTGATTTTTCAGAAAATTAGAGTTTTAGGATAGAGCGGAAGTGGTCTGATTTATGAAATCATATAAAAATGAAAAGCAAAACAGAAAAACACACAAGAAAAATTAAGAGCGGTTCATCTCTTCAGGAGGGCTGGCTCGTGGCATGGTCCATTCCTAAGCCATGTAAGCTCTGGAGCCCAGCCCAGTTACAACTCTAGCTATAAGGGTTTTTTTTTTTTTTTTCCTGTAGTTTCTCTATTATATGTTTTCTTGTAGGTTTCTTCGTCCCCCCTTGTGTTTGTTATAGGTTTACCCTGCATTGTCCCTCTTAGTTTAGAAATAACCTTTTTTTATTAGGATTTCATAACAGTCCTTGTATATCGGGGATGACTATACAGATTTTGTAAGTATTTTCAGTGTATTTTGGTCGCACATATCAAATTAAATTCTAATGCAGGCTATGACACTGAATGAATATTTCCACCTGATCAAGGAACTGTACTTCTCTCTTTACAATCAATTCGATCAAGATTTCAGACAATCATTCACACTTTGCTACCTATTAATGAGTTGATTATTGTTGGGTACAATATTTAGAGTGTGTTTGGGCCCCATTGAAAAGATAGGTTTTGTAATAGTGGGTTTTTTTTGGAGAATGTGTGGCTAAAAAATTGGAAAAAGTTTTGGGTTTACGTGTAAATTATTTTATTGGAAGAATGTGTAGTTGAAAATGAGTTTGAGGAAAAATGAAATTTTTTAGAATGGAGCTCAAACAAGGGCTTATTGTTTCTAGGATCTTACAAAGTTTGTACATGTAGTGAGGTAATCAAACTCCTGCTAAAGTGCACATTTGTCGATGGAAGTAAACCTTTATAATGTATCAAGTCTTTTAGAATTTATGCACGAAATAGTTCTGACATATACTATTTTCAAGGAGAAATATTTCACCACTGAGCAGTTGATTATAATTCTAATGCAGGCTATGACACTGAATGAATATTTCCACCTGATCAGGGAACTGTACTTCTCTCTTTGCAATCAATTCGATCAAGATTTCAGACAATCATTCACACTTTGCTACCTATTAATGAGTTGATTATTGTTGGGTACAATATTTAGAGTGTGTTTGAGCCCCATTGAAAAGATAGGTTTTGTAATAGTGGGTTTTTTTTTTGGAGAATGTGTGGCTAAAAAATTGGAAAAAGTTTTGGATTTACGTGTAAATTATTTTATTGGAAGAATGTGTAGTTGAAATGAGTTTGAGGAAAAATGAAATTTTTTAGAATGGATCTCAAACAAGGGCTTATTGTTTCTAGGATCTTACAAAGTTTGTACGTGTAGTGAGGTAATCAAACTCCTGCTAAAGTGCACATTTGTCGATGGAAGTAAACCTTTATAATGTATCGAGTCTTTTAGAATTTATGCACGAAATAGTTCTGACATATACTAATTTCAAGGAGAAATATTTCATCATTGAGCAGTTGATTATAATTATGGTTGTGTTACATGTACATAATGGTTTACATATACATGATGTGGTGCTATATGATTGGGTGAGAATTTCTTTAATCAAATAAAAAATAAAAACTTCCTCACTTTGTTTGACGCCTCATCTATATGTAAACCATTATGTAACCCAATTTTGTACAAATAGCATTAGTCTTATAATTATTCTTTTTTCTTGGCTCCATTACCCCCACAAAAAATGTTGGCGTCTAAGGAGTCGTTGAGTTTTAGGATTCAGTTCTCCTGTCGAATTTTTTAGTACATTCTTTTTTAATCTCATTTGTTCTCGAACCTTCTCTTATGCATTGCCAGGTTTATGATGTGTCTTCATATTTGGACGAACACCCAGGTGGAGATGATGTCTTACTAAGGGCAACTGGTACGAGTTTGTTATATTCTGTATAATTAAATTATTTTTAATAGAGTGCAAGTGCCTTGTAGATTATTCAATTCAAAGTAAATACACATCGGAACCACAATGAATGGGTTTTGCTTTTCTTCTGAAGGAAAAGATGCCACCGATGAATTCGAAGATGCTGGGCATAGCAAGAGTGCAAGGGAACTTATGGAGAGTTTCTGCGTTGGGGAACTAGACCCTACTGCCCCAGCCATTCCTAAGCTGGAGATTGTCTCTAAGAATCAAGAACTTGATGGCATTTCCCAAAAGGTCATTAACCTCAGTAAACAATACTGGGTTATTCCAGTTGCTGTTGGCTTATCAGTGGTGGTTGGCTTCCTGTACCTGCGCAAGAAGTAAAAGACGTCAAGTTCTCAGATTAGAATAAATTATTTTTCCAATTTTGAGCAATTAATACACTAGGGAATGAAAAAACTAATCCCATGTTCTGAAACTTCAAAATTGGAGACCATATCAATTTTGTTAGTCATTACCTCAAGTACGACCGAGGCCATTTAAACCCGGATTGACATACATTCTTATAGAATTGCGACGCATGAGACTGATTTGAAGTTATCAGTAAATTGCGTTATAATCAGAATTTATTTTCTTCGTACTATCAAGTGCTTTTTAATCTTATTCTATGTGAGTTTAATACACAGCACTATATTTTACTTAGAAATGATATGGAGCAGGTAAAGAAACTGCTTATAAGTTAATTTAAGTTGAAATTTGTGGGTGTTTCTATTTCTTTACTTGTGTATGTGATTTCTTGATATGAAACAGAATAAAATAGTTCAAATATTACTCATTGAAAACGAGTGGAGAAGAAAATGATATTTTTGAAAAATAATTAATGCCTTGTATTAGTGTATGAAATTGATTTAACATGTCCCACGACCTTAATTTAAAGGGAAGCCTCTTAAAGTCGCCTCAATTGATGAAGATTTCTCTAACTTCTAAAACCTCAGATTCACTTCTGAATAGGATGATTTTAGTTTTCTTTTCCTTGTTAACAAGGGATTTTGGTTAAAGAAATCTTAGATTTTTCAGATGAATAATGTCATATATCATCATTAGTTTAAGTGATTGTGAACTTCCTGATTTATCATTCAGCGTATTAAAATGCATTACGTCATTAGACGATAAATCGGGCATTCACTATTATCTAAACTGATGATGCTATGATAAATCACGATATCACAAGTGACGTTCGTTTTATCAATAAGCTTTTATTTTTGTTCGCGTTTAGACCATTGTCCTCTAAATTACAACTGTAAGTTCTCTAGGTTGTTTGATTTCCTTTTTCATTTACACGTGGATCTATTTCATTGAGAAGGTCAAGATTTTGACACATCCCGACCATTCTTCTCTAGAAATCAAAGAAATTATCTCAAATTATTACAACGGCATATTTGATATTCATTACCAGATAGGTTATCTATAAGGACATCAAACAATATTCCAACTTTCTTTTCCGTCTCAATTATATTCTAGTGTCGTCACCACCAACGTAACAATCCCTAGTTCCTAAGCCTCAACAAGAGGTGTCAATCCGGGTGGTCCAGGCCGAGTCGGTCCGCCAACATGTGAGCTCGGTAACGGTCCGTGTGAAAAAAAAAAGTCCGCCCGCTGCGGGTTTCGGACCGGTTAAGGGTCGACCCACAATTTCGGACTACAACCCAGACCCGCCCTCTCAACCCATCCGGGTCGAGCCCATACGGGTCACGGGTCGCTGTTTGTTTCGGTTTGACCTGTATGATTGTATAAATAAAATTATAAAAATATAGAATTTTTCATATTTATAGCAGAAAATATATATTTTTTGTTAAATGTAGACTAAGAATTGAACAAAATGATAAATTCATAATTATATCAAGAAATTTTTACATAGAATTCAAATTTAATGTTACATGAATTATTTATAACTTTGCAAAGTTAAATTTAACTTAAACAAATAACAACTAAATGCATGTCTAGTTACTATTATCAAATATTTATAGCATAAGTACATCCCAACTAGGTTGGCACTTATTTTTACTATAATTATAGTTTAAGTACATCCCAACTAGGTTGGCACCTCCTTAACTATAATTTAATTGTTCAAAAATTATATTTTTGTTTTACAATCAATCTTCAGGAATTGCAAGATTTTTAAAATTTTTTTTTTTTTTCACCGGCCAGCGAGTTAACCGCGGTCCATGAAGCCTAAACCCGCAGGTCACACCTCTTTGGCCCGTGAACCGCCCGCTAGGGTCACGAGTCGACTCGCGATCCCGAGTCGATACGAACCGATTTTTACGGATCTGACCGGCCTGTCCGTCTTAACACCTCTAGTCTCAGCTAACACTTATTTTCTCAAAGAGAAGGAACTTGGCAAATCCTTCTAATAAATAGAGAGAGCAAATCAAGAGAACAAGCATAGAAAAAAGTAGATTTTCTTTTTTTTTTTCTTTTTCTTTTTCATTGCATTTATTGTTTTTCCTTCCTTGAATAGATACAAGAAAGAAAAAGGCCCCTAATGCAAAACAAAGTTCCAGTATCCCTTCACTAAATACATAGACTTCCACTTCCGCAAGTACTAAAACCTATTGCACCATCAAGTTTTGATGCAGCTGCTTGATCAAGAAACCACACCAACTTGCCTTCAGTTGGGCGCACCATTCTCGCTGGTAGTGCTGGACAATCGGGCCCGATATCATCAATAGCCAGGTGGGCAGCCTCTGCTTTGCTGCCACCTGTCACAACTACAGCAACTTCGGAAGCGGAGTTTATAACTGGCAATGTGAAAGTGATTCGCTCTGGTGGAGGCTTCGGCGAGTCGGTTATAAATGTCACCCATAGTTCTTTCTCATCGAGCGCTGAGTGATTAGGAAACAGTGATGCAATGTGCCCATCCGGCCCCATTCCAAGAAGGATGAGGTCAAACTTTGGGCAGTCGTTAATTTCACATACATCGATCACACGAGTCCTTACGTGCTGTCTGATGACAAACTCATAATCCTCTGCAGCTTGTTCTGCTGTCACGGTGTCATTGATAGAATGAACATGACTGGGAACAGTAGGCACCTGAAATGGTAAACGCGTATACATAAAATATACAAGCAAACAAAACATATGAAAAAGGAAAAAGACGCTGACAACCATAAAAAGTGATCAGAGGAGAAATTCAATATCAAGTGCATTCTCATTTGTATTAAAAATAAATAGAAGGTAAATCAAAACTGTGAAAAAACAACAAAATGAGCAGTTCTGTTTTTTGTTTACATTGTCAAGACGAATTACAATATTTTAGGTTTATTGGTTTATAGAGCTTGGTATAGGTACGTCAAATAACGTGGAGATAGGCTTCTCCTACAAGCATCTATTTGGCTATCTATTTGAAGACTGAAAGAAAATACTTGGAATACAAAATTTGAACATAGTCATAGCCAGCAAAAATCCTAATGTTCAAGCATATTGAACAGTTCAAAAATCAGTAAATAAGAATTCTGCACGGAATTTCACTCTAGGCAGACCTAAGGTGTATTATTATTACCACTCGAAGTAGCTGTTCTTCGAGTCGAGGTCACATTTTCAGACAAATTAATTGCCTAACTCCAGAGAGACCTCAAATATTAGAAATTCTGACAGATCTTTTTTTTCATGCTACTAGGCTTACATTAGACTGATGAAGACATTAATGAAGTTTATTAAAGATACTCCAAAAATGGGCCAATAACGAGGCAAATTCATTTTGTAGTGCCAGTTTTAGCTATTGAATTAAAAAGAAAACGGTTGGTAACATCCTATGCAGAAAACTAAATGAGACTGTTATAAAATACCAGACAGTGTCAGACCATTGCTAACTTACCAAGCATAATTCCATGTAAAAGAACAGGTTATAGTACAGTGAATGCTTTTATTTACTAATGACATGTTTGATATGGAGGATCAGATGGCACTAGATAGCACTAGCTATTATTCAAGTAAAAAGAAGTTAAAAATTTTGTTTATTACACTGTTTAATACCAAACCTGTAGAAAGTATATCTGGTATGTTGAACTCGATTAGACACTACAATGAACAAGGTTCAAATTTCTTTTTCTTATTTGATAATGTTCAATCCCATCCACCCTGCCAACCAAACAAAGAAAAACATGTCAAGATCATAATTCCTATTAAAACGATCAATATCCTTGTCAATTTTCGAACTTGAAGATCAACAAAACTATTGCCTCAAATAATGACTCCATAAGTCCATGTGAAGAATCGCATACAGACTTCTATTTCCCTTATTACTCTATGAGGCACTCATCTCTCGTCTTAGCAAAGTTGAAACTCAAGGATTCACAAATGCCAGAACTCTTAACATTAGGATTGCTTCTGTATTTCAACCTTTTTTTTTTTTTTTTTTTTTTTTTGTGGTGGGGATGGGGTGGGGGGGGGGGGGGGTGGGAATTTCATCCTTCACCACCCTCTCATGAAAAAAGAGACTCGAACCCAGGACAATGACCTGGTAAGAGCGAACTCTTACCACTAGAACTAGGCTTTGGTTTGTGTATTTAAACTATTTATCTTGCATTAATGCCATATACTTTGTATCAGGTAGCGTGGTGAGCTATTACTACCTCAAGGAAATCATGTTACCTTATGACCAAGAAGAGATTAAAAATATTCAAGATCAGAAGTTTATAGTCTAGGAAGTTGGAAGAAAAAAAAAATGTGTTTTATGTAGATCTAAGGAGGTTCCTTTTCCTTAAAACGAGTCAAACTCAATAGAAAATATTAGAAGAGGAGGGTTAGATCGTAAGTATCATATCAGCGACAAGATTACAAACCACTTCTTGATAAATTCATCATTTTTATCTATGGGTGGAATTTGGAGAAATTCAAGAAAATGATGCTGACATGATAACTTGTAATACAAAAACAATATGAAAACTGACATAAAGATGGTTTTGTATGAATATGGAATACGCAAGGATTGAAATGGCATAATATCAATTTCACACTAATGGCACAACATTAGGCAGCAAACAGAGAGAACAATTATAGAAGAAGACATATCCACACCTATTTTTTCAAAAATAAAAAATAATATGTACCCCCTAAAACATTAAACTTTAAGCTGTATTTGGATTTATGACGTTAATCATAATTTGTGTTGGTTATAGCACAAGTAGAAATGTAAAATTTGATTATTATCTTCTTACAAGTAACTAAGAAACTTAATAATTTGATTACAACACCACACTAAGAAAAAATGTATCTATTCTATTCACAGGATTATTCTAGTTTACAATAACTCTAAGCACAAAATCGGCACACAAAAATGGAGTATTTCAGCAATGTTATTATTATAATTTTAGGATGCAAAGTAAAGTTTTGCAAAAAATAAGAGGGCTGAGGCCCTCATAGGTCATGTATGCTGATCTGCCCCATCCCTGAACCCCACTACGCACATCAACAGGAAAAGTCCGTTCTTTCAACAAAATCAAGATATGAAGTTAAATACCACCTAGAATGATATAAAGCTCAGGATGCTGGTTCGACGTCGTAAATTGCATATGGCCAAATCTATTGTATTTGCATCAGCCACTTGGCTTTATACTACGCAAGATCTCCATTTTATATATAGAGAATCGTTAACAGAGATTGCAAAATTGGATAAAAATTATGCCAGATAGCCAATCAAGGAGTCTGAATGAGAGAATAGTACAGATTGGGTCCGCAATAATCACGGAAGATGACAATTAACCAACAATAAATTTCAAAAGTCACCAGGTCAACAGAAGAAGCAGATAAAATGTAAAAAGTACCCTAGAATCAAGAAAGATACCTTGGTCAAAAGATTATCTTTAAGTAGCTTATAATTGCTATCGACATGGTTTTTTGCTACAACACGCTCATCAGCCCAAAATATATGCCACTTGGCCCATTCAACAGTTTTGTTGAAAGGAGCTTCACTGAGTTTTCTGCTTACAATAACAAGTGCTTTATGAAAAGGAGAATGACATGTGACAAATGCAGGTAACAAATGCACTTACATACCTCATCAAGCTAATAAGAGAACCACCAGATAAAGCAATGGCAAATGCACCCCGCTCTTTTACAGAAGCCTCGGATAATTCTGCAATGTATTCTGCCAAATCGGTACTTAGCTCGTCTGTGTTTTCATGAATTCTCAACTCTTTTCCATCCTTTTCATCCCGAGAGAGAGCCATTCTTATAAAAACACTATACTCAAATGGCAAAAAAAAAAAAAAGGAAAAAAAAAAAAAAAATCTATCTTTTAGCCCAAAGAACTAACCAAAATCATGCAAAATCAACTCCTTACTGAATATTTAATTAAGCATTGAAGCTACATAGTACTCATCATATGACTATGTTTGGCTCATGTTTACAAATATTTTATAAACAGTCAGAGTCACTTTTTATCTACTTATGAGAAACCCCGGAGTATTACTCACTTGTCCACTATTCAGTTCTATCATAATTTATATTTTATAAACATGCTCAATTAAATCAAAATAAAATTAAGTATCACATTTCTTAATAAAGCGAATTAACAACGTCTCATTCACATTAAATTGAATGAACTACAATTTCACAAGAAATGATCACAACCGTCAAAAGATGTAGAAAAATTACACACCCCAATCACAATCAAAGTTCCAGGTTCATAGCAATCATTCACCACAATCAAACTTTTGGAGCTTTACACTGTAAATATTACTGCATGTAATTCAAATAGCGGTGAAATTAAAGATAAAAAAATTGGAAAAAAAATTATGATTAAGGATCAAGAAAGAGAGATCAAGGCCCAAGAAACTTTAACTCAAACATGCACGTCAGTATAAGTAAAAAACAGCATTTTTATGCCAAAACCCAAATCAAAAATATATATATATAAATAAATAATCCAATTTTTTAACGATTCTACTATGAACAAGCTAATATTCTAAAGACCCACAAAAAGAAAAAACAAGAAAATGCACACATATCAATCTTTTCAATTATAAACTAGAATCAGAACCTTGAGAGAGAAAAAGAAGAGGAACTTACAGAGAAAGAAAGAGAGATGGGTGTCAGAGGAAGAAACTGGCTGAGGTGGAAGAATAGAAGATGGGTATCAACTATTTTATATATGTAAATAAAGGCTTTTCACTTTTAACTTCTTATACGTTGAAATTTTGTACAAGAATTTACATTTACAGGGAGTAAAAATTATTGATTTACATTTTACTAAAGAAAATCTGTAATTCTGTTCATTTAAATTTTAAAGCAAGATGATAAAATAGTGCAGAGTTCGAGGTCTGAGTGCGCATTAAATAAACTGATAGAATAAGACAGAGAAACCAGCCAGCAATTTCGACATGGATCAAAAGGGAAAAAAAAATCTTAAAATAATAAAATTAAATTGAGATTATCTTTCCTAAATCCCAGATTTACAGTGAATCCTATAAACAAAACATTTTTCCCCTTCAAAAATGTGATAAAACTTAATTCAAACAGCATAAAAATAAAAATAAAAAAATTGCTTTTCGTGGTTAATACTTGAATCAAAAGACTTGGACTTTTTAGCCGATTTGGAAAAAGAAAAATCAAAGAATACAAGTTTTCTTTTTCTCAGTTTTGTTATTTAAAATTCTCGAAGTGGTAGCGACATGCACGGTTTAAAATAAATTTTTTATTGTCTCTATTCCTTTATGTTTGTCCTTTATTTTAATTTATTCTTAGTGGGATTTTCAATGGGCATGTTTGTGCCCCATTTTTGGTGCAAAATACGTATTGAAATAGTAGATTGATGAAAATGTTTAGATAAAAATAAAGGAAAAATTCTTGAATTGCGTGTAATATTATTTTATTAAATAATGTGTGATTGAAAAAAAGAGAGAAAAATATGAGTAATACTACAATTACAGGTGAATTTTCACAGGATTTTCACAGGAATCCACTTGGCACGAATTTATTGGAAATGACAAAAAAAATTAAAAATTGTTTGCAAATCAGGTGCGCCTCAACAGCACCTGTAGGGATTCTGTTAAAGAATTCCTGTAGTTAAGGAATTTTCCAAAAAAATATATTATGAAAAAAAAAATGGTGATCAAACAAGCTCGTTAAACTTGTGAAAAATCTAATCTTTCTTAGCCACTTTGCTTTTTATTCGATTTTCCTTTTTCTCTGTCTCCCAAAGCTTGCTCATTGCACCTTATTGAATGTGATTTGTTGACATTTCTACTAAATCTATTTTTCATATGTTACTTTCTTCTACTTTTCTTTTTGTGAGAAGTTCAAAAAAGAAAAAGAAAATTAACTACAAATTACGATGTGGAACTTGAATCTATCTTTCTTAAAGTTTAAGTGCTTGTTTGGGAGTTTTGGGTACCATTTATGAGAGTTTTCTAGAGTATCGATTTTGAATATTAATGAGTGGATTATTTTTTAGTGATTTTAATAGTAATTTTTTTTAAAAGTTCTACTAATGTTTGAAAATTTATCATTTATCGATTCTGAAAGTTTTTTAAAAGAATAAACTTACATAGCTGCTCTTTAGTAAGCTGAACGATTTATAATTTCTTGTATGAATTTTTTTCTCCCAAGTGTTATTTTACTTATAAATAGCTTTTTACATACAAGTTAATATTTAACTTTAAAAAAATTAATTTTGTACTTTCAAATCATTTTTAAACATAAGTATTTTTTTACTTATAAGTAGCTGTTTATATTTATAAGTGAAATTTTATTTTATTATTATATTTTACTTTATAAATATTTTTTACACGGAATTAATTTTTATCTTATAATTAATTTTTTACTTATAAGTACTTTTTTTTATTATAAATAATTTTTTTAGTTAATATATTTTTTATTTATAAGTTATTTTTGAACAAAATGTGATCTTTTTGCTGTAAAATTATGAGATAATTGTTGATATCTATCTGGGAATACTTATATAAGTCATATTTACTATGAAATTGTATATTCTATTCTAATTGTAACTCTCATTTTGAACCATATAAATATAGGGCATTGGTTCTCGATAAAATGCACACTTAAATTTTGACTCTCTCTAGTTTATCTCTTATATTTCTCTCTTGTTCATTTAGTTTTATAATACATTATCAATACGAAGACTAGGGTAAATAAACTGCAAAAAATATTGTGGTATTACTCTTGAAGTATCATGATTCTACACGAATTAATATTTTCGAACAACATTATGATGGCACTCTCGAGGAAGCACACTTCTAAAAAATTATAGAACCATTCAAATCAAATATTATCATGAACTTGAAGTTTATTGATTCGAAAAACTTTGTGATTTTATTTAGTGTTTAGATCATGAGACGTTTGTAATGTATCTATAATACGTACAAATATCCAATTAAACTCATGTGAGAATGATGAAAATCAATATAATATAATATTGAATTTCGTAAATGTGATTGTAAGGCTCTTGAGGAGTGAATATTATATTACCATGCGTTCTTTAGTTTTTACCATACAAGTATTGGTACAATTGAAGTAAACAATGTATTGAATCAAAAGTTCAATAATTACAATATTTTATTGTTTGCGATTTTCAGTTAGACCATCACTAGATCAATAATGATACAAAATTGAAAATTCAAATAGATATTTAAAGAAGAAGCAAAAGGTTTTTCAATTCAATAAAATTATATATGATGTTTGCTATTTTTATGGATAATTAGTCATTAATCATAACTATCTAAAATAAAGACTGAATTCCTTATATTTCTGAAAATTTAATTAGGGTGATATATGGGGTCCGTCACTCTCCACATTGATCATCTACATATTATTTGTATCTTATAGTTACGATACATCTATTAAGTGATTGCATGATTTTCGCAATCTGAAATTTGCGAAATTAATGTTGAAATTTTAAATTATGAGAATAATTGTCAGATTATATAATCAAGATGGTGTGTCTTATTAATATTAATGAGCCTAAATATTAACATTTTAATAAGTGTTAGTTGTGATGACAATAAATGATTTAATAGTATTGTTTGTTAAACGTTTTCGATTAATTTCTAAACCATTATCATAGAGAACAAAGTGCTTCACAGCTCTATCGAGTGAATGCTATTAGCATCATGTCAACATCAAATGTTTTTTTGACATATTTGATTTATGTTCAGAGTCTAATTTTTCTATCTAATAATTTTTTATAGTGCAATATACGTACAATTGATCAACTACAAATGCAATAAGATGGAAAGTATAGAATGTTGGCACCAATGCATAGTTTGAACCCTTATACAATATCTCAAGCCCTGACGTGTTGATTGAATGATTTTTCATCGTTGGCGAAGGAATTAAAAAGCTGAAAATTATATAAATAATATATTATTATATTAGCTCGACTCTTGCAAAACACAATTTGAACCAAAAGTTCCAAAAATATTTTTTTAAATGCATTTACTAATTAAAGAGATCAACAAAATCTCAAACAACAAATTTAAATGCTCTAACTTGAATTGACGTCATATGAGGACAATTCGTTAGCATTATAATTGAATATCTATAGCATGTCTGAAGCGTGAATACATGCGAATCTAAGACAAAAATCTACAAAAGTTAATGAAGCGAATAAAGAAAATGTCTCCATTTAGAGAAGTATTAGAGGTGGCAATCGAGCCGAGCAACTCGTCAACTCGTATTGTTCATGCCCACGAGCCGAGCCTGCTCGACTGGTGATAGTGACGAGCTGCTCGTGAGACGAGCCTTTTTTAAACGAGCCACGAGCCGCTCGGCTCGTGGTTCGTAAAAAAATTCAAAATTCAGTGACTAGAACAGTCACTGAAATAAATTCAGTGACCGTTTTGGTCCTTTAATATATTTTTTTTCAATTTCATAATTTTTCCTCTATAAATACCCACCATAATCAACCATTTTTTCCCACCAACAGCAATCTCTCATTATTTACTATAGTTATACTCTCTACAATTTACATTCTTCAATTTCCATTTATCAATTATCAATAATATCATTCATTCATTCATTCATTCTATAATCATCTTCTACATTTTTTTTACATTATTTCTTACTATTTTACAATTCATTTCATACACTACTATATAATTTTCATTCACTTCTCAATTCTACATTTCTACATTCAATTTCTATTATTCATAACAAATGGATTCACGATCATTTGTTGAAAAAAAATTCGGTATGGAGAACGAAACACAAATACCTACCCAAAATCAATTTGGAAATGAGTTCTCCGGTCTCAATGAATTACCAATTCCAGAAAATATTGAAGATTCCAACGTTCGTGATAGTCATTCAATTGATTTGGATGACGTTGATGTTGAAGCTAGTGTTCCAATTGATTTGGAACAAGATGAAGAACATACATTAAATATTCCCGATGCAAGAGGGAAGAGAAGGGGGAAGAAGCAGGCAAAATGTTGTAACCATTTCAAATTGGTTCCCACTAATCGTGTGGTCGATGGACTTCCAGAAACCAAACCGGTATGTAAATACTTCAAACAACCACTGACATGGCAAAAAGACATTGGAACCACCCACCTCAACCGTCACTACAAATCATGTTCGGCCAAACATAAACTTCTTCCAGCTGGTTAAACGCAACTACAATTTGGTATTCCAGAAGTCGGTGGTATTACTACGCCACTTTCTACATGGATGTATTCGGATGAGGAAACTCGAATGGGAATGATGAAGTTCGTTGCCGCAACGGAGTTGCCACTAACAATAACGGACAACCAACATTTCGTTAACTACGTCAAAAAATATCTTCAACCCAGGTACTAAGGGATAAGTCGAAATACTCTTCGTTCTGATACAATTGCATATTTTCTTAATACAAAGCAACTATTGATTTCATATTTAGAAAAATATGGGGGGTGTGATATCTTTAACTTCAGATATGTGGGAAGGGATTAATAAGAGGGGTTATATGGCTGCAACTGCACACTATATAGACTCACTTTGGGTCATGCATAAAAAAATTATTGTTTTTAGAATTGTTGAGTATCCGCACAACGCTCAAACTATATTTAATGCTATTATGTTAATAATTAGAGAATATAAATGCGAGAATAAAATTCGTTCTTTTACATTCGACAACGCTACTGTAAATTAGATTGTTATCGATAAATTACATAGAGTACTTCAACCCGATTTCGGTGGCTATTTATTTCATATTCGATGTGTATGTCATATTTTTAATTTAATAGTACAAGACGGTTTAAAACATGTTAAAGATGAAATTAACCGAATTAGGAATGCACTTATATATATTACGTGTACACCTAGTAGAAAACAAGGATTTGAGGATTTTTGTGCAGAATCTGGGATGACGAATACGAAAACTTTTATTACCGACGTAGGCCATAGATGGAACTTCACGTACTTATTACTAAAATCATGTAAATGTTATGAAACGTATATTACTGAATTTTATAACAATATGCATGTTAGAGACGAAGACGATACTATCTTGAGTAAATCCGATTGGAATATAGTTTTTAAAATAAATAAAAATTTGACAAGTTTTTATGAGTCTACAAATATATTGTCTGGTTTTATTATCCCACTAGTTGTATGGTTCTTGAACGTCTTTATATAACTGCTAGAGCTTTTGCGAGATTTCAAGTTGACCCCGATTTTCATGCTGTTATATATTCCATGGAATTGAAATTTAGAAAATATTGAGAAGATTTACCTATATTATTTCCTTCAGCATGTGTCTGGACCCCGATATAATTTATCGGGTACTAAATTTATAATTGATCAAATGTCAAATGCTTTAACTTTTACTACACATGTTACTTATATAAATTTGGAAACGACGTTCCGTGAAATGTATGAATTATATGCTTCACGAATGGGTGCACATGTTAATCGTGTATCTACACATACTTCTCCTACTAATATAATAGATGATGACGCTGAAATTTTGAATTTATTTGAAAGCATGCACTCATATAGATTTGATGCAACTGCATATGCATGTGGTTTCTCTAGTAGTAGTAGTTTGGCTTCCACTGTATGTACTCAAACTTCCAGTCGTAATCAAAATCCAAATGCGTTGCCACATGAATTAATTGATTACTTTAGTCAACATTTGCCTACTAACAAAGCAACTAGTAAAAATTCAGAATATATCATTGAATTCTGGTGAAGTAACGAACGTCGATGACCAGTAATTTCTGCAATGGCAAAAGATCTACTAACACATCCGGTTAGCACTATAGTTTCGGAGTCTGCTTTTAGTGCATGGAAGATGGTTTTCTCTGAGGTCAGGAGTTGACTAAAAGAAGATATTTTGGAAACGTTAATGTGCGTGAAGGATTAGGAAGACGTTAATTATCGAATTCAAGATAAATATGCCGAAATTGCATGTAACCAAGTAAGTGATATTTAATTTCACCACATTATCACAATATTTTATTTTAATACCTTTATAATTTTTTTAAAAAAAAATTGTACACGTAACAAGTTGTTCGTGCACAATTTTTAACCCCGCCTACTCGATTAAAGGAAGTAGCTGGTCCCAAAGGGTTTATCTTTTTTTTTTTAATTGTAAAAAAAAATCAAAATATTTTGAAAAATGTATATTTTAAAAATTGTTTATAAAATGTGTTTATATATATATATTTTACATTTTTACTTTAGGTTTTCATTTCTCAAAAAATAAAAATTTGTTCTTATTATTTAAAAATTAAAATTGTTTTGAAAAATGTATATTTAAAAAAAATTTAGATAATGTTTGTGTATATTAGTGTATATATATATTTATGTTTAGTAATTTAGTAGTTTATAAATTTTAATATATATATATATATAAGGGACGAGCCGGCGAACCGAGCGGCTCGTTTTGGGCGAGCTTGGGCATGAGCCGAGCTTAAGCTCTGCTCGTTGGTCACGAGCCACGAGCTCAGCTCGTGCGGGTATGGGCCGAGCTGGCTCGGCTCGGCCCATTAACACCTCTAAGAAATATACTATTGAATAACATATACACATAACTAATTATAAAAACCCATAAAAGATTCAAGTACTTAAAATATTAAAAATTGAGATATCTCAATAAACTATGTTTTTACTAAAAATAAATAGAATGAGAAGAAAAAGTTAACGATGATACTTTTGCACATAATGTAACGCACCGTGCCATATCATGAATAGCGAATAATTCCAACATGATATCAAAACTTGAGATGTCCTGGAGTTAAGTTCTGACATCACCTACTTATACAGATTGTAAACATTTTAAGCCTTGAATTAAGCGTGCACGTGAGAAGGCGCGCTGAGAATATAATAAAATATAAATTTTATCTCTTCTATTACTGCTCGAGCTTTTTCATACGATAGTTCAACACACTTCAAGCTTTTCAAACTTCCACGGATCATCACTTTTTTTCCCTTTCTTATGCTATAGTATCACCTTAGAGCTTCTTTTTTCTTTTTCTTTTTTAATGAAATTATAATAATATCGTGGACATAATAGATACTTTGTTTTTTGGGTGTTGTTTTGTACCCAAATGATCAAAGTTTCTTCGTTCAATACATAACAAAATTAAACGTGCAAAATTCTACATATGTTATAACCGACAAAAATTATGACTACGACTCCATTAAATCCAAATTCGTGTAAATTAATGTTTTTTTGGGGTTCATAATACACTTCCTTTTTGTGAAAAGATAGGTATCGAGTATTATAGTATTTTTGGTTTGCTGCCTATTGTTGTTGTTCCATTACTGTGAAGTTGAAATTATGCCATTTCAATCCTTACCTGTTCCATAATTCATACAAAACCATCTTTGTCAGCTTTCATAATGTTTTTGTATTACAAGATATCATGTCAGCATCATTTTCTTGAATTTCTCCATATTCCACCCACCATAATAAAAATTATGAATCAATGGAGAGAGTGATTTGGAAATTTATATATATAATATGCAGACGTATCATATTTTCAAAAAGACAACTAAGTGGATCCATTATTCATAACCAATAGATTCATTCACATATGACGAAGATGAAGCAAACATTAGTCCATGAAGTCGATCTACAGTTAACAATCTCGTCAGTATAGTAAGTTTCAACGATGACTATATATCAATCGAGAGTATGTCCACTAGACATGACCTAAATGTTCCATACAAACTTTGGTAGACAAGACATATCGTGTCAGCAACATTTTCTTGAATTTCTCCAAGCTCCATCCACCATGATGAACTTATCAAGAAAGAGATTTGGAATCTCAAGCCATCAAATGTCAACCAACAATGGCGAAATAGGGAGGTTCACAGTGAAAAGATACTATGTAAAAGTTTGTTCCTACTAATCAAAGTCCCCACATTATGACAAATCAAGAACTTCTTACCCCATTGCAGGAATCTTAACATTATTGACGTCTGACGTATTAATGGGGCAACATTATTTTTCCTCCATTAAGAAGAAATCGTGTAGGGTCGGACGAGCAAAATCGTTGCGATGAGTTGGCCAGTTTAGTTCATAAAATCTTGTTCAAAATGATAAAGAAGATCAACTCTTTTAGTACATATAAGGGGTTAAAAAACTATTCCTTTCATCGGAATATTTGACTTTTCGATAACTACTTTTTAACTTTTTCTGGGGAGTCGATAGAATTTGACACAACATTAAAATCGATCATAATGTAAAAGAAACGCGTTAATTTCGCCTTTGACAAAAAATGAACCTGCACCTTCCATTTTTTCAAACACCTAGTTCTTGATATAATCTTTTCAACTCTTTCACATTTTTTTCCTCTGTTTAAGATCAAGATATAAACCTTTGACTTTATGAAACTGCAATTCTGATAGGCAAATGTAAGTCATTACTAGTAAGGATCTCGAGTTCAAATTAACACGAGAGCGCGGTCTCACATGTGATCTATTGTGAGTCGCTAATTATAAATAAAATATTTTATACAGACGCGTGCGACGTTCAAAAAGTATTTTTACGTACATGAGAAAAGACCGTAACAAAAATTGAAACCAACGTTCGATGGACGGAAATGACGTAAACGCCGAGTATTTAAGATAAAGTGGAACTGATCTCCATTACTAACTTTATTGAGATCATTAAAAAGCTGGATTCTGTAGTTTATTTTTAGTTCCATTGATTTTGGACCATCGATGTTGGGTATTTTAAACCAACCAATCTTTTTGAGTTGCCTTTTTCTTTTTTCTTGTTAATTCCACTAAATGATTCAAATTCAAATGATGAAACATCCATCTTCTTAGCTGAAAATTTTAAAACACATCATGTGTGATAGAAATTAAATTCTGGGGGGCAGTCCAACTTGACACATTGTGGACCATAAAGAAAAACAGTATGATGACTTACATAATTGAGGTTGCTTTTACAAATCATAAGGGGAAAAAAAAAAAATACCTAACTTTTATTTGAGAATACGAAAAAATATTTAATTATGTAGTAATGAATCTAACGCAATGACCAGAAATTATTCAGGGAGTCGATCGACGCTTAGTTTGTTCTCGTTTTTAAAGCTACACTATAAGTCATTTAGGTCAAATTATGAAACAGATTTTTCATATATTTTACACTAGTTCAAGCCAAAAAGTTTTCCTTACTTTTTCGTCACGTATTTTCCACCAAACTATCTTTTGAAATTGTATTTCAATTTACTAGTGACGGTCCTTATTCTAATGTCACGAATGGTAGGTCGAGACTCATACTCTTTACTAGGATTTAGTACATGTTCGGTGGGGAGGAGAAGCCGATTAATGTCTCATAATTCCCTCGATCAATTTGCTAGATATTCGAAATTTCTTGCCAACTACTTTTGAAGTTTTATAACAACTTAAAATTACTATTTCTTGGTGTGTAATGATGGTTTAGATATTGTGTGCAAGCACCTTCTTGTTCCTATACAACACTTATTGATTTATCTAATTTTTCTACTAATGCTTTGGTCAAATGCGTCGTTTTCATTTGGAAAAAAAAAGAAAATATTAAGTATAATTTACAATATATATATATATATATATATATATATATATATATATATATATATAGTTTTAATTTTTTGATATTTCCAAATAGATTCCAAGTGTGCATTGTTATTTTAAATAGAAAAAAGAATTGTGGTTTTGAGGTTATAGTTAAAAGTCACTTCCACGTACAAATTTATATGTGCAGAACCACGTGTACAAGAACTGAAGGTTGATGATTCATGGTCGAGAAAATTGATGAAGAAGTCAAATGCTCATCCATTCATAGGTCAAGTATCCTATCAAGATTTAATTTAATGCCAGAATATTCAATACGCTCATCATACTTGTCCATATAATTGAGGTTTCTTGAATCAAACCTCAACATATTCCTTTTTTTTTCCTCCATATTTTCTTCTTGTTATATAGTTTTCGTTTGATAGGGATTAAAATTCAATTAAAATTGAAAATATGATTGTTATTGGGTCTCACTCGTCTAATAAAAATCAACAATAACGACTAATTTTTCAATTTTAATCTGATTTTAATCCCTACCGAACGGGGGGCCTAATTTCAAACATATTTTAGCTTAAATTCTAGATTTAATTTTTACTCATAATTGACATGAAAATAATTGAAAAAATTGTCCATTTTAGGCTTAAATTTTTTGGCAGAAATCATAGTAAAAAGATCACTTTTATCCAGGGATTAATCTTAACTTGGGGGGGCATGTTTGTTTGTCCACTTATATTATGTTTCTTTTTCTTTTTCTCATTGCCATTTTTTCATCTGCCACATTATCCTCTCATGTCAACTACTTCATTGTGTTGTGTAAATCGGTACCAAACTTTGTGATGAACTTATCTATGTTGTTTGTCCATATGTGTGTTTCTTATGAGACTTGATGTTGTAAGAATATGCCTAGACGGAAGGGAACGAGCCGTGGATCTCTCCCGATTTATTATTAATACACAAAAACGACAACATACGCTTACGATGAGGTGTGTGTGAAAAAACTCGGAGATGACTGCAATACGCAGAAGTGTTTTTACAGATGCGATAGTAGAAATCTCAAAGGAGAATGTGCAAATTCTCAAATTATGACAGTCGAGATTTATAAATATTTTGTTTCGAATTGAGATTAATTGTGATTATGTTCTTGAATTAGTAACAAGGGGCTGACCCCTAATGCAACAAATGGTGCACGACATCATAAAAATAGAGGTGGAAGAACCCAGGCCAAACAAGTTTCTTTGGACGTTTTTATCCTCATTTGGCAATGTAAAATGACCATATACCCCCTTTACATCAGTAAAATTACCCCAATGTAAGAAGCCCTAGCCAGTCAATTATGTTTATATGCAAGTTTGATTATCTCTGTGCTTCTATATTTTTTAAATTTATGATAATATTGATGAATTAATTAGCAGAGCGATTTTCTTATTTTAAACATAGGATAAAATAAAAAATATATAGATGCAAGTTAAATGCTAGCTTAGAAAATATAATTCAAAATTACTATTACTTTTGTATCACTCATTCATGCTGATACGATCCATGGACTAAATTTGGAATTTGTAAACTTCACCCAATTACATTCATGTAGCATTTGATTTTATGTGTGCTAGCTAGCGTTGGTAACAATTTTCTCTATTTCCTTTACGACTTCCAATTGTAAAAGAGCTTGAAGACTGAAATGGACTAGATCTTTTGAATCAAATACCTCCTTCTATCATCTCGAACCCTGTTTCACACTCTGAAATTATCTCTTATTAACGTGTGAACATCAACCTCTCAAGCACGGGCTTAGGTTTCACCTCAATGGAAAATTAAAAGGGAGCGCTTAACTACACATCTTCGTAGACCCAAGAACTAAGAGATTATCCGAGTCCAAAAGGCACGGAGAATTTTTCTTTCTAATCCTGACATTAAACTAATTTGTTTGGTTCTCAAATACTATCAAATTCAATATTAATTTACCAATACAAAACTTATACATCTAAAACTTTTGTTTCTTATTCAAATTGGCAAAGCATTGTTGAAATTTTGAATGTTGAGACCCAAAAAAAAAAAAAAAAAAAAAGGGTTTTTGGTCCTAAATATTTGTAAGATATCTTGTCCAAATAAGCTACCTATCTAGTGGTCCTATTGACTTTATTCATTGTTGATGTTACATGGGCATTTTTAATGTCTACAAACTACCAAATGTTATTTTCATTAACGAGCCAACAAACTTTATTATTTTCAAATAAATGTATATTTTTTGTCAGTTTATGACAAGTAAAAGTCTGCTTCATGTTAAAGGGATGAAAACAAATATTTGTTAGCTTGTGGACCAATAAATCTATGGTATGACTAGGGACCTGCCAAATATAGACATGTCCCCTTTTCTTTGATGCTGATTTTTAAATTATATGTGGACTAAAGTTTTTTGGTTATTTTTATATTGAGAATATAGGTTTGAAATTCATACTTATCGGACCAAGCATTGATTCATGACAATAGCATTGAACTCTCTTTTAATTAACCCTAACAAGAGAAGGAAGTTGGGAATGTAAACACATTTATTGTTGAATTCACTCGATCCGATTGGACAGTATTTAAAAAATTCCTTTAGACAAGCCGATATGAAGTAGTAGAGAAATAATAGATAATGTTTAGAACATTGTCTGGATTAACAAAATTTGTAAGATAGAATGACTCGATAAATAATATTTTCTTTCTGAAATCCGGCATGGTTATATTTTTATTTTTAAAGAAAAAATAGCTAACGCCTAGATAACTATCCATGTAATGTATAGTGTACTAATTTTGGACTTAAGTGTCTATTTATTAAATATTAATATCATGTATATCGAATTTTTTTCAATTTTACACCACCTAGATACAGTCTATAGAATGCATTGAAAATGCTCTTAGACACCAACCAAGAAGTTAAAGATCTCAAATTTTATTTCCTAATCATACCATTCAAACATATTAGTAATACTAGCTGCAAGCAACGTGCAAAGCACGTTTGCTTAGTTTATATTTAATAGTTTTGTTTAAGAATTAATTTGTTATTAATAAAGATGTAATTTTTTTGGTTAATTAAATAATTAATGATGTAATGTTTATGTAATTGATAAATAATTAAATAAAGTGCTTCTCTCTGTCATCTCCAACCCAAAATCACAAACAGAAAACTCAAGGTATGTTAATGGGTAAGAAGATGAGTTTACTTAGGTTCCGTTTGATTCTTATTAATGTAGAACGAGAATGAAAAATATAGTCGTTATTGGACCCCACACAAGAGATAGAAACTCAAAATTGATAGATTGATGTGATGGATAACGATCATATTTTTCATTTTTATAGGTTTTTAGTGAGAAACAAACAGAGGCTTAAACTTTTTGCATGACTTAAGTCTTTACTCTTTTTTAAGTAATAATGCAATTCATTTTATCATTAAAGTATGATATGTATTACGATAATATATGTATATCATGTGTTAGACTTAGTATTGATAAGTGACGGGTAAATTTTCGAGGACGAAAATATTTTAAGGTGGTGAGAATGTAATACCCCGAAAATTTTCATAAAATATAATTCAATTTTTATATACTATATTTTAATATTTTGAAAGTTATGGACTAAATGATACATTTATCAAATTATATTTTATTTGTGTCAAATATTTAGATATTGATAGAGTTATCGTAAATATATGAATATTGGTCTCGTTGAATAAATCGTAATTAGATACATAAATCAGATTCTAGAAAAAGTCGATTCGGATAAGTTAGCTCCAAGATATTTTAGTTTGAAGGAATTTTCAAAAGCTAATTTATTATTATTATTATTTAATTATAATTTTGAAAGTAAGAGGGGGTGAAAAAAGATATTCCGTTAAAACAAGAAATTCCGTTAGTTTTTCCGTTAAATCAAGAAATTCCGTTAGTTTTTCCGTTAAACCAACAAATTCCGTTAAATAGCCACTTTTTATATATAGAAAGATATTTTCTTCAATTATATATTATACTGTCAATTAACTTATTAACTATTTTTGTCATCTAAACCCTTGTTTGATTCCTTTTTTTCTTTTTTTTTTCAAAATACATTTTTCTCTCTATTTTTTTCAATCACATTTTTCAATAAAATAATATTACACGCAAACCCAAAACTTTTCTTTATTTTTTAACCACACATTTTTCATTAATCTACTATTACAACATGCATTCTACACAAAAAAAAAAAAAAAAAAAAATGGCACTCAAACCTGCCCTAAAAAAGAATTAGACAATTTATTAAGTCATTCCAATGTATTTGTGAGTTAGTGACTAAGCCTCCATTCAGAAAGAATTTATAAATGGTTTGATGTATAAGTAAGTAGGAATGAGTGACGAATAAGTAAATAGTACTTTTGGATCCACAGAAATGTATGTTCAAAATTGAAGTTCGACCATTTATAAATAATTTATAAATTTTGTCAATTGTAACCTTGGTGAGAAAAGAAATGTCTCACACGTGAAAAAATGGAAACATATACACAGCTCATGGGCCAATAGGCCCAAAGATAGTAATACTTCCATGATGAAGCCTTTCAAATCCCAAAGAGAGGAGAAAAAAAAATCAGAAAATAATTGAACGACAAACTCTACGGCTCAAGTGGCCGCTACAAAAAGAAAGCCGACTCATGCCTAGTCTAGTGATGAGTTGAAACCCCTCGCCCTTGCCCTCGGGGTTGGTTTTTAAACCCGAGGGGCATTTGTAAAGCTAAGAGAAGAGGCTATTCACACAAGCTTAAGACTTGAGGAAAGCAAGTCAGTACTTCATTCTTCATCTTTGTATTGTAAAAACAAAGACTCTGGGCACATTATGTATATCACTTGGACCATGAGGTTCAGCCCTAACTCTTAAAATTCCAAGAAGGATAGTAAGTAATTCTCACAAGAACATTCTTTGACAACATACCCTCATTTTCTACTTAATAGTTCCACTCGAGATCATAGATATTAAATGTCGAAGTCAAGAGCCACAGATTTGTTTTACAAGGACTTTCCTAAAAGGAAGAACACCTTTATTAGTAACTAAGATATAGAGTTACCCGTTTAACGTTAGCATTTGGCAGTTTTAGTCTCCAATCTTTCTGTTTGCGGCTCATTGGCCTGCCTTTTGCAGAAGGGTCTCTGTTTTCCTTCACATCTGCCATCTTCCAGACACAGCTTCCCAATTCTGTTTCAATGGAGTCAAGAAAGTACACTCCAGTCTTTTCTGAGCATTTAGCATCTGAATCTTCCGTATAGCTTACCATCATTGGCATGTCTTTGAACCTCGACAAGTCATCTGGTACTCTCAGTAGCCTATCCGCACCTGGACTTGATACCTCCAGAAGCAAACAAAAGTCAATTTAAGTGAGAAAAAGGGAATGTAAGAGTGATTTGATTCATTGTATTTTAATTTCAAAAGGCATGAATTGCAAGGAAATTTAAATCACCAAACCAAAACAAGTGAGCATTGAAAATCTGATAGTAAAAGGAATGAGGAAATCAAAATGGTCAAAACAGAAAATGTTGGCCATTTGCTCTATTGATATCTCATTCTACAAGGCACAATGCAACATATACTTGCAACCCTGGAAACGATAGATAAGTTTCAAAGAAATTACTTCAAGAGCCAAATCGTCAGCTATTTCTCCTGTGGCACCTACTTCATCCAATCTTTTCTTATATTGGCGGCTGAAAGATTCAATCTCCTCCATACTGGGACAACCATATCTGATTGGGGAGAGACAAGGAAGTAGAACATGACATAATTGAAAATCGAATCAGTAAATATAAGAATTTTTTTCAGCTGCAAGAACATGCTAAAGAAATTATGGCAGAGGATCCTGAGGACGCTGGTACTTTAGAATTGAGAAGCATAAGTCCAATTCAATAACTCTAAACCAAGCAAATGATCAAAACGATGTTTGTGGTCGTGTAACTTCCATGTATGCCTACTGGTATTGCATGTTTTTCTTATTGAAGAGTCCCAACAAAATTAAAACAATAAAAAAATTAATAAAAAGTAAGTAGATTTACTGAAGACCCATATAACTTGCTCTAAGTAATATTACGAGACCAAACGGTCAAAACTGTGCACATTTGGAATTTCCTCTTGCTCATGAAGCAAAATAACTCTGAAACATAGTTGGAAGAAGATGAAGCAACTGTCCATCTCGAAGTTGCAGGTAGAAAGAAGAAGAAGATACAACTGACCAATTCTGGAGTTGCATTTAGAAACAGTAAGCTAACCAAGAGACCTGTCTTGTACAATTTTTATGCTTGTGTATATAGTTTGTGATAGAATGTTCAATCAATATGGTATCTAGGATTAATGAAGATTCTGTCCTGAATTTAAGAGACATTTATAAGAAAATATGACAATGTTAACATGATTGAGGAAATAACAGATACTGGTTGTTTGTTATCATTAATTTATGCCACAAAACATAGGATGAAGAAATGAAATCTATTATTACTAAAAAAAAAAAAAACTATAGGTTTTTAGTTAAATATATTTTTGAGAGTGCGAGAATTACTGATTTTAGTGTATTTAGTTCAAAAGTACAAAAATCTAAGCCCTGCAATGGGGAAAAAAACTTACTCATTTGAAAGCTTGTCTAATCTCACGTAAATGTATCCTCGAAAAGAAGTTTTAAATGCATAGAGCTCCATATCATCAGCAAACTGCAAAAGGACCTCTCTGCATATGGCTAGCGCTTGTTGACCCCAAGGGCAATTTTGTAGAACCACTCCACCTCCATCACCTCCATCACCAACCTAAACATGACATATGAGGATCAAATATAACATGATGTGATCATGTGAATGGCCAAACCTAAATATTCAGCAACCGGAATTAAAACTTTAGACCCATATACCTCAGGCTCAGCATCATCCTCTTCTTCCCAAGAATCAATAGGATCCACCTCTTCATTGGAGTCATCTTGATCTTTAACATAGAGATGACACAACCAAAGACAAATGAACATTAAAAACTGAATATGGATAGCAGGCAAAAATCCAAGTTCCATGGGACCACGACAACCCAAACACCAAGACTTTTGTGTAAATATATTCAACCTTTTTATTTGGAAAGGTCTCCTAGGCATGAACACACTTAAGACATTAACGTGAAAGCCAACACCAACTTCAATGTAGCATCACCACAATACCATAGGTCTTTTATAACAAAGATCTATAAACACAAGCATACAAACCTGCAGAAACCTGCATACATGATTAAAAATGCATGTTCTTAATTCTTAAGATAAAAAATTCTGCTATAAAATGTCACAAATTAAGTTATGCATTACAAATTTAAGATATGATGGAGACATTAATTTTCCCCTTACTTTTTATTAGAAGATAACCAAAACATTTATTGTTCACAACATGCAATTTAAAAAGTAAACGTAGAACTAGAAGTAAAAGGTAGTGGCAGTTAAATAACCGCCAAAACCAAAATCACCAAACAGGCAAAATAACAAACAGATGGTGAGCAAATCCCAAACATAAGGATCAAACAGAATGCTTACCGTTAGCAGAATCGTCACGGGTATCCTGGATGATTTCCTGAGAACAACTCGTGTTTAAGTATCGAAGAGCTGTAAAACAATCGAAATTGGATGTGGGTTTTGCATAAATACTTCTAGATTTAACTTTGTCACATATGTTGACCAAGCCAAGTTTTTTGGGTTTTTCTATTGGAAGATTATGAATAAAATGAGAAAGTGGACAAGAAAATAATAACATTCGAGTTCTACATTTGTAAAACGAGCGAATGCTATTAATAACGTAATTTCTCATCTTTCTTCCTGGAAAGGGAGAGAAAACTATTAGAATTTGAAAATACTTGATAAAATTTTACGTCTTTCCAGCGGATGGGCCACACCCACCTATTTAAATATTAATTGAATTAGGTAAAATCAGTGTTTAGCCATAATTTAAAATCAAAACAATCATTTGAACTCAAAAGTCAAGTGACCAATGTGAAGTATTAATTATTAGGATAACTCTACTTGTACATAATTTGGACTACATAATGGTGTCCATACACTCACATGGATGGGGTCTACTTGAATATTTTATTCGAGCGGACCCCACCCTATGTGAGTGTATGGACACCATTATGTACACCAAATTATGTACACCAAGCATCACTCTAATTATTAATTGGGTTGTTACATTTCATTTACTGATGAGACCCGGTTTGATCTACATTATTATCTCATTAAAATGAAAAATATAACCGTTATCCATCACATCAACATTTAAATTCAAAATTTTTATCTCTTGTGTGGGCCCCAATAACGACTATATTTTTCATTCTCATTCTACAATAATTTGGCTCAAACAGGGGCTGAGTGGTGAATAATTACTTGAATGTGCTTTGCTAGAAATTATTTAAATTTGAAATTTATATTTTTATTGGAAACTTTGAAAAAAAAAATGTATAAAATTCATATAAATATGTCTTAAATGTTTAGTAAGTATTATTTGTAATTGACTAAAAATTAAAATAATATTAGAATAAGAAAACATTTTTTTACATTTTTCTACGCATATGTCTTGCCTAAGCTCGCCTAACCCATAGCTTGGCCTCCATGTACCGCCACACATTATGCTTTTTAGAACCTTGGGTAAAATAATACAATGAGCAAATCTTCTTTCACGGCTGCCAACGTTAAAGATTTGAAGAAGGATTGCCAATTTCTCATGCATGGTAATCTTTTTAATTTCTAAGATTTCAGTTTTTAATCAATTTTGTAAATATAATTGATAATAACTTTTAGTTATAATGGAAAACTTGTGTAAAACGTCGAAGTTTGTTCTTCTGGAATTTCCTAATTACAGTTGTTTCCTCAGCTTAATGAAATCTTGTGGCAAAAATTTGAAGTAAAATCTAAGGAAAATTGTAGTCGCGGTCCCAAACCTTTGAGTTTTTATTTTTTATTTTTTTTGCCTCAACCTTCATTTTGTGCCACCACAAGTCCCAAACATTTCAGAAATATACAGTAGATGTCCAAATGGACGGTTTCCGTCCATTCGACCGTTAGTTGACCAAATAATAATAGACTTTGACTAATTCTGGTCAATCCATGATGCACCCTGTTTGATTAGAACCAATGTTTTGAAAATCGGACCGGACATTGATTATAAGAAGAAAAAAGGTCAAGGGTTAAAGGGTCGAATCGAGGTTAAACTGAGGTCGACCCGAAAATTAAATTAATTAAATAATTAAGTTTTATATAGATATGTATTGTTTAAAAAACAAATTACTATAGATATACACTTTTTAAAAAATTAATACTAAATTTAAGAATTTTTTTTACATTTAACTTTTTAATATTCATTTCATTATATAAAACTAAATGGGCCAAGGTCATAATTCATAGTGGAAATTATATAAGGGAAAAATTCATATTTAAGGTGTATTCTTTACCTCAATTCAAAAGTAAGGTAAATAGTTTGAAAATTAAAAAATCAAGTATAGATTTAATTAATTAAAAATATTTATTAAATAATGATAATAAAGTCACAGTTTGTCATTAATAGTCACAGATTTTTAATTATAAGTTACAGATTTATTTAATGGTCACATATCGTCAAATTTGATTATTTCGAGGTCACATATCAAAAAAAAATTACGTCACGGATTATTAAATTTTTAGGTCACAATTGATTGATTGGTCACAGCTATTACCAAACATTTGGTCACAGATCCCCAAACATTTCACAAACTAAATACACTACTACCAATACTTGGTCACAAGTCACAGATAGACCAACACAAACTAACCAGTCACAAAACACGGACGAAAACTGAACAGCGACATATCCGCCGCCGCCACCAACAACAACAAATATAAACATCCAACCACCAATCCGCCACCACACAGATCCGCCAACAAAAAACAACCACCACCGCCGGAAGCCGCTGCCGGAGGCAGCTGCAGCTGTTGCTTGTCGCAGCCGGCAACAGCTTGCTGCCGGTGCTCGCAGCAGCGGCCGGCTGCTGCTTGTAGCGGCGGCCGGTGCTGCTGCCGGCAGAAAGGAGGGGGGAGGGGAGGGGGAGAAGGGAGGACTGACGCAAAGAATGGAGGGGAGAGGAGAGAGAGAGAAAAAAAGAAGATGGGGTAGTGTAAAAAATTAGGGTTAGGATGTTTATATATTACCTGATTTTTGAAAAATAAAGTTTGGCCCCTGATTTTTAAACTCTAAACTTTAAATCCCTGGAATTATGTAATTTCCACATTATATAAATCCAGACTTTTGAAGATATCAGTGCAGAACTTAGTGTGAAGAGTTATTTATTCAAATTTCAAGTATTGGTTTATTTATTAAATATTAAATATTGTAATTATTGTAAAATAATTATACGATATATCTATAGTAACTGATGGTGCATTCCCGTAATTATCGTATTTCAAATCTCCATTAACTTATCTTCCATAATAACAGTTCATCTCTCTCTCTCTCTCCACACAAATATCCCCAATTGCATATTCCCTAAAAATCTCCCACCAAGACTCCATTCTGATTCAAGTTTTCGTAATTACGAATTCGTCAAGTTTCAAAATTATATCCATATTATCAACAAAATCAATTTTGATCATCTGTAAGCTTTACTCAACATTTCACTCATTGTGTTGTGAATAAAAATCGAATTGAAATGAATAAACCAAGGGTGCAGAAAGGGCTGTCAATGTCAAAGACACCACCGGAAGAAGAAACAAGAGGAAGTCAGGGGAGAGCCTTGAAAAAAACCCCAACTAAAAAGCACGCAGCTCCTGTGACCACGCGAAAAGGGATATCGAAAAAGGTTTTTTAATTTTTTCGATGTTGTATTACAATTTTAGTGATGCATACGTAGGAGAATAGTTGTTTTTGAAGTATTAATCATGCATTTGACATCTGTGACCAATATTAGTCTTTAATTGTTGAATTAAGCATTACTATGACGTTAAGGAAATTGATTGTTTTTTCACTGTGATGTCTAATATGTTATATATTCTCAATGAGTATTAATGTGACCGATTTTTTTGAAGTATGTGACCTTGTGAGAATTTATGTGACCAAGATTTTTGAAGTCTGTGACTTAAGATTCATCATGTGTCCAAGATGTCTGGTGTGTGTGACCTTATGAGTTATCATCTATCCAAAGTTTCCCAAGTCTGTGATCTCGTGCTTCTTTATGTGAATAATAATCTATAAAAGTATGGATTGAAAATATAAAGCATGAATCCAAAACAGCAAAACCAAGGTTTCCCAAGTCTGTGACATCATGTTTCTTTATGTGATCAATATTTCTGAAGTCTATACCTTATTCATTTGAATATACACCAACGTACATCTGTTTGCATGGCATGTGCCCATGGTACACAATGTGTCCGAGATTGCTATGAATTTGTGGCTTGGATTCATAATGTTATATGAGCGTAAATATGATTATACAACAAAGCTTACAAGGAATTAACATTATGTCATTCTATATTCTTATTGTATAAATTTGATACGCCTTATATATCATCCGTGATGGTAAAAGTTTCTTACCGCATAAATTTGATGCCAACAGGTGTAGACTGGATATTACCTCGCTCTTATACAAACACAGAGAGAGTTACGTGAAGAATGCAAAGCAGGCTACAAAAGAGGATAGGTTAGTCATGGAATGAGTATTGGAATTAGATTTGTAAATGATGTTTATGACCTGCAGATTGTACATTTTCATAATTTCTAATATGTTGAAGTTACTCTATTGAATACTGCCACATGTTTCCATTCGTAATGTGTCGTCATTTGTTACGTATATGTTGATACTCGTTTCATGCATAGTGCATACGTGAATGTGAGAAACAAGTCACAGTTTGAATGTGAAAAAAAGGTTACATGTGCATTATTGATACCACAACGTCACAGTTATTTGTGTAACTGAGTTCAGAATACATATGCGGGTAGGAAAAGCAAGTCACAGATCACGATTTCAATGGGAAAAATAGGTCACGTATTACTATTTGGCCCCACACGTCACTGGCATGTTTTAAAATTATTTCAAAAGACAAATGTGGATCTGCAAAACATGTCACGGATTATTGTTGTATATGTGTAAAATAGATCATATATTCTTACTTGAAACAGCAAGTCACGGGCATATTTAGAATTATTAAAAGTAGGTCACATATACTTCCATTGACACCATAGGAACTCAAGTCATAGATATAGTGGGTTTATGACAAGCAGGTCACATATACCTGCTTTAGAGCACGTCTCTGTTATATGTCGAACTCAATGCAGAAGACATGTGGATAGGAAATAAGGTCACAGATAAGGATAGGTTTGTGACAAGCAGGTCATGTGTATTTGCTGTAAACCCGAGGTCACAGAGCAAAAAAAAAAAAGCATTTGCGACAATGTGGTCACATAGATTTCACTGTGTAATTCACACCGCACTTTTAAGACACCAAATCACGTTTACACATAAAGTGACATTCGATGATGATTTCGACATTTGTTATTCAAATAAATGTTTCAAATAAAATAATATGATATATCATTTGCTGTATCTGTATCCTCCATTATTTTCCTATTACAGAGTGTTATTCTCCCTATCTTTTCAATGCAATGGCATCAAACTTGAGCATCTCCTGCGGTTGTAACCATGTCCACCACAACAACCACATTTTACTTTTGGTTTCCCTTCTCTAGTTGATCTCTTCATCTTCTCAATAGGTCTTCCAGAACTTCGTTTCTGGTTAGGAGTTAATACAACTTCGTATTGCACTTCATCAGACACTTTCCATTCGTTTGGATTTCCAATAGGATATATAGAATTTTCATACGCATTCACATATGCATTTCTTGTGTAATAATAAGAACAGTAAGCATATGGATCCCTCTTTGTATTTGCAATTACGGCCAATGCGTGCGGGCATGGTAACAAATCGACATGTAGCATCCTACACGTACACGTACGTTGTTCAATATTTTGCTGCTTGTATTAACTAGTTGGAAAGAGATACCTACGAGAAAGCAAAATCAAGAATGGCAGTTGTCAATACAAGCAGCAAAATTTGAAATCCCAAACCAGAGATAGGTGTCGCATACATGTGTATTTTGGCATATGATGATCAGTTCAAGTCACGGCATTTAATTGTAGGTCACATACATTAAGTTCAGGTTATATATATATAACAACATACACATACATATCTTATCACATTCTACATTCAAGGTCACAGACATGTGTTTTTGGCCACAGATGCTAGGTTTAGGTCACATGCACTTCTGTTAAGGACAAAATACATTCTGTCTAGGTTAAATATACAAGATTCATGCACACACATATGTTGTCACATTATACATATGTTGTCACAATGTACAATCCATGTCACATGCAGTTAGACGGGTCTCATTCATAAATATGCAGATATCACATTCACAGTTGGTAATGTGACATTATGGTCACATTTTCAACCAAGTCACGTATTGACCAAAATAAATGTCCTGCCAGTTCACTTACCACACTTCTAACAGTACTTAGTACGCAATGGGATGTAATGTGATGACGAAAGTCACTTACTATACTTTTCAATATTTGATCACATCTCTTTATTTGCAAGCTCTTAGATGTTCATTTATGGTCACATATACACATTTTAAGGTCACATTTCAATATTTGCAGGTCACGGGTTGATCATGCATGGTAAGAGATAGCTATTATCATGTCACAGTTCATATGTGATCGCAGTTTGGTCACATTTTGTTATTTGTTAGTTCTTAGTTGTTCATTCATGGTCACATCACATATATGTATTTTCAGTTCACATTTCAATAAAAGCAAGTCACTGGACGATCACGCATGGTAAATGATATCTAGTAGCAGGTCACAAATAATTGACTGTGCACATATCAAAGTACGCACATTAGTCACATATACAGATATGATATAGTAGGTGGAATAGAATTCATGCGACACGTAACTTACTTTTTTGGTCGGACATAATCGACGCTTATGTGACTAGAACTAGATTTAGTTGCTGAAAATGTGAATGTGTATTGATAGCTCTAAACAAAATAATCGAATTAATTACCTGGATTGTATTCTTTTGTGCGAATCCAGATTATATTTCACCAAATTGATTTCTAAATCTGTGACGCGAAGCATGAATGTGGGTGAAATTGTTCAATTTGTTACCAAAATCAATAAAAAAAAACTTTACCTGTTTTCGTCTCCGATGGCGGAAATAGACTTTGTACTGTGAAAATATGAATTTCAAACCTCAATTTAATTTTGGGAATTTCAAATGTGCAATGAAAGAGTTCTACTATAAAAGGAAACGACGTTGAAGTGTAGGAAACAGCTGAAACATAATATATATATATATATATATATATATATATATATATATATATATATATATATAGACACACACACACACACTTGAGTACTGAATTTTTAAATTATACATCTGGCTCGTGAATTGGGATAAAGTATACCATTATGATTTTTTCCCTAATTCATAACCTACATAAATAGAGATAACGATCGCGCTATTCTTACGCGGAGCATTACATGGTGACGTGTCAAGCACCTGATTAATTTAAAAACAAAAAGAAGCTGAAAAAATTCAAACCAACAAATACGGGTCAATGAACCGGCCCATTATATATCCACTGCGCCCAAATGAATGAATTAATTCTTAATTCATTTCCAAATCAGAAACCCTTGGTATTTCTCTAAATCTCTCGACCGAACTTCTCCATCTCTCCTTCAAACTTCGGCATTCATCTACTTCTCCACCTCTGAATGTGGCAATTATATCCGGCACTCCATCACATTTCACACTTGCACGGTTGGTAATTTTTTTCAAGTGCTCAGACACCATCATCTATCTTCCACCGTGTGCAGCAACGTCATTCTCCGACACCATTCATCGACGCCGTCAGAATTTCGTAGCAAATATCATGTAAGCATGATGTATTGGGTATCAATTTTAGTTGGTTTTGATATATTCGAATATTACAAAATTTTGAAGAATTTACAGTGTGCAGGTCGTGTGTTGTAATGTAGCATTACATTTGGTTCGTTCGTGTGCAGTATGCCAGGAAAGAACTCTGGACTTTGTCATAGTTGTCGAGAGAAGGGTCACTTGTTTACTGACTGCTTGAAAAAACGACCATGCCCCTGGTGTAAAATTGGTGTTGTGAAGTGCTTTGAGGTCGAGAAGGACACGAAGAACAAGGGCCGGATGTTCAATTGCTGCAGCGCGAATTGTAAATATTGGGAATGGGTGGACAAAGCAGAATCTAGTGGAACGAGTAGCGTTACAATTAACTCAAATGATCACGTGTTGGTCAAAGAAGTTCAACAATTCTCTCGCTTGTTCGAATCATTTTGTCGGATAGCCGAAGAAAAAAGTATCTAGATTTCGTTGAACGTGACAATACGCAAGGCCAACGAAAGTGCGGAAGTCGATAAGAAGGGAAAGGGACCTGCTTGAGTAGTAGTTATGTTGGCTGTGTGGTTCCCTGCCGATTTTTTGTTGTTTCTAGTAGGTGTGTTGTGTAGTTGATGAAGTGAAGAATTCTGTGTAATATATGCTTTGGAAGAATCTGTAATGCGAATTCATTGCTTATATATATGAAATGTTAATGTCATTGAAAACATGGTATTGTTTTCAGACCAATTTTCCTGTGTTGATGCTTTGTTACATCAAATTTCCCTGAGCACTAAATATCAGATTGGAGTCTTATTTGTTCCTATGTGCATTGAGCAGTACAAAAAAAAAAAAAAAAAAACTAGTTGGTAATTAGCAACAAAGTATAATCAAATGGAGTAAGCAACAAAGTAACTAATTTTCTTTCCCTACTTTTAATTTGTTGTGGCTGACTTAAAGCAATATATATAAATAAACCTTGAAATACTAATGTTGCTTTCTCCATTTGATTATACTTGCTCTTGTGGTTATGTTGATTTTCTTCTTATCCAAACACCATTGAATTAAAATAGTTCAATTCCAGAACTATAAACACATGAAACTGATTGAGGCTGATTTTATGCCATAGGTGAAAAGTGAAAAATGAAACTAGAAGTTAAAACAAATAATTATCATATTAATTCAAAGTAAATTGATATCACTTATAATCACCATTCATATTTATCAAAATCCAGAGTACGAGAATAGGAAAGAAATTGCTAATCTGAAAAGACAAAAAGTGTAAAACTAAACTATTTATTCAAATAAAGATTTCCACTTCAGGTCATGAGAAAGAAGGCAATCATCAAACTTCCACCAAGTTGTGTAAATGCAGCTTCAAAGACATTTGTCAAAAAGCCTTCATCACATGTTTCCTTCACGTGGTGAGGTGCATTTGGATAATAGTACGTCATTACATTTCCTAATGTCAAATAATAAATTCATTACGCAAACTAGAGTAAGACTTGAAAAATATGCTCGTATTGCATACTCAAGTAAATCCATACTGAAGTAAAAACCATATTGAAGTAAATCCATACTGCCCATAAAATATTCTTTAGCCTCAACTCTTCACCTAAATCCATACTGAAGTAAAAACCTGAGCACCTTGCTTGCATATTCGAAAAATAGGTTTGTATTGCAGCAACATCTCTCCGAGTCTTAAACGCCTCACTTGTTCAACATAGTTCCGATAATCTTTTTCCACGCAAGTCATATTCTCATACCCCCCCTGCTTCTACAATTGCGGAGTTGTAACTTTTGTGCAATGAAATCCCTGCCATATCATTCACTTCAAGTCGTCATTTAACATAGGCACTCAATTCTTGATTGCAACGATACAACCTAGACTTCGAAGGACTTGTTTTATGATTATGAATGATATTGACTATGTTTATTCTCCATATTTCATGTGCATCTGAAGATCCAATTATCCTGGCTTTGCAGTCTGTCTGAACGGTAGCTTGCGGCTTCAAAGAACCGCTCAAACTACTACTTCTTCGGCCTTCACGACTGCATGTCAACACTACATTTCTGACAACTCCAGCATCATCCATTTGTGAATTTCTTTTTCTAACTGGAAATCCTACGTCGTACGCATATCTTTTGTAAAAATTAAACATTTCTTTTTCATCATTGAACTTCATACCCACCTCGTGTACAACAACATTGTCTACTCCTACAATTCCATCATCGATAAAGTTTGCACTGTCGAAAATGTTGTCATTTTCGTCTTCTAACAGAACGATGTCGGTAACCTCTTCCAAACTTTTTTTGCCTGAAGTAAAAAAAAAAAAAAAATTACAGGTCATTCAAGGAACAAATATTGAATTGAAATCATCATTCTTCTCTACTTTGTAATTTTAGATGCATCTATGTTTCAAAAATTGCAAATATAGAAACTTAGATAAATGAACTATTGCCAAAAAATGAGATTACTAACTCATATTACTGTAATTATTAAATGAAATAACACATTACAAAAATTAAACTCAACATTAACAGAGAAATATTTTGGAGACATTTTGGTGTTGATGGAGTTCTCAAATCCACAACACATCCATATATAATGTAGTCAAAAGAAAGCTATAGTGCTGAAATAAAAGAGTAAATACGTAAGAAATCAAATAAATAATAGTAATTATAAGAAACAACATTCATGTAACAAAGGCAGTAAAGAACATCTTTTCAATAGCGAATTTCCTTATCAAAACAATGCTTGCATATTATTCTCTAAATATTTGCAGCTTAACAGAGAAAAACCAACCTAAACCACATCAAAAAAAATTTAATTAGTTCATCTACCTTTGTCCATCATCTATTCAAATAGATGAAGCCGGTGATTGCCTCAAAATGAACTCTTTCTGACGACGGCGACACCTTCTTTGACGGGCGGTAGATTTCAATTTTTTGGGGCAAGAGAAATCGCGGCAAAACCTCAGATTTTTGGAATAATCGGGATCAGGTTTTTGTCTCTCCTCATTAGATGCATTTCTGTTGAAACCGGCCCAACTGTGTAAAACCCGGCCCAATGTTATGATCTGTTTCGGTTTTAAAAAAAAAAAAAAACACTTCACACGTCATAGTGTAACCCAACATGTAGAGTGGCAAGTACGAATTTGAGAGATAAAGGCCCAAAGGTTTACGAACCCCCCTTCCTTCACAGGGGATTTGTGCCCGGCCCCCCTATTGGTGGAGGGTCTGACACTGTCAGACCCCCCACCAATAGGGGGGTGCCCGGGTTTGACCCGGGCACAAATCCCCTGTCAGACCCCCCACCAATAGGGGGGGTGCCCGGGTTTGACTCGGGCACAAATCCCCTGTGAAAGGGGATTAATCCAAGGTTTACAAACCTAAAAAGCTATACCAAAAGGAGGCACGACACTTTTTCTTTACCAGCTTCTCCTTTTAATTTTTTTCCGACGACTTCTTCTTTCAAGTTTTTTATTTTTATTTTTTCAGGCGGCTTCTTCTGCATGTATATGTCATATGAATGGACGGTAAGTCTCTTCACATAACAAGTGAGGAAAGCTCCATTTTCAGATATCTTTATCTATGCTGCTGATTTTTTTTCTTTTTGCAAGGTAGTCGAAAGACTCGTTAATACGTTTCCGGCTCATCGATCTCTAGTCGAACCGGTCATTTTACCGGATTTTTATCAGTTTTTGTATTAATGGGTACCGGCCTACAACCGAATCGGTCTCCGGACCGGTTCACAGGTTTCCCAGTTGAACCGGTCGAGCCGGTCCGATTTTCATAGCATTGGTTGGAACGACTGTTATTTTTACAGTATCTACTGCTCATCTGGGTTTTTTCTTGAAATATGAAAAACTCTTTTGAAGAGTGTTGGATGGCTATAATATATTGTATGAAATTACTATTTCTCTTGGTGATTAACTGATTGTGATGATGAATTTTCCTCTTTTTTCGGATTTTAGTGTTGATATGGGAAGGGTTCCGTGTAATGACTGGGAATTTTTCCAAAAGCTTACATCTTTGAAATTGAGGTACTATTATGATGTTGCTGTGCAATTTATGCATACATACACGCATAACCTTTCGTGTCAGTCAATGTTCGAAGTTGACAGTGCCTAGATTTTAATTGCTTAATTTTCAAATGCCACCATGGAAAATGCTTTAGTTTACTGATCACAAATGAACCACTGGATTATGCTATGATATAGATAGACCATTACTTGAATTTCCATCTTTTAGTGTATTGCTGTCCAGCTCTTTGATCAGAGTGGTGCATGCATCATTCTCTCTAATATTTGTAATTTGGATTTAGATGTGTTATTAATTTTTAGCTGACTAATTTTAATGAAAGTAACTTTTGCTATTTTTTTTTTATGTATGACACTGTGTGTGCATATTGGTCATTTGGAAGCAAACGGGGCTTGTGAGAATTTTTCGAACCTAACATCACAAAAGCTTATTCTTTAGAATCAACACTTTGAACCATACAAGTAATTGCTACCTGTAAAATAAGCTCCAGCTGCTTATATACTTTTTCTCAGACTTCGTGAAAGTTGCTATAGTTTTTTACTACATTTGAGCTTAATCATGTTCTGAGATTATATTTCAGTTCTTCTAATGATCTAGTACTATAATCTTCCAACTGGGTATTTATTTTTATTTCTAATTCCGGGGGAAATTATAATTTCCACCATTATTTTTGTTGTTATGGTGCCTTGATATTTGTATTGTTAATCAGATAATACGATACCATGTATTTAAACGAACAATGTGAATTTTGTACTTCTCTTTTTTTTTTTTTTTTTTTTTTTGTGTGTGTTGTATAGTCAAGGAGGAATGATTTTCTCTTAGTGTGTGTTTGATTGTAAGCATGAAATTTGAATGGAAAGAAGACAAATTTTAGGTAATTGAATTACCTAGAACTTATTTGCATGAAAATTATTAATTAAATATGTTCGATTTGTTTAATTTTCAACCTAGAAAATATTATACTTGTCCATATTTTATTGATAGGTAGATGAGAGAGTGTGTGTGTGTGAATTGCCAGGACAATTAAATCATACTCCTCCTAAAGAAAATATTTTCCTTGTTTTCGAGAAAAATATGATTATGTAATCAAAAGTAGGAAAATATTTTTCGTGAAAATAAATATCAATCGAAAAGCACAAAAGTAGGAATTTGGGTGTAAAAAAGACATTTTTCATAAAAAATATTGGCAATCAAATGCGCCCTTAGATTAGGAAACTAAACTTGTGTATGTGCCTTGAATGGGTTTTCTTTTTCATCTATCTGCTTTTTTTCTTTGAGCCCATAAACCTAAGTTTTTCTATTGCAGATTATAGTTTTTTAAAATGATAGAAGGCACCCGTTTTAGGCTCAAAGGGTGGCAGCAGGCTGCCGTTGCACTTGGATCAGCCGTTGGGGCTTTACTAGATCCAAGAAGAGCAGATTTGATAGCTGCATTGGGAGAGACAACTGGAAAGCCTGCATTCGAGAGGGTTCTTGAGAGGATGAAGAGAAGTCCCGAAGGCAGGGTAAATCTCTGATCTCTCTATACTTCATAATGATATTTTACAGTTTATTTAAGACAATTGTTTATGTAATTCTTTTTTGTTCTATTTAATAATTTTTAAGAGCATATTACTTGGTGTGATACTGTTATTCTTGGTGTCTTTAACGAGTAGGGCTTCATCTCTCTGTCGTCTATGCTACTGAAATTGTATTTCGGGGATTGGTCATTATGCAGTGTGTGTATTTAACAAAAGTTAATACATGGCTCGGTAAGAATTAAATATGCTGTAGCATTGTATGAAATCCATCAGAAAGTAAGATATTAAATGGATTAAGTAGGAGATATCTATTGAAACATACCTGATACCACCTTATTGCTTACTGAAAGAAGGTTCCTTCTCAAATTACACAAACTATTGATTTCATATTATTAGAGCTTTTGGAATTTATGAAGCTGGTTTCCCTAAGTGTAAAAATGTCAATAAAATCCTTCTGACCATATTATACCAGCTACTTCACTAACTAGACCAATCAAGATTTTTAATATAAATAATGAAAAACTAAAAAGAGTAATGCTATTTAGCATGACTAGTTGTTAACACCAGTCTAGGTGACATTAAATTACACGTTCAGTTAAATGAATTAAATAATTTCACATTTAATTGAACCTATCATATATCGTGACAGAGACTGAAGTTCTAGCACTATTGGGACTATATAGCATTATTCAATTAAAAATGATTAAAATGGCCAGTTATTTCTATATTAATTCTGCTATAAGGATGGTCATATTATTTCTTTTCTTTTCTTTTTGTCAATTTGTACACTATGTGCCATGTTGGCAACTTAGCTATCCTAGAAGCATCAGTTGGCTTTGAACAACATAAAATGCATTATGGTTGACATGCAATACCTTGTATTTTCACTTTTTAGTTTCTAACTTTTTTATGATCGATAAACTCGTTACAGAAATTAATTTAGTCTGTGCATGGTGACACTAGGCAAGAACGTCATCCAATTTACATAACTAGCCCATAAGAACAAGTGATTCTTGAACTATTGACCTCGAAGACCTCTTTATAAAAATTGATATATTTTTCAACTCCACATGCACTGACATTGTTACATTTCTCATTTAGCTTCCATCATGAATTTGGTGTTGGTCTAGCGTTACATTATTTACATGTTGTGACTTATCGAAAGTTGAAAAATATGCTTGTTAACAAATAAAATATTGTTTTCATCGTACGAGATGAACTATTGTCTATTGCAGGCAGTGCTGTCGGAGCACCCTCGCGTCATCTCCGCTAATGTGGGGCATGCATGGGATCTACCACCTAATACTTTTGGTGCTGCTTATGCAAATTTTATGGGATCGAGGAATTTCTCCCCCGATGATCGACCACCTGTCCGCTTCATGGAGACAGAAGAAGTAGCATATGTTGCTATGCGTGCACGGGAGGTTCATGACTTCTGGCACACCCTATTCGGACTTCCTACCAACTTGATAGGTGAATCTGCACTCAAAGTTATAGAATTTGAACAAATGCTACTTCCTATGTGTGCCTTGTCTGTCATAGGGGGTACTGCAAGGTTCACCGAGAAGCAAAGGAGATTGTTCTATAAGCATCACTTCCCATGGGCCCTCCAGGCAGGTATGCAATGTTCTGACTTAATGTGTATTTATTATGAGCGTCACTTTGATGAGGACTTGGAAGATGTTCGACAAAAATGGGGAATTATTCCTGCTCCTCCTACACCGAATGCAGCCTGAATCAGATGATTACCTTCGAAAAGAAGAATTCAGTTGTTTGTCCTGTACATTTACAGGTTGTTCAGTAGGATGGGCTGGATAGTAAAGAAGTAATATAAGTTAAGATTTGGTCCATTGTATTGTCGAGTCTTGTCCAATACTGGAAGAGAATCCCTTTCCTTCTGTTGGTTATGCGCGTTAAGACAATTTTGGATAATAACCGAGCATGTTTGGAAGCTTGAAATCATGTTAATTTCCATGAGTTATTCTGGCAACTGTATATGAATATTAGAAATGTAAATTTGGGAATTTAACAAGAAAGCATTAGTAATACTTTCCATTTTGCAAGAGGGAATTATTTTAGGTCGTATTTAACAGTATAATATACAAATTTTCAACTTTTTTCATGTAATATTGTGCAGCACCATCAATCCACCTTATCCAACATGTATCTAAATATTGTGCATCCAATATCTTTCTCATTTTCATGGACCTTCGTATTTACACTGATGTGATTTTTGATACTTCTATTAAGAGTCTGTGTAGCGCTTGAGGCTTTGAGAAAAATGGCGAATGGTCTGAGCCCTTCAACCGAAAAACTTTCTTTGGCTGATTTGATTTGATCATGGCCTCTTGAAGGGGGAGAGGAATGGCAAAATCTTCTTCTGTTTTTATATAAAAACTTGGGATAGAGCCATAATTTGCTGTAGAAAGGGAAATCTTGTCTGCTAATGGTGCAAAAGGGACTTGCCTCATTGATACTGATGCTAATGCGATGTCCTGGATCAAGAAAAGTTGGAAAACTCAAATGAGTCAAAAAGGGGGAAAAAAGGTACTATAAATTCGTCAATTGGACAATATAATGATAAATACCTTTGTAGATGTTCTGTTAAATAAGAAGTCATCCAGTAATGATTTGTCTAAATCAATAGCAGTCGGCTGGTGGCTCTTCCCATTTGCATACGAAAACTTCCAAGCGCGTTGGTTTAGGTCATTTAAGCACGACTGCACAGCATAAACAATTAGTCGAGTACTTTAAAGAAAACTTTTAAGCACAATCAAATATGTTCTTAGCTCAAAGAAACGTAGGAATCAATATGACAGACGGAGAAAAATGCAGTCAAGTCTCTTATTTTATATCATACTAGGTGACGTGGCACTCCCATCCAAATATTAAGGAGAAAGATGCAAACCTTTTGAGAGAAGACATCTAGAATACTCTGCCCACTACTCAACATTGCTGCTGCAACAAAAATTGCTTTAGAAACTTTTGCTGGATACAACTCCATTGCATATGAAACGCAAGCTCCACCAAAATCATGTCCAACCAAAATCACCTGAATTACAACTTTTTTGCTTAATATTTGAAATTGCTAGAAGTGCACAGTTGAATAAAACCAAGAAATACAAATACTATAGGATCCATTTTTTAATAGTCGTAGGTTGCATTATTAAAGCATTCATGAGCGAGCACGTGCACTTGCACACGCTCGTGAAAAGGAAGTATAGGAAGGAGGCAAGGAACATACCTTGTTTCCATCTTCAAGCTTTGCTAGAAAATCAGTAAGAGGTTTAGCATATTCTGCTAGAGTTGTGATGCAATTTATGTCACATGAATTGAGTCCAGAACCAGTGAGCTCTATGGCTTCAACTTCATGTTTGCCGTCTTTCAAAAGGGCTATGATTTTGTACCAACACCATGCACCAAAACCACCCCCATGAACTAGGACAAAATGCATCTTATCAGATTCCTCAGTTCCTACATCCTAGAAAACAGAAAACATGCGAAAAATTAAGTACTAAAATGACAAAAATTTAATTGCTTTGATGTAAATCTAAATGTCTTATAATAGCTCAAACTACAAAAAAAAGTAGTTTAAATTTGAGAGAAACATAACTTCGTAGATATATCGGTATACATCTTTGGCTTTGCTTAAAAAAAAAAAAGATTTTTCCAGCTTATTTGGATGGTATGCAGCAGCCAAAAACTGGTGTTTTTAAGCATGATCAAACACGCTCGTATCATTTGCTGTACAGAATACTTAGCACATCTGTTGGAAAAAAACTTGAGAAAAACTTGAGCAGGACATAAAGACTTGTTGAGTAGCCCACAAATAATGTCAAATTAATTATTATTATTATTAAGTAGCCCACAAGAATTGTTGGTAGCCAACTATTTTCCAACAAAATAAGTCATTGAATTATTTATGTTCCACATAAATTTCTACCTTTTTAAAAGTCAACAGGCTACTACCTAGCCTTGTATTATGGTTAATCAAGAATGCAATTTGCCTTGATTATCAGAATTTCATCTAAAATCTATACAAATTCTCCATACTAAATCAATTCAATTTCATAGAAACAATATTGTCAATTGTACCATTAAAAGATGGTAAAAGTTAAGGGTTCCTCTACAAGGTTCGTCCCAAAAAGTGGATGGACAATAGCTGAATATTTATGCAATACCAGTTGTTGGTTCTGAGTGAAGGAGGAGGATATTTTTCAAGGATGAGATGAAAAGAAACCTTATTTTGAAACCTTGATAGAAGAAATCCTCTGGAGGGAAAAACAGACATATTCAGCACACAAGTGAAGAAAATCAGATAGCAAGACACTAATATCTTTATCATTTTTTTTTTTTTAATTAGAATGAAATTAAACAATGCTTCAAAGAAAGTTAAAAAAAGAATTGAGATAAAGAAACTCAGAAAAGGCATCATAGGGTTCATATTAAATTCATGTGACATCAGAACCTGGTGAATGATCTGCAAAGCCTTTGAGCTGGAATCCGAAACCGAATAAGATCTCTTTTGCAACTTCTTCAGTTTGTTTGATGATGGTGGTGGAGGATGCTTAACAGAAATTGAACGGTCCAGATTAAGAAGATCTCCATTTTGCATGTGATGCTGATACAACATAGATGCAACTAGAGCTTGCTGTTTGATGTAAGAATCATCAATAATTTCTCCTTTTTTTGAAGAAGAAGATGCTAATTTTCTTGATTTTTTATTATCAGAATTGGATATCCATGGAGGAAGTTGATCTGATGATGATTCTTTGGATATTTTATGAACTGTGGGAGAGAAACATGCAAATGAATTTCCCATTCCTATTGGATGAAAGTCAAATAAACTGTAATGTGTGTAATATTAATATATATTTATAATGTGAGAGAGAGAGAGAGAGAGATTTTATATGAAAATTGGGGGTTGGGGTTGGCAGTCTTATCTGTGGCTTGAAAAGTCATTGTTGAAAATTATTTGGTATCTTGTTTGAGACTTTCAATAAACAAAAATAGTGGTTTGTCCAATCAGTGACTCAAAGGCAAAAGGAGACTACATAGAAATGTGACCAAGACGAAATTAATATGTACGCCAACTTTGAAAAAACTTAAAAGGTTTGATTTGCTCATACAGAATCCTTTTCTATAATTAAACAAATGCTTTCATAAAAATTCATGCGTGGATTGAATAGCCATAATTTCACCGATATCAGTGTCCACATCACATCAAACACTGAAGTCTTCGAACACATATTGAAGGACATGAGCAATGACACATCGAGCCCTTGTCATCAATTTTGAAATAGAAATTTTTTCAAGCCCATGTTTGAAACTCATTTGGAGAGAAATAAAAATTTTGGAATAGTGATTGATGTGAGAATGTGTGGTGGAAAAGTGATGAAAAGTTTTTGATTTGTGTGTAATATTATTTTATTTGGAGAATGAATGGTTGAAATGAAGAATGAGAATGAAAAAAAAAAATTAATGGGTGTTAAATGAAAATATTTTTGTAAAAATTTGACTCTCCCTCGCACAAAAGTTTAGGGCATGTTCTCTTTATCATTTTCAACATGTTTTCTATTTTCGATTTTTCAAAACAGTGAAAACATGTTCTCTTTCATATTTTCGAAATCGCGTTTTTGAAAACAAGTTAAAAATTTACAAAGAAAACTCAAAACGACAGGTGTTTCAGTTATAATCAAGCCAAAACTTTCAAAATGCGTTTTGAGTGTTTTCAAAATGCCAAAAAAAATATATTTTCAACAATTTCAAAATGGACACTCAAAACACACAACTCAAAATGAATTCAAAACTCAAAACACAAAATTAAAACACAAAGAGAACGGCCCCTCAGCTTCACAATGAATTTTGATACACAAACATAACATGCCCATCCGAATATTTAAACCAAAGAATGTAGTCTTCTGTCTCTTTTTTCGTGAAGAAACTTTCATTTGATCAGACTCACTTATTGGCACATCTCCTTCTAAGGGTGGCAAAAAAGCTCGGACAGCTCGGGCTCGGTCCGAAAAAAGCTCGGGCTGCTCGGGCCAAGCTCAATTTTGGGGGGTTGGCTCGAGCCCGGGCGAGCCACCCCTTGATAAAAAAAAAAAAAAAAAAAAAAAAATTTAGCAGCGCAGGCAGCTGAAAGATTTAATGTTTGTCCCTTGTTCTAGATTTTAGCAAAAGGCTTAATTGTCCCTCGTATTTTTTAATAAGCAAAAAAAAATCTCTACAAATAGTCAAACACATAATTGCGTCTAAATATTTGTCCCTTGTTTTAATGTATGTAAATAGAATTTTTGCACTCACTAAATGAAAATTTTGTTAATTAATGCGATGAATGAAGTTAGGGGCATAAACGTAATAATGTCATTTTATTATAATTACCCTTGGAGCTCTTTTTTGATAATAAATTTTGTAAAAGGTGATTTTTTTTTTTAAGATAAATAATATGTGATTTAAAAGAATTAAAAATCTTGAATTTACGTAAAAAATTATTTTATTGAGAAATGGGAGGTTGAAAATAAATTTTAAAAACTCGAGATCAGAAGGGGCTAAAATGTGTACACTAGCAAACTTCATTAAAATCACTCGACCAACTTTTATTAAAATTGGCAAATTATATTTGCCAACATTTTAAAGTGTCAACATTCGAGCATAAATCAGCATCGCACTATAGACATTAGATTGGTCGGTGGAATCACGTATAAGAATAAGAGAGACAAACTTAATAATCGTTACATGGATGTCTATAGTGCTAAGAGTAAACTTGGAACCTTAATAGTATAAGGTCGTGCATTTGGGGCCATTCGAATGTTATATTTGGTATGCATCATTAAAATCACTCGACCAACTTTTACTCAAAACAAAAAATAAATAAATAAACTTATATTTGTCACTAACATTTTAAAGTGTCAAGATACGATTATAAAATCAACATCTTGCATCCAATAATGTTAAAAAGCACAACAAAGAGTTGTTAGAGCCGATCGATGGGATTGTGCATCAAATAAGAGAGAAACTTTAGTAGTCGTTTCGGATGGATATAGTTGCGAATTTAGGATCAGAGTTCAGTTAGGACGGACATTAACTGTTGATCGTCGATAATCAACGATCGCAATAGCAATGTCGTTTATTAATATTAAATTAAATACTATTAAAAATTATTAAATATATATGTAAATGCACTAAAAAATAAAGTACACGTGGTTGAATTGAGCACGATATTTTTTCAATTAATTTTTTTCACTTATCCTGATTTCCTAAACATAAATTCTCAAATCACAAATCAAAAGTCATATAACATAAATTATTTACCATAAATCACAATTCTCATTTCTCGATCATAATTCATAAAACATAATCATAACTATAAATAATAAACAGAAACATGAATTATGTGATTAATAACACAGATGACATAATACTCAACAGTGAACACATAACACAAAAAAAAGAAAGAGAGAGAGAATAAGAGAAGGCGCCCACTTTATAATTTGAATTTGAGACCGGAGATTTGGAATCGGCAACGACTCTTTGTCCTCACTTGTCACCCGTCGACAGTAGGATTAGAGATGTCAATGGGCCAGCCGAGTCGGCTCGGCCGGTTAACCCACGAGCTCGACTCGGCCCATGAGCTAGTGAGCTCACGAGTCGAGCCACGAGCCGAGCCGTAAGCCCACGAGTTTTTTTGAAATTTTTTTTATTTTACATTTTCACGTTTTTTTAAATTTTTCACGAGCCCACGAGCTGCTCGCGAGCTCAGCTTAAACTCGGGTCCGTCAAAGGCTCTTCATTTGACGGGCCTGAGCGACTCATTGCTCGTATTTTCACGAGCCGACGAGCCGCTCGGCCTGTTTGACATCTTTAGGCAAGATCTAGCAACAAATTTCACTTTGCAATTCACTGTTGGGCATTCGCACAAATCGCAGTTGCTGCTCCTGCTTAGAAGGGTTTCAGGTTTTGAGTTTTAGCCCATATTTAAGCCACATTAAATTTCTCATTATCATTCTTCTACTCATTTTCAACCACATATTCTTCAACAAAATAATATTTTTCATTAGATCAATAATTTTTCCTTCTTTTTCAACCACACATTCTCCATCAATCTACTATTTCAAAATACATTCTTTCAAAATAATATCTATCAAACACACCCTTAACAAGAAATGGATTTGGAGACTTAGACCATCTGTTATGGGTATTGGTTTGGGGGTAAATGGTGAGGTCCATGTCAATTGCTATTAACCCAAAAAAGCTATAAAAAAAAAAAAAAAAAAAACCTAGTGACCCAAACATTTCTTCTTCCTCGACTTCTTTCCCTCTATCGACTACAATTGCAACAACTTGACAACAGTGGCAATTCCGGCGGAGCCAACACTAGTGACCACGCCTTCATCAGGTGTTGGCTCCACCACTGGATGGATGTTCACAGTGTTATGAGTAAACTCAGACTCTTATAGGATAAGATTATGTGCATGTGGCCCTTCAAATGTCATATTGGTTGAGATTATTGTACCATCGTCGTATTTGTATAACCTAAGGCCCTGTTTGATAAGGGACATTTTCCATGGAAGTGGGAAAAGGATTCCATTTTCCAACTTTGAAGCTGTTTGATAGATAATATTTTGTCCAAAATTCATTTTCTACTTAGCAACCTCATGCGACAACTTCTTGCTTTTAAAGGAATTTGTTCTCTTTGGTTCTTGGTGGGAATTTGCCCCCTTTTTTTTTTTTTTTTTTTTTTTTTGCAATTGAAACAAATTTCAAACCCAATAATAAAAAAAGTCTATTCATTTAATTGAAAATTTGCAAGAAAAATAAAGACAAACGAGGCAATCCAAACAAATTCTATCACCAATTCTAATAAATTGTATTCATTTAGTTGACAATTTCCATGAAAACAAAGTCAAACGGACCAGGTAAAAAATTATATCAATCAAATACAATTAACTGCAATTCCCACTAAAACATTTTTTAAGCAATTCAATTCCTAGTAAAATATTTTCTTTTCACCAATTTTTCACATTTAGAATCAAACGGACCCTAAAAGTAAAATATTCCAACTTCGTATTGAAGTGAAAAACATACTGCAATTGAAAGTTTGCAGATGTTTCAGGCAATAATACAAACATGAATTATCTTATTTTTCTCCTTAGCAAACTCCACTCATGTGGTAGTTTGAAAATCATGACAATTTTTGCTTATAAGTCAATCACAGATTGTATCAAACTCATAATTATTCTTATTTTTATAATCACATATTTTTCCAAAAAAGAAAATCATTTTTCAATTCTTAAAATCTCTCTCCAAGGAGAAACTTCGATAAAATTAAAATTAAAATTAAAATTATTTTACTTTGAGCCATAGTTATTAGACCCGACCTGGACAAGGTATTAGGTCTCGAGTTACCGGTTGGATAAGTGGGTCCATTGTCGGATCGATGGATCATTGCATAAAAATCTATAAAAAAAATAATTAAAGTATATAAATTTTTTTAAGACAAAATTATGTATTTTTTAAATTATTTTTGACTAATTATCTAGGTGTATAAAATAAAGTTAAATGTTTGACCAAATTTTTTATAAAAATACTTTTAGAAAACATATAATGATAAATTGGATACATATTACTCCTTGCAAATCATCAACATTGAAGTACTCTACACCTCTAATGGTGAGGAGATAATTATTTTAATTAGAAGTCAAACGTTTAATTCCTTGAACCTCCAATTTTTTTAAAATACAATTTTGAAAACCTGTTAACCGGTTGAGTTAACTCGATCAAGATTGTCGGTTAACTCAGTCAAAGTCAAGTTTTGATCGAGTCATGTACATCCATATTAAATTAATCTATCCGGCCCGGATCACCGATTTCCCGACCCGACCGGCCTGTCCGAGTCGGGTTTTATAACTATGCTTTGAGCAGTGCACGATCAACCCAGTGAATTAAATTGCATAGCTGGCATACATTCTCCAAAACAGGGGCCTGGTTTTATAACTATGCTTTGAGCAGTGCACGATCAACCCAGTGAATTAAATTGCATAGCTGGCACACAAACATTCTCCAAAACAGGGCCCTGGCTTTGTAGTCACTTGTAATGAAAAAGCTTTCCTCTCAAACAGAACTCTATATGCAAAATCTCAGCATGATTTGATCAAATATAGAATGTGGAATGAACCGACATCTCTATCTCTATATCTATACGAATATGTACTTATAATTTTATATACACACTCTCTGTCTCTTTCTCTCTCTACTTAAATTCACTCTTAAAAAGTTAAAACTCTTGATTCTCCTTTGAAAGGAAATTCTGTTTTCATTTTCTTGCATTGGGGTTTTCAGACATTTCTCGCGTTCTCTGCGGTTTTGGAGTTCGCGGAGGTAATGCCCAAAATCCCCATCAATTTTTAAGTTACTTTTCATTGCATGCGTGTATATATCTATCTTTCCTGTTTTTTTTTTTTTTTTTATATGCATACAGCGAATTTTTTTTATGCTTAAAAGATTTTGGGCTTGAGTATTAGTAATGATCAAAGGAGACTCGAGTTTCTTTTTCTTTTTTTATGTGTTTACCTTACTCTCGGGACTGAACTTTATTCGATGTTCTGCATTGGCTAAATTTGAGTTTGCATGCTTTTTGAAGGAAAATAATTGGGGATTCAGTGTTTGTGTGTTCTGAAACGAATGAAATGTTATGAAATGGAGTTGCTTAATGACTGGATTTTCATTCCTTAATACATTTTTTGGGGTGGGTGGGTGGGGAATTTTTGGGTCTCTTAAGGATATTGGCCAATTGAATATGTCATTTTGGCATAGAAACTTGGGTTTTATTTACTCTTGATTTGGTGGTCGAGGACTGCTCTTGTTGGTTGATTCTTGATTATGTATGGATCATTTATAAAAGAAAGGGGCATCTGCGTTCTTTTTCGTGTAATTTGAAAAGTGCGTAACTATTAGGTTAATCACTATGTTGCCTAAATATTCTCCTTGGAAACAAGAGTTTGAACTTCCAAGAAGATGCCTGCTTTTTTCTATATGGATATATAATATGAATTTGATGTATTGAATGCAGTTGCAACTATATGACCAACAATCCATCTCCTATATTTATAAATAAATATCCTTAAAAAAGATTATGATTCTTTCTGTTAATTAGTTCGTCATTCTCATATAACATCAAACTGCTTATATTTAATTAAATTGTTCCTGTGATGGTTTAGAGTTTGGATTAGGTATCATACTTAGTTGTTATTTGATGGTCATAACAAATATGTGTTTCTCAATTCCATAAGATACTTGCTACTAGGCTTCCTAATTCGAAATTTTTTACCCCATTCTGCTTCAAGCTGGTTTCCCCAGCTTTGAAACTATTATTCTGTTTTATGTTTTGTTCCAAAACCCTCAACCTTAATAAAGCATTGAACTCATTTGTGCTTGTCAATCTTTTTGGCTGCTTGTTGCTTCAAGATTCTCAAGTCTTTCATGAATTTGCAGCATTCTCTTACAAAAATAAACTGCAAAGAGAGAGATCCATTGGACTTCTCCATCACATTTCTCTAGATTATAGTAGTCTACTAATATTACATAATTCATAAATCAATTCAATCATACATGTATCAATATGTGCTGTTTTGTTATATATTATATCTTGTTATCTCTTCATTGCAAGCTTAAACTTGCAATATATATTGCATTTTTTATGCTTTGAGTGGCTATTATCAATTCTTTACGTTCTGTTATTGCTGCAACGTGGTATGTTAATGCTTGCAGAAATGGCAATTCAGACACCAGAACTCTCTGCCATGGTTGTGGCAAATGCCTTCGTGACACGGTATTATGCAATTCTTCGTCATTGTCCAGAAAATGTACATAAATTTTATCAGGAGTCAAGTGTACTAGGCTGGCCAGGGCCTGATGATGCAATATCACCGACTGCAACCTTGCGGGTAAGTAACTTAGAGAAGTGCTGCAGAGTGAAAACAATATACATCCCATGCTTATTTTGAGCCGTGTAGAAGGAAAAGTAAAAATAATGTGCTGTATTCTTTTGAGATAGTCCACTTATATGAAAGTGTTGCCAAGCTTATATGTATGGAAGGCTGTTTTAAAAGACATCAGTATTAGTATAACTCGTTTTTTTTTTTTTTTTTTTCAATTCATGGATCAATTTACCCAAAACCAATTGGAGCATTAGTTCTGTTTAGCAGTTTTTCCCCATTTCTGCTATATGTAATTGAATTTCTAGGTATTATCAGTGGTTTCAAGTACCAGTATCTGAATTATTTAACTGCTTCCTATGAAGTATGCCAGCTGTTAAAATGTGTTTGGTGCAGTACCGGTTGTTTTATATTTCTTGGTGATGGTTTTTCAATTGGTGAGCCACTTCAACTTGATAGCTTTGGGACTGTAGAGGGGGCCTTTATTTCCTTTAAATCGTATGTAATTCACTAGAAAGCATGATACAAATTGTTTATTTCGGCTGTAGTTTCATGGAGAAACTAGGAAGTAAATAAAATCTACTTTTCATTATTTGGTGCAGGGAATTAATGAAAAGATCATGTCTTCGGATTTTAAAGATTGGCCTATGGAGATAAAAAGTGTTGATGCACAAGAGTCTCTCGGGGGAGGGGTTATTGTTGTCGTGACTGGTTTGATTGAGAAGGATAATTTGAGAAAGAATTTTAGTCAAACATTCTTTTTGGCTGAACAGGAGAAAGGTTACTATGTCTTGAACGATATTTGTAAGTTTTTTGACGTCTGTGAATCAGTTTTCAATATTGCTATCGATGATGATGATGGAAACAATCAAGTTGCTCCTTTTACTAATGATTCAGGTAGGACCTGGCTCCCAGGTTACATAGAGCAATGTATGAATTTTCATTTATGTTACATATGGTAGGGAGGATTAAATGGTATCGGATAGTGTCGAAGAAAAAAAATAAGTTAGTATTTTATTTATTAACCTGTCCAATTCTATCCAGTATTATCTACTAAAAATGCACTTAGATATTTTATTTGGTTTCTGCTTGCGATTTTGTGTCATTTGAAGTAATCTCAAAACACTTTGAAGAGTGGTAATATTCCTGAATCTCTTCCAGCCTTGCATCCTGAAACAGTTGATGAGAATCCAAATGGCAAGGAACTATCTGGTCTCTTTGTCATTAAAGACACAGTTGCTGAAGTTTCTGTTTCTAAACCTTCCCTGGATCCACGAGAAAGTGTTTCTAAATCTCCAATTCCTTCACACAAAAGTGTTTCTAAACCTGCCGCCACTTCAGGTGAAAGTGTGCATGCCGTGGGCGAACAGGTGTCAAATGTTAAAGAAAGTGCTCAGAAAATTTCTTATGCATCTATGGTGTGTTTCCCTCATAACTATCATAAAAGATTCCTATTTTCTTTATTTTGAGAAACTATGTACTTGGTACTTACAGCAGTTTCTGTTTCATGATTTCATCTCCAGGTGGCAAAAGAGGGTCACATGACTGCTAGCGTTTCACCAAATGATGGCCAACAGTCAGCTGGTCCTCCAGCACCTAAATCTTCAACTCCTTTTGCCGACAATGCGTCCAAAATACCAACTCGTAGAAGTGTTGCATCTAACAACTCAGCTCTTCCTATCAACATTGCACCGAAGATCTCAATGCTTAGAAATGACTCACCTAATATTAGTACATATATAGATGGTAATTTTTCTGTCTCTAGTCCATCATGATATCATCAACTTAATGCCTTCTATATCCTATTGGCTACTATATTTAATCGTTTGATCACAGCTAGGAGCATATATATTGGTGGTTTGCCTTATAGTATAACAAAAAGTGAAGTCTTGAATATCATAAAACAATTTGGACAAGTTAGACGAAGTCCAGATAGCATCCAGATTAGAACACATGAGGTTTGCTTTGATTTGGATTAATCATGTTATATTATAATTTTAACTTTGTCTCTATTGACTCATCTCAGAATTTTGCCAGGATGGATTTTGTTGCGGATTTGTGGATTTCGAATCCTCGGAATCTGCACGTCTTGCAATAGAGGTACTAATTCACGCTACTAATTCGACTTCATTCATGATATTTATGCAAAATCTTCGTACATCTTGAATAGTTCCACTCCTGAGTTTCTTTTTGGATCTTTTATACCGGTTTTTAAATATATTTGTTCATGTAGATCCTTGCAAAGTTTGCACGAGAACTTGCATTAGTTGGGCCACTGCTTTGCTCTGCTCAGGCTTAGATATTCTCGTTTTATGCAATTTGGTGCTCTAGTTTATTTGTTTTGCTCCTTTGGATTGAAGTATAACCCATCATATAAGCCCTGTCCAATTACAGCTTGGTAGATAAAATTTCACATCGAATAAAGATGAAGACAGATTAATTTATAAGGGTTTTGACTGCTTCTCTTAATAAAGTTGACATTTTAACCCTAAATCATAACATGGTATCGAGTCTATTAAGATTCAATGAGCGATTTGATTTAATTAAGACTAAAAAAAATAAGCACACGAATTTCAAGATTGATCTGTTCAAACGAGCCACCATCTTACAAGACATGTGAAGGGATAAAATTCCACGTCGAATAAAGATGAAAACACAGATTAATTTATAAGAGTTTGGGCTACTCTTTATTAAGATTGACTTTTTACGATGAAACCCATGTCTTAACATGTCCAATGTCAATTAGCTCACAGTTCTTTTATCTTCTTGTACCTCTAGAATATCTACAAACTAGTTTCTAGCATGCAGTTGTAAAGAATTATTATGCAGTAGGATTTCGTTCTTTCTCTGGTTGTTAGTATTATTAAAACTATACATCAACAGCTGCTTCTGACCAGTCAAATTCTTGTGTATTAGACATCTGCATTGGCCTAAAGATTGTGTTCATATCTTATTTACACCTATAAACAAACAAATACAGGGTCCATGTTATGTAAGTGCTGACTTTAAGGTTTTTCAGGCTCGATATGTTACTTTTGGTGAAAAAGAAGCATATATTACATACAAAAGATCATCCAATCCGCGTAAGCCGACAAGTGTTTTATTGTAAAAAGGAAATAAATTCTCTTTATTTTTTATACTGTCATATTCTTGTTTCACTAATACTCTGACCTAAATATGTTTCTGCAGGTCGAAATAATCAAAAAAACTTCCCAGGAAAAGATGGATTCCAAAAACGCAATTTTAAGGGTTCGGAAAATGGTGATAAAGGCCATTTTACTGCTCCTAGACACAGCAGACAAGCTGATCATTTGTCGAACAAAGAGGGGATGCAGTGGCAAAGGAAAGCTGCATGAATTATCTTGCGTGCATTCTTGAATCTTTGCATTTTTCTTGCGTGAAATCTTGAATCTCGGCATTTTATGTTTTTGCTTAAGAGAAACATATTTTTCTTATGAAACACTGATATACAATGTAGTGTGACATTTTTTTCTTCTTTTCCTTGTGTGAAAGTATGCATAGAGAGGACTTGTGTGAGTTTTGCTGAATTTTCTTGTGATTTTACGGCAAGATGGGTTGCATGGAATTGTAGCCCACAAGATCTAGGCTCCATTTTCAATAACTGAGGTATTGAACTATTGAGAACATACTGTTTATAAGCAATTATAAGCTCTTCAAACATGCACTGAACTGTTTTCATTATTCTTAAGCAAGACAAACATGATGGCTGTATTTCGCATTTCCTAGCATTATTCTTATAAACTCAACTTATTTTTGACTCTAAACTTAACTTATTAAATATATCATCCAAAAACTCGTTGATCTATCTAGTTTTGTGAAAACCATTGGTTGTCATGGTTTAATCGATTTAAATTTACGAAAATCGCCTGAAAAACCTAGTTCAAAAATTCATCTTTTGACTTTTTTTATTTAATTAATTATTTATTTTTTAAAAAATCACCTAATGAATCTTGGTTCGACCTTGATTTAATCTTTGACCTTGGATTTTTTTTTTTTTTTTTTTTTCCTTTTTTTGAGTCGATGTTCAAATCAATTTAAAAAAATAAAAGAAAAAATTTGATTCAAACTTAAGCTCTGACCTATTCCACACTAAACCAGTTATTTCTCTCAATTTGAGCGAGATAACATAATTAGTGACGTTCAACTCGTTCTCATCATCCCAACCTCTTCTTCGCTTTTCCCTTTTAGGTATATTTCTCATTTACTTGTTCACATTTCAAATCAAAATCAAAGAATCGTTGGGTTGATTTCGGGATTGTGATACAATTTGTCCCCCGAATGGATCCCACATGTCACTTTTTACCTTAAGTTTAGACACACGTGGTTACATGTTAGGTTTGGAGAATCTTAAAAAGTTTGTCATTTGAATAAACTTTATTAAAATCCGCACAAGTGACAAAGGGCCAACATAATTATCTTATAATTTATATGAATTTTTTATTACTTGGGGGAGGGGCACGTATACTTTCTTCTAGGCTTCAATATACTACAAACTTTATTTAGAGCATCAAAGAACCTCAAAGCTTATCAATTTATACTATAAGGGTAGGCAAAAAAATTTACGACCACCTTGTGATTTGCTTTTGGCATTGAACCTAGTTACCATTTATCACCTAGTTACCATTTATTGCTCCAGATCTAGAGATCTGGAACGTAAGAGATAATGAATTTTTTTGGAGGAGACGAATCTCGTTGTAAGGTCATTTATATTCAGGTTGTTCGAATATAATGCCATAATTGGCATTAGCTTTCTAACATTTGGGCGATGATGAAATCATTTGGGCTTGGCTCATATTGCTGGAAAAGAATTAGTGGTAATTACATAAAATCAGGTATTTAAAAATCAGGTCTAAAATTTACTTATTCAAAAATCAGGTACTATATTAAAACTCTAATTCATAACCTAATTTATCTCTCTACTCCCTTCCCCCTGTCTCTCTCGCGCATCTCTCCTTCTCCCTCCTTCCCCTACCCCTTTCTCACTCGCCTCTCTCTGCGTACGTTGCCGCTTTGCGATGTCGTTCGCGCAGCAACGTCATGGTAGTGTTTTGTGCACATCAGCATGGTTGGTGGTGATGTTGATAGTCATCTGACGACGGCGGCGGTGTTTTGTGTGGTTGGATGTGACGGTGGTGATAGTGTTTTGTGTGGTGGTGATTGTTGTTGAGACGGTGGTGTTGGTACTGGTTGTTTGAGGTGGTGGCGGTTTTGTGGTGGGGGCAGCGACGGTAGTGGTTATTGTTGGTAGTATGTGACCAAGTATTTGGTTATCTATGATCAAATATTTAACCGTGACCTAAAAATTGACAATATGTGATTGAAAAATAATATGTGACCAATAAATTTGAAAATATGTGATCAAAGAAATTAACTGTGACTTATAAATTTTTGAATTTGTGACTTTGAAATCATCAGTGACTAATTAATTTGATAATATGTGATCAATAAATGAATTGTGACCTATAATTATGTATATATGACCATTAATTGTATAATTGTGACCTAATTAATAAATATTTTTAATTAATTACCTAATACTTGAGTTTTGAATTATTAAACTATCTACTTGACTTTTGAATTGGTGTAAACCATATACCTGAAATATGAATATTTCCCAAAGAATTAAATGATCATTGCTCGATAACTCAAAGCAACTGGTCCAAACCCCGACCCAATCCAATACCTACTTGAGCTACTCTGGTCCGTTTGATAAATGGGCTGATTTGTTGGTTTTCAGCTTGGACTTTTATATATACCAGCTAGAGCATCATTCAAGTGGTGAGTTTTTCATTCTCTCTTTCTCGCGTCTCTGGTAAGTGTCTGGCGATTCATTGTGCTTCGTGTTCTCTTCTCCTTTTTTCTTAGTGAATCTTGAGATGGATTTTAACTACTGGTTTCAATCCTTTAATCTTTGTGATTAGTTGCCTCTGTGGTTGGTTGTGCGAGAGAGAGACAGTTCGGTTTTGGCCGTCTGTTTGTCTTTGAGCCATTGAGTAACCAGTGTGGTTTAGATTAGGGTTTTGAGTGTTTGAGGCTCTTTCTTTTTACAAAACGGTACAATGATTTGTTCCGAGCCCGAAATGCAATAAGAATCTGTTTCTTGCTTTGTGCAATATTGTTCTGTAATCTTGTTCGTTTTTGCTTCCGTTGTGTAGTTGGCCTTACACGGGTATTTAAAGATTGCAGCCTAACTTTAAAGTTATAACACACTTTTTATCGTAATCGTTGAGAATTGAAAACTCTAATTCTATACTAATAAAATCGCGATAGAGAAATAAAGACATAAAAGAACATACAAAATTTATAAATGTCGTGAGATTATATCATTAAACATGTGACTTTGATTTAAATTAAATCCTGAATTTTAATTTTTATCAAAATATGGGCATAGAAACACATTTTATAATCTAGAATCAAGAAACACAAGAAGAAAGGGTTACAAAGGCGGTATATTCCAATTCAACCATACCTTAACACCCCAATCATTCAACCTTTTTTCTCGAAACATCTTCTTTTGAGACACTACAAAAAAGGCCTATTCACTCAGACCAACGTGTCACCCTTCTACCTCTCTCTCTCCCGCCACTTGTCCACTCCAAGTTTTTGCCTTGAGCCCCCTACCCCCGACCCATCCTCCTCCTTCAACCTTTCTTCCTTGTTCTCTTGTTGAGGGTTTTTTTTTACATTTGCTTCAAAATTTTATTTTTTTTACACACAAAAACAATAATCTGTCTGCAATGTCTCGATTGGAATTCTGATTATAATAAACAATCCAGTGTATCCAGTGTCTTTATACATATATATTTTTTCATTCTTGATTTATTAATATTGGTTTTCTCTTAGAGCTTCTTGTTAGATTTATGTGATAGTTCATTTATCTTTTTGAAAGTGGATTTATTGGTTAAAGTTTATTGCCTGGCAACCCGAAATCTTGCTTGAATTGTGTATAAAAATTGAATCTTGGAAGAAGGGGGGCTTAATATGCATATCAAGATCATGTTTTTCTTCATGGGTTTGTGTGAATCGGATCATGAAGTGGTTAAACATGAATATACATATGAATATAGATGAATTAGATGCCATTATAGTATTGTTGAAAGTAACGTTATTCGTGTCTTATGGGGGATGGTGATGATGGTAAGAAGATTTTAAGAACAACTGTAATGGATGCACTTTGTTTGGATATACCAACAAATAGATTTTCAAGAGATTTGTTGCAGAGGTTTATGGGTAGTAGTAGTAGTAGTGGGAATGAGACAGTGAAAGAGGAGGATCAGGAGATTGAGTTGAATCTTGGACTGTCATTGGGAGGGAGATTTGGTGTGGACAAGAGTTCTAATAAGTTAGTGAGGTCTTCTTCTGTAGCAGAGTGTTTACCGGTGGTGAGAGATGATAATGATGCGGTGGCACCACCATTGGTGGCTTATACGGGCCTGTTGAGGACCTCTTCACTGCCCGCAGAGACAGAGGAGGAATGGAGGAAGAGGAAGCAATTGCAGACCTTGAGGAGAATGGAAGCTAAGAGGAGGAGGTCGGAGAAGCAGAGGAATTTAAAGAGTGATAAAGGAGGAGGTTGTGGTGGTGGAAATTTATATCTGGAGGAGAAAAAGGAAATTGAGGGGAATCTGAGAGAGAGATTGGAGAGAGAGAAGTCTTTGGCCGCTGCGACGAGGTCAGGTTTGCCATTCCGTTTGTCCACGTGGGCTGCCAGTGCAACTGATCAGGCCATTCAAGGTGGGATTGATGAGGCAATGGTCCAAGGGAAGGGGAATTATTTGGGAGGTAGTGGTGGGTTGCAAAAGTCGATGGAATCAAAAGGAGGGAGTTCTTCGAGTATGTCTGAATTCAACACTAAAGCTTTTGGAGGTATTTCAATTTCTATAATTTCTTGTTCTGCTGAAATTTATGTTCAATGCTGTTTATAAATTGAAAAATCATTTACTTAATGTTAGACTCCTTCAAATGAGTCGATGAAGCAGTTAAACATTCCTGAATCACAGTCGATTTTCATTTTTATCTTGTACTTGAACTTTGAGCACATGCAAGGCGCAGCGGATCTCTCTCTATCTATAGAATATCCTTATGTTATGGCCGCCCCTTTGGTTTTGAATTTTAGTCTGGTTATCACATCGTTTGTCCAAGTTATGTGTGCTTCCTAATTGATACCACAAAACAATAATCGAAATTCCATTATTCCTACTTCGTAGTGTGTGTTCTTTTGGATTTCAAGTGGGATATGGATGGTCCAGTTCCTAGGTGACATAACAGGATTATATTCATCTTAATTATATTGTGTTTCTTCATTGAAAAATTTATGGATCTTGGATTATAAATGATCAATGCTTTTACAATAAAGTGGGATTATGACATTTATAACAACATATTACTTCTGTTTTATTCTTTATGGATGAAGGATATGTTAGAAATTCTTTAGATTTTTTGTGTCCCATGTTTTTCTTTTGATATGTCATCCTACATTTTTCTTTTACTATAAATTATCACATGTTCATCCTTTTTTCTTTTTTTTTTAAACAATAATTTGGAGTTGCACAATTTATCTTGTGCTTTTTTGGAGCAACCTATCTGCCATAACTTCAATTATGCTGCTTATTCTTCATTATTGCTCCTTTAGCTAAAGACATTTGAGAAATTTTAGGAGTGAGACTTCTTTGGTGAATTTGTACCTTTTTTTCTGATAGAATTGTTGGTATATAGAAAAATGGTTTTTGTTAAGTGCCAATTGAAAAACATTGAGCTCAAATTCGAGTAGGCCCTACAAGTTGATTAATGTGGGACCACTTCAAAAAAATTCTCCTTTGCGAAAAGATTAACTAATATATTTATATGCTCAACCATTTTCAAATGAACGAGAAAATGAGTTCAAAGTGACATGTTCCACAATGGGAAATTTGGTGGTGAAAGTGGAAGTCTGTAATTAATTTTATTTCCAACGAGGTGTTGACACGTAGAATATAATTTTCCTGTGAGCTGTTGACATGCATCAAATCAGAATGTGATATATGGTGTAGTTATTTTATCTATTGAGAAATAGTTTGACCTCTCAAGTAGGCATATATTTTCACAATAAATGCGTGACGTGTCTTTTTAAATATATAGTTGTTTGTTTATAGACATGTTCTAGAGACATGCCCTTTTAAGACTAAGACACACCTTTCAGAACAGACATGTCCACTCAGAGGAACACTTTAAACAACTATAGATTGATCCTATTTGTTTGTTTTCAAGTTATATCTTCTGAATCTTGTTTGAGTCCCAGCCTTGTCAAATGGAGTGCTAAGCATTGTTCAATTGAAATTACTGTCTGTACTTTGGAGTAATACTATTACAAACAGAGTTCTTTGTATCCTGAGAGTTACTTGAAGTTTATGAACACCAATGCTGTGCAAACTTGTCTCAAGGAGACAGGCAAAGTCTTGTGTCAATCACAGTTTCTGAACTTATTTTGTCATTAATGTGTAAAAAGCTCATCTGATTTTTATTTATTTTTTTAGTAAATAAAATATTTTCGTAATATTTTTTCCAACATAAAGATAAGTTAGATTTTTATGAAGACAGAAGAATTATGCGCTACTAGATGATAGATAAAAGAATATTGAGAGGTTTAAAGGATTTCACTCCAAAACTTGGAAATGTCAAGAGTTTTGCAGACTTGATCATATTATGCATGTTATATGGAAGTAGCACTTTGGAACGAGGGTTCGACTTCACAGAGGTGTTGTTCCCAAACTTGTGGTCTTGGTCGTCCAGTCAATCCACGGGGTAAAAAATTATCAGAGAATGCCTTGCCCAGCCAAAAGAAGTGGAAGAAAAGAAAGGCACCTTAAACCTTTTAATCTGAGTAATTTCATTTAATGATTTGATGCTAAAACTCACCTGTTTTCTAAAGACTGTTTAGGTAGATAGATCAGTTGATGCATCCCAGTGATTTTGTTTAAGAAACAATAGAGCTATTTATTTTAGACTTCTAGCTTTATAGATGCACAACTTTAGATATGTCCAAGGAACCCCAAAAAGGACTGCCGTCCAATGGGTACATGACAGTGGCGGGGTTGCTTTGACTGCAGAGAACATGAAAGTTCCAAAATTATTATCTTCTGCTTGTAATTATTTCCGAGGTTTCCTCATTTTCATTTCAGCATCCAGCAGTGGTGGTGAACTGAGCCCCGGCAGTATCCAGTCTTTGCAAGAGGGAATCAATCAGGATGTTGGCTCGTCTGGGACGAAAGCAAGAGAAAATACAAGCAGAATGACTCGACCTGACACAGAGAGTCCCTCTACGAGATCTGATGTTGTAAGAAATCAAGGAAGGGAAATTGGGACGAATGCAGTGGGGGATATGCCTTGTGTTTTCACAAAGGGAGATGGTCCTGATGGTAGGAGAGTGGATGGGATACTATACAGATACGGAAAGGGAGAAAAAGTGAGAATAATGTGCGTATGCCACGGCACCTTCCTCTCACCAGCCGAGTTTGTTGAGCATGCTGGAGGCAGTGATGTAGATAATCCGCTCAAGCACATAGTTGTGAACCCGAACGCTTCTTCCCTGTTATAATGGCAGCGTGGAAGTTACCCTTAACACGAGGGGTAAAATGTTTTCAACTTAGTTACAGCTTTTTATTTTTATTTTTTCTTGTTGAAATGACCATTGTAATTCTTAACTGATGCTTGTATCTGAAAGAAAAAGGAAAAAATTGGTTGTTCCTAACTGCCTATGTGGGTTGCATTCTGGAAATACAGAGCTAGCAATATTAATTCTTACTGATCACTGCTTAGATTGATAGAAATATTGAAATAGTGCTATATATTCATTTATGAAATGATGAAAAAAAGAATTTGGTTTTGACGTCTAAGATTGTAGAGAATATAACCAAGAAGTTTCTCACTTTGTAACCGCTTGAGCTTTTAGAAGACGAGGTTTAACAGTTCTTGGCTAAGTTTCTTTTTGGACTTTTGTGATTCCGCAGCAAAGAACTGGTACTTGGACACATTAATTTTCAATTTTTGTAGCACTCGAGTATCGACCAATGGGTGTACATTTTATGGTTTGATTATATAAAAGATGAGAATTATGTAGCATTGTATAAAATTAAATATTTTATCTAACCGTACCTACTATTGTGTATCAAACCTGAACTTAAAATATCGTTGGCTATTATTCTTCAGGTATAGATAATGTACAGCTTAAACAATAATGTTACCTAGTACCAGTATATGATCAATTAATGAATTATATATCTTTTTTATTATGCCATGTAGCACAATTGATATAACACTAGTTTATGTGGTAATACGAGATACTAAATCAGTTCAATTAAATGTGAGACTATGAGCCACATTTAATTGGATCTATGGAAAAGAGAAGTTTCTTTCTCATTTATGATAGATATGCTGCTACAATTTATGATATATCGTCGTGGGAATGTTTGGATGTTAGACTGAATAGAACTAAACAAGCTGGCAACGAATTATGTATGCCGTAATTCCTTAATTCTTTAGATTCATTAATTTTTGTGGGTACTGAACCAAGGCCTAAGAGCATAGCATTGCAAGAACTATAGTTTCTGTAAACATAAGCTCAAACTAAATTCGATTGGTGTCAAAACGTGCACTCCAAGCCATGCCTGCCCATGTAAAGCTTGCACCGCAGGTCGGCTCGGTCTGGACCTGGCCCACCAGGTGAGGTCCAACCCTCACCAGGCTCGTTCATTTTAGACACCTCAAAATATAATGCGGCTGGATCTTAATTAAAATACTTGATCCAGTCCCAATTTCTGAACTTTCATCCTCTCAGAGTTCCATATAATGCCAATTAGCTCTGTAGGATTACTAAGGCTACGTTGAAATGATGAAACAAGGACAGAGAATTTCAACGAGGACGAGCCTGCACTAGGTGTGAAATCGAGCAGTTATCAGTCCGTGTATCATCTGTATTTGCATAAAGAGTATGCGCCGTACACAGTACTATTCAATGCTACTGAATCTCCATATGAAACATGCACACGAAGTTTTAGAAGATAAATGACCAAAATAATACCAACCTTATTACATGAGACTTGTCCCTCCACCACTGATAGTGCATACTTTCGCCTTAAATCAACTGATTATCACAATATGAGAAGAGAGACATCTAAGTAAATTTCTTACTATGCCATACACAGAAATTATATAATTGAAATTCAGTTTATACAAGTTCATGACAGAACTGCAAACTGGATTTTGACTTGAAGCTATGAAGATAAATCGAAGCTCATAATCCCGAATAATTTGAATGAAGGAAAAATCAGAATCTTCTATATATTTAATACTAGAATGAATAAATTCAGAAGAAGCACCGTTGTTTGGTTAGTCACTAGGCGGTTGAAAGCGTTTGAGTCGCTGCACAACTTGCTTCATTGTAGGCCGAGCTGAATATGATTCAAGAGTACAAAGAATAGCCACATGCAGCATTTTCACAAGGTCATCCTGTGGGCCCGAATCCCATAGAGATGAGAAGAAAAAATCCTCGGCCTGACCTTGTTTGAGTAACAAGCACGCCCATGAAACAATGTTGAATCCATCTTCATATGAATAAAATGAAGGATCGAGAGCTTTCTTGTTGGACAATAACTCAAGCAGCACCACACCATAGCTGTAAACATCGGCCTTATAGGATACGCGGCCTTTCAGCGCGTATTCTGGAGCTATGTATCCGTAAGTTCCGGCTACACGAGTGGTAGCATGAGTTTGTGTAGTAGACAGAGATTTTGACAATCCAAAGTCGGACAAATAGGCATTGCAGTCGTTGTCCAACAAAATATTACTAGGTTTGATGTCTCGATGTAGAATACGTGGATTACACTGGTCGTGCAGATAAGTTAGTGCAGAGGCAATATCGAGAGCAATCTTGTGAACTATTCTCCAATCAAAAGCTCTTCTGGCTCTTTCCCGAATGAATTCTTCTAGATTTCCTCCAGGAAGGTAGTTATATATCAGAAACATTTCCGCTTGACTGGCACAATACCCTATCAAAGTTATGAGGTTCGGGTGTTTGATTCTTCCAAGGGTCCTGACCTCAGCACAGAACTGTGGGATGCCTTGGCACCTTTCAGTAGTGAGCCTTTTCACTGCTACTGTCAATCCTGGAGAAACTTCAGCCCGGTAGGTGGCACCAAATCCACCATTTCCTATGCAATTGCTACTGTTAAAATTTCCCGTCGCCTGGACCACACTATCATACGTTAAGGGTACCCCTATGTCCTTGAAAAAGTTAGTTTCCCTTCTCTGTGGCGACAAAGTATTCTGACCCTTTGAATCTGATATTTTCCTTTTTGCATAACATAATACAAAAGCCAAAACAACTGCAATAACGACTGCTGCAGATATTATGCATACTTTAGCTATAAGATTAACTCCGTTTTTACCACTTTTAGGATGGCTTCTTGATTCAGAAGGTGCATGCTTCGGCGACTTTTTAACATGCTTCAGGCTAGCACAACGGCCCCAATTGGTCGGTCCCTCGAAGTTGTCTACGGGATCCCAAACTATCTGCAGCTTTGGAAGTGTGGTAATCTCAATGGGAATTGAACCATCAAAACAGTTATAATCTTCTAATGCCGCATCAGCTATTCTGGGAGACACTGCTCCACGTAGATTCCTCTTGTTCGGGAGAGCATTAATTTGACTTGAAAGAACGAGAACCGACAAATTAATACAATTTCCGAGCTTTTCAGGGAGGGGACCACTTAATCTGTTTCTTGAAACATTCAGCACTTCAAGGTTTTGAAGTTCACCTAGCTCCATAGGGATAAAGCCACATAACGCATTTGAAGACAACAAAAGTGTCCTTAAATGGCTACAATTTCCCAAAGCACGCGGAATTTCCCCCTTCAGGAAATTAGCCGACAAATCCAAATGCTCAAGATTCCCACAATCATACCCCAAATTATCTGGGACATGGCCCCCTAACTGATTAAACGACAAAATCAGCACTCGTAACTTCCTAAAACCGCCAATGAATCCGGGAATCACACCATTAATTTCATTTCCAGCTAAATTCAAAATCCTTAAAACCCTACATATAGCGAGGGAAGGTGGAAATTTCCCAGCAATCATGTTATAAGCAAGGTTAAGAACCCTTAATTTCCTTAAAGCAGTGAATTCATAATCCGTAAAGTTTCCCACAATAACATTCCCTTCAAGATCAAGTACTTTAAGATTTCTCAGGCCCCATATTTGGACAGGAATCTCACCACTGAGTTCATTGAATGGAAGTGACAGAACCTCAAGTTCTTTGAGTTTTCCGATAACAGGCGGGAGTTTTCCCACTATTTTTCCATTCATTTCAGTGCAGTTTCTTCGTATTCCAACGCCATGCAAAGCTAACATGGAATTCCTAGAACACTGATGAGAAACCGAAAAGTTACCTCCAATTTTCAGCCCGGAAACTCTGAAATTGGAATTGCAGGACACTCCAAACCAAGAGCAATAGTTGGAACTGTCTGCATTCCAACTGGAAAGAATTCCACGAGGGTCTGAAACAGATTTCTTGACTTCCAGCAGAATCTTTTTCTCGTCTGAAGATTGGCCAGAGACTGATAGAATGTACAGAAAAATGCAAACCAAATTCATGGCCACAGAAAACGCAGAATCTCCCCTTTGCATAGCAGCAAAACACACCATTCTCTTATTCTTCACAAACCCTGTATGAATAAAAGAAAAATTTATCAACTGCTGTTGCAGAATTTAGGATAAAACAAATTTATTTCTCACTCTTTTCCAAACAAAATCTGATATTTGAAACCAAAAAGAACAGAACAAAAAAAGGAAAATGCAGAGAGAACGACAACAAGAAGAAGAATCTAGAATCTTAAAAAACAGAAGTTCTCGTGTTGTGTGAAAATCAAACCTGAAACGAAGATGATTGTTTCCTGTCTTTCTCCTGAAACAACAAATTTTATTCCAAGAAACAACAGGGCTTAGCGGAAAAAGAGAAATATTCTTCTTCAGATTGCTGTTACTTCTCTCACTGTAAGCCTACTACAACATTTTCTCAGATAATTTTTTTCATGCTTTAAGGAGGAGAAGGTGGACCCCATATGGGGGCTTTGGCTGCTGCCATGGGCCCCATATCAACCCTGTACACATTTTCAGTCATTTATCAGAAACAAACATAGTTGAAAGTCATCTAGGCACTTGTGCCACATGGCCTGACCAAAGGATCTGCCATGTGGCATAACTGTCTACATCTAACGTTTAGTTACCATTAAAATGATGATACCTCCTAAAATGACGTCAGATCTGAGAGCTCCTTCTTCATATTGCACAAATTTTCTTAATACAAGTAATCTCATTTTAACAATCTATCATGTGGGTATCTCTTAAAAGTTAAAATCACTTAAAATATTAAAAAGATTTTCACATCAATAGACGGTGAAATATAATCAAAGCAAAAAAGTAATTGAACTTTCTTTAAAAGAATTACTTAAACCTGGTTTAAGGTTTTGATATTTAAGGAAAACTGATAATTACATTTTGTATTCAAATGTTAAGTTGTAATTGAAAATTCTCAAATCTTGAACATTTCTTCAATATAATCAAGTAACTTATTTTTGTAACCTCTGTCAAGAAATGCTTATTTTAAAAAGTTTTTCCTTTTCTGATCTTTAATCTTGAAGAGATAATGACAATTAATAAAAGGACATATCATTAATATTTCACTCAACTGCATGCATCTTCTTCTTATTATCGAAATCTGATTGAGATTACGCTGTCATTTAATGCTTATTGTTAGCAAGAGTCAAAAAATTGTTGTTACTGTCAGACAGAGTAACAAACCAGGATGAAGCAGTAAATGAAAAATGAGTACAAATAATGCATGCTGATTTATTACGACATGATGATGTAAGCATGACATCGAATTTAACCAATTGAGTTCATGTATATAAAACAATATTGCAAAATTATGGGCTAGGTTAATCTAGCACGATTAATTATCAATGTATTGCATACAGATCAAAGCCTAATAGAACATAGCCGAAATAGTCAATAAGAACAATTTCTTCCAAGGGAAAAGAATATAATGTCCAAATCCGATTCCCGACTTTGTCCAGAACCACATTGCAAGTTGAGGATTCAACAATGGACAGCCTTCGTTTACCTTTCTTTCTTCTCTAAGCTCAGAAGCAGCAGTGACTGCAGAAGGACCAAGTAGCTAAGGAAAAATACAATACCTACTTCTGACCATCTTTACATAAAATGGGATAATTAGTTGTTCTATAAGAGGAGACCTACACATTTCGACCAGAAACTACTCTGTCTTTAATTAGTCTCTAAACATTATCTTTACCATATCTTTTTGTTGGTTCTAGCTATCCAACGGAGATTAGTTAGCATATTCAGTAAGATGTGACAGGAGAAAAGGGTAAAGCTCTCCTTTTCTCAACCGTATTGTGGGCAATGACAGCATGAACAACATGAACAGGAAGAAGAGCAAGAGAAGCAAGAGCACCGCTTTCTTAATGCAGCCTTCGATGCCTTCATGGAGCATGGCGATATCATGCACTGCTTGGGATATCATCTCTTAGTAAAGCTTATTTTCCCATCAGGCAAACTGCATTGCATCGACATAAATTACTTCACTATGCTCATAGATTAACAATGCTATTAAGTATGCTATTATTATCCATCAAGAATCAATACGATAAATACACCATAAATTAGACAAGAAAACATCCAATAGGTAATAATTATTACTCAAAAAGCAACACTATTTTCGGTTAAAGGATAGAAAGAAGCATACTTGTAAGAAGGATCATCAGAGATTCTTTTTGGTTTACCATTCCATCGATAGCAGAACATCAAGCTGCAATGGAATGGTGGAACTTACAGCTTGACAAAGACAAGCACTTGCAGCAGCAGCTCCACAAAAACGGGCACTTGCAGGAGCAACTCGAACAAGATGGGCACGAGCAGCAGAAACTTGTCGACTGTGATGGGCACTTGCAGCAGCAGCTCGACCAGGTTGGGAACTTACAGTGGCATCTCGACCAGGTTGGACACTTGCAATGGCACCTTGGGCCAGCTACCTTGCAGTTGCAGCTCTGCCATTTACAACAGCACCTCAGCCACTTACAACCACAGCTTGGAAATGTTAAGCAATATCTCAAGCAGCCCAGAAAGTTAAACCACTTGCAAGAGCAGCCAGAGCATTTCTGGCAGCACTTGGGCCACTTAAAGCAGCAGCTTGGCCATTTACAACAGCAGAACGTTGAGTTGCAATTAGAACAATGGCATAATGGACATGCAGGCTTCTTTCTGCAACACACAAATGGTTTGTTTGGTAAGGTGGATTGTACAATACTTACAAATCAAGAAAGAAAGAAAGAAAAAAAGCTAATATCTCTTTACCGTACGGTCCAATCCTCTCGTACTGTGCAATAAACTTGTCTAAAGGGTAGATTCTCAATCACAAAGAACAACATACGGGAAATCCAGATTTTTGTGAAAAAAAGGTTGTCTCCGATAAAAAAACATATACTGATACAAATTGAGTAAAGAAATTTTTTATTTAACAAGTGGAATTATAAAGAGTGGGTCAATAAACTCACATAAGAACCCAATACAAATATAAAATAACATTAATAATATGTGAAGAAGTTGTAAGCGCATTTTTCGCTCTGGTGGGAACTTTTAGATGTAGCTAAAGACATGCAAGTCAAGTTATAAGTAAAGCAATAAAAGAAGAGAACATTGGCTAATTCAGATTATTATAACAAAGAATGAAACTGACGTTGGAAAAGCTAATGTTAAGTTGTTAACTGTGCTTCCATCAGTTTGACAGTTGACACTATAAGAATCCCCGGGATCTTCTAAACTTTCCTTGTCTAGATTATTGATACCAGCCTCGTGAAATTTGTAAGTCGATTCATATACAAACTCTGTTGCTCCAAAGTTCTTCTCTGCACCCATAGTCTTCACTACACTAGAATTCTTTTCTGGTTCTTCTCCTTTAGCTGCTGCAGAGGAATGGTCAAACCTTGCAATTAACTCATTGGACGTTATTAGTCCTTGAGAATTATAAAATTCTCCGGGCTGGTATGATTCCTCATATTCAAGAATTTCTCCAGATTTGGATATTTCCCCTGATCTGTACAAGTCCCCACTAATCCTGGAAACCTGGTTCCCAATATGAATACTGAACAATGAATCATTGGAAACCTCACTCCACTCCATTGGTGTCGAGGGTATAGCGAAAACAGAAGGTGGGATCCTGTTAGGATTAAAATCTCCAGTCCTTTCCATCACTTGGATGGAAGGCGATTGCGTTGGTGATATGTTTGGCCGAAAAGATTCAAGAGCAACATCAGATACCAGTGAGGTGGATCCTGGAGACTTGCTAAAAGATTCTTCCAACTTGAACAATACCTCATTTGAAACGTCGACTTTGTCACTTTCACACAATGATTTGATTTCCCCTTTAAGCTTGGGTGATGCACTAGACATGCTATGGTTGGTCAATATTTGAGGGTTGAGTTGGAAGAAACCACCAGAGGAAGAGATTGACGAAGATGAAGATACAGAATCCAAAGAATCTAAATTCTCAGCCAAGCCACATCGAGTTTCTTTCAGATTGGTCTCTGAATCTGTTCTGCACCCACTATCATGGTCTGAATTGGTAAATGAAGTCAGTGGTGCAAATGTATCAAGGTGAATATTGGGAGCATCAGCATCTCTCTTTATAAAGTTTCTGCTTTTACCTGTATAATCCATAACTGCAATCAAGATGTAAGCATCAATTGAAGCACATAAGATAAATAGTAATAAAGTTATCCAGACTAGTTTTCTAGATAAGATTAATGCATGGGTTGATTTATGAAAATTGGACAAAAGAAGTCAACCTATGGAGTGGAACAAAGATCAACTTAAGAGTCTTAATACACACGATCTAGGTGATGGTTAACACATGATCAATGATGGTTTAACTTTTGAGTAAGCTAATGATAATTCATATCAAAAAGACACATGTTTTCTTAACTTCTAAATATATAAAATGACTCCCTTTCAAAAAACCAAAGATATCAATGCAATTTAAGTTTCTCCTACGGAAATGATATGTATCAGGAACATGATTTTATATGGTTATGTAATTATCCATGAACACAAAATGAATTTGAGGCACGTTCGTATAAAGTGGAAAAAAGACAGTTTAGAATGCAATTTCTTCAATGGAAAATTCTACTTGTACCTAATAATTTACCTAATCTTTTACCGAATCGACAAGTGGCGGCCCCTATTGAGGGGCACCTGAGCCACAGCCCCCCCAACCAATAGGGGGCCGCCCCCTGTCGATTCGGTAATCCATTAGGTAAATTATTGTGTACATGTAGCTTGGTCCTTCTTCAATATATATTTCGCATCATAGAAAGGATCATCTTCTACAGGCTTCTTGATATGTTATGCCGATATTGTTCTTTATGGTATGGTTCTTCAACAAAACTAATGAGTATTCAGTTTATTAAGAAGCAAGAGCCAATTTATTTTTCATTTTCCACAAAAGAAAGAAATTTATAGTACAATTCTCCTTCCTATAAGCACTCCATTCTGCACTTATTTCTTACCAACACGACACCATATCAATGAGAATGAACAGATAAAATGAAGAGAAAACAATCACATTTTACCCAAACATTTCCTTATTTAATGTAGCCAATTGACCTCTAAATCAAGCAGCCTGATATCAATCTGCGCCGGAAATTCTATGTCCTTTTTTGCCAATCCAAAATATACAACCTTTCACACAAAAATTATCTTAAGAAAAAACCCACATAAAGTAGAAAAAGCCAACAGATTAAATTTTAACAAAATGAAGCAAACTATGAAAGAAAACTCAGATTGGGTAACTGATAAATAATGATTTACAAATGGGTGTTACCTTGATTTAATTATTGGCAGGCTCTTAAATGGTAAAACTCAATTTTCTCGTTTCTTGTCATTATTTTACCTTCACATTGTAAGAATTTTTCCCATTTGTTTTTTGATAAGAACAATCCGATATCAATGAACTGTAAAACAATTGGGAAAATAAAGAAGTTGATTAGGGTTTTTTAGGAAAATTTTTTTTTGAATAAAAATGGAAGGCAGATCGAATCATTCGGACTATTATTATCAAGAATCCAAATATAACGAACTTTAGCTCCCTTTGGCGCCAGTCTTCGGCTAACTTGTTGCCTCACGTGCAGAGGACTCGTTAGACTTCTTCTGCCTAATATAATAATTTTAACAGATTATCAATTATAAGTTAATAATTGTAATATTCTTTTATGGGAAATTACAAAAAATCAGGTGTATAGTTTACACTAATTCAAAAATTAAAGTGAAAGTTTAATTATTCAAAAATCAGTTATTTTATTTTATATATCAAACTCTAAATCTATCCAAACCCTAAAATTATTCATTTCTTTTACCATTACTCTCTCTCACCCCACCACCTCCTTCCCCTCTCCCTTGCACTCCAACTCTCTCCCTCGTCTCCTTGTGTCAGCAGCAGCGTCCCGACTGCATCGCGCGACGCTGTGGTGAATTGGTGTGTGCAGTCAGTTGGTGTGTGTGTGTGGGGGTAGTGAACGACAGATCTGGTGATTTTGGTTGGAGGTGTGGTGTTGTTGGTGATGGTTGTTTGGTGAAGGAGCAGCGTCGCGTGACGCTGTGGTGAATTGGTGTGTGCAATCAGTTGGGTTTTCTTGTTGGGTTCGATGGCTGTGGTGGCGGCGGCGACGGTGGCTGTGTGTGGTTTTTGATCAAGCATGGAGTGTGTGGTGAGTTGGTAGGTTCAGACTCGTTTGATGGTAGTGATGTTGTATTCGTGGTGTTGTGGTGGTAGCCGTGACGATGGGATGAAGATTGTTTATAATTTTGGTTTTGTGACTAAAAATAGAATATGTGACCTTAAAATTCGGTAATTTGTGACTAAAAATATAATCTGTGACCTAAAATTTATATAATTTGTGACCATGAAAAAACTCGTGACCAATTAATTTGAAAATCTATGACTGTGTGACCTATAAATTTTGATTTGTGACCAATGTGACCTACAAAATTTTTGAATTGTGACCGTAAAATAATATGTGACTATCTAAATTGTGAATCTGTGACCATATTGTATAAAATTGTCGGAATCGGAGCAGTCGTCGGAATAAAGATACGGCGGAACGGTAACCGAAATAGTCGTCGGAATCGGAGCAATCGTCGGAACGATCGCCGAAATAGTCCTCGAAACAATAGGGGGTGGAGGTGGGGTGAATTAATTATATTATATCATAATTAAATATTTAATAATTAATTAATAAAAATATTTTTAATTAATAAATAAATACCCGAGTTTTGCATTTTGAAACTTGATACCTGATAATTGAATTCTGTCAAAGCTAGCACCTGAATTTTGAATTCTTCCATTTTTTTATTTATCACAAAGGAAGATAATTATTGGCAGTGGACCCCACTGTCTTATATTATGATTAATTATAAATTTTTAATAATCGAAAATATTGGGATCCATTATGACTCGAACTAATCATTTAGAACAAAGATTATGAAAAAGAGAAGGAAAAGCATGGTTTGAATGCTTGGACACGAAAGCTAATGGTGTGTTTGAGCCACATTATTTTGGAAGAACGTATTCTGGAATAATAGATTGATGGATAGTATGTTGTTGAAAATGAAGGAAAAATTATTGATGTAATGAAAAATATTATTTTATTGAAGAATGTGTGGTTGAAAATGAGTAGAAGAATGAAAATAAAAATTTTAATGTAACTCAAATGGAGGCTAAATCCAAGAAGCAATCCCGAAAGGAAGTAAAGAGGAAACACAACAAAGAATTTGGTCAATTGCAGCCCACTCAAAGGTTTTAAAACCCTCTCATCTATATAAAACTTCGAATTTAAAAAGACACGTTTCAATCACGAGAAGAGAATGTTTTGCTCCTAGTTTCGACAAAAGGGAACCCTTTGAGCTTCCAATTGCGAGTACATGGATTCGTCTTCTCATCTTCTTTTCTTTCTCTTAAGAAAGTTTGTTCAATCTTTAGTATGTATTTTGTAATTCAAACAAGAGTAGCTAAAATTTGAATTAGGACAACAATGAAGCATTTATTTTGATGCTTTAATTCAATTTTCACGTTTTTTTAATCCAAGTATGAATTAATGTTTGAGTGTTCACTGTCGTGCTTAATGTTTCCATGTATATATCCAATTAATTGAATATATCGGTAGGTGATATATGTATTGTCAATCCTAATAACAAATATCATAAAGTTCGATAAAAAATAGAAATGAACTTGTAGAATTTGTGCGATCGCAATGATTTTATTGTGTTTTTGTATATTTGTAATTCTCATACAGATGTAGAGAAATTTTACAAGTCGAGATAGATTATAAAATAAATCAGGTACATTCGATTATCAACATAAAAAAAATACATTCAATTGCATAATAGATTGTATTAAAGTGGATGAGCATATGTAAAATCGTAAACATATTAACTCAAATCATTCGATTTCCCTAAATGTCTCATAATTACTTTGCACTTTTGTTTGCATTTTCACAAATTGCTTGATCAAAGAAAGCTAGGGTTAAAACAATTTCGATGCTCAATAACTAAATAATACTTGTAAGACAATTACTTTGTTACTTGTCACAATATGTATACTTATCACGATAGCAAATATGTGATAAGTGTGCAGTGAAATGATGAATTATGGCTCATTACCATGCAAACATATCCCACCTCATCTTTTCCGATGTCAACTCGAGCCCCTGCTTGGTGGGGATTAAAATTTGATTTGTAGTAAATTTTAATAGAAGTTGACGAAATATGTGGTTGAAAAGTCGTAGAACTCATAAATATGTGGTTGAAATTAATTGTTGATTTTTTATTTAGCCCCCGTTTGACACCCATTAATTTCTCTTTTTATTTCTCATTCTTATTCTTTATTTCAACAACACATTCTCCAAATAAAATAATATTACACACAAATCAAAAACTTTTTATCACTTTTTCACCACACATTCTCACATCAATCACTATTCTAAAATTTCTATTCTCCCAAAAATGGGTTTCAAACATGTTGTTAATTATCCCATTTGATTTAATTAGCTGTTTGAAAAGTCGTAGAACTCATAATTAACTGTTTGAGCCAAATTATTATCGAATGAGAATGAAAAATATAGTCGTTATTGGGACCCATACAAGAGATAGAAAATTTAAATTTAAATATTGATGTGATGAATAACGGTCATATTTTTTATTTTAATGAGATAATAATGTAGATCAAACGAGGACTAAGATATAGATTTTAATGGATAACAAACGGGGCCAAATCAATAGAAACCTAGTTTTATAAAGTTTGATGATATAAGCGTGACAATTTGACAACTAGTGACCCTATTCTTAATACTAGGAATGATTGACCAATTATATATAAGGTTAAGGACCAAGGATGAAAAATTCTCAAGCAAAAAAGTTCGGTTGTGAATGTCTGATATTTGGTAGTCAACGATTCCTTTATTACAATATAAATGTATACCTTTGATTGAGTACCTTATTTGAAAAAAAAAAAAAAAAAAAAAAAATTGATTTTTAAATAGTATTTTTTGAAAAATGTATATTTAAAAAATAAAGAGAATTTATGAATTTATGTGTAATATTATTTTATTGAGAAAATATGTAATTGAAAAAGAAAAGGAAAAAATGAATTAAAATTTAATAAGGCTATGTGCATATAAAATAATACAGTGATTTAAACAAAAATATTACCTATAAATGAATGAACTTTTATTCTTTTATTAAAAAAAATAAAAACTTTAAAAAACCTGTAAAATTTTCTGATACTAAAATCTCTCTCTCTCTCTCTCTCACAAACACACGAGAAATCTCTCGTAAACGAAAACTCATCTTAATCTCTCTCTGTGACAGTGAAGGTATGGAAAGAACCCCCTAAGAAGATTCAGAATTTCCTCAAGAAAGGTGCAATCTTTATAACAATTATGCGGTTCTATGCGCATATAATGTGTTTTTAATTATCGTGAGCGTGTAAAGACGAAAATCTGTTGCTGGGAGAGGCACTGTGTCAGTTTCAATTCAATCAACACATGATTTCAATGGAATTTATGCAAAAAGATGGTTCTTATGAAAATTGGGCATTAGTAGTATCAATCTGAAGAGTTTGCTGTTTTTCACTTGTTGTTGGATAATTTTGTGATTATTGGGATTTTTACAGGTTCCTTGTGGGATGTAATGCATTGTAGATTCCAGTTGAGTTGTCAAAATTGATGTTTTTATGTGGGTATGATATAAATTTAGAGCATAGTAAAATTTAAGGCTCAGATTTTGCCTCGTCCTCTAAATTTGTCTGATAATATGACTTCCCACCCCCACCTGCAAGGGAACTTCACTTCACTTCACTTCTTAAAATTGTAATTGGAAACGGAAATAAGAACCCTGTTTGATGTAGATTTTTTAAGAATAAATGTTGTGAAAAGTGATTTTTGGGGAGAATGTGTGGTTGAAAACGAGCCTAGGGGGAATTGAATTTTATAGAAACTCTACGAAGGAGGGGCTAAATATAATGATTTTTTGGGAAGTGTCTATTTTGAAGAATTAAATTGATATGACACCAAATTTGGTTCTTAAGTCAAACACACAACTTTCTTAAATATAATTGGAAATTAGAAAAAACACCAGCAAACAACATGTTTGACTGGAATTATTTTCACTGATATTTTAATTGTTTTATTTTGATATGGCTATGATTCAAAAGAAGATTACTGAGTTTCCAATTTGCCCACTACCTATCTGTATAACTGAAGTGGATATATCTGTAATTCTCATTATGGAAGAAATCTCAACACTGGAGAGATTTAGAGGTACATTTTTTTTAAAGAAATAAAAAGGATATATTAGATATATACTTCTGGAGTTCTGGAGGTATTTAGACTGTGCTACAATTTTACGGGTATAGTATTGTGCTTCTTGTTTTAGATCATAAAAAAAAAAAAAAAAAATTAAGTCTTGTGACAGTTGTTGGTTTGTTCACTTTTTCATTTCATTTTCTAGGATCCACAACAAAGGAGGATGGGTATAGCCTATACAAAGAGCTCTAAGAATTACTGGATTAAAGTCTCAGCTTGCATTACATAAGTAATATCTAGAATTTGTACGGCTTTTGGTTTTTACTGATGAAGAGAACTCTTCAAACTCTGGCTGAACTAAAGGAGAAAAAAAGTGAGAGCAAATGGCAGAATCCCGAGCTCCCTCTGTCATTTTTGATATTCCTGAGTCTGCCGCTTCTCTCAATTCAGTAAGATTTCATTCAGATAGACATGGGAATCATAACATTCATGGACCTAGTTTTTCTGGCTTTAAGAAGAGAGGTCATAATCTTGGAAGTCGTTCTTGGATAAAGATTGATCAGACTGGAAATTCAAAAGTTTTGGAACTGGATAAGTTTACCGTAATGAGGCATTGCTCTTTACCTTCTCGAGATCTCAGGCTTTTGGACCCGATGTTTATCTATTCTTACACGATATTAGGTCGCGAGAAGGCTATTGTCATTAGTCTCGAACAGATTAGATGTATAATCACAGCTGATGAGGTTATACTAATGAACTCACTTGATGCGTCTGTGCTACAGTACAAGTCTGAATTGTGCAGACGCCTTCAGACATCTAAAGATCAACCTGGTAAAATAGTTTAGTTTGTAAATGATGTTTAGTTTTTTCATCGTTGACTTTGTCATTTTGCTCCTATGAACCACTAAGTAATAAATCTTGATCTCTGCATGAAATTGTGTTCCTTATGTCTTTGAAACATTGAGATAAATTTCAAATATTAGTATTCTTGACAATATTACTGAAAAGAAAATGGATAGAAAGTAAGAACTCGAATCCAAAAAAAATTCTTAGTTAGAGGTCTATTGAACTCTCTATAGCGAGATAATTATCCGCATCTAATTGATCGGAAATGGAAGTATTTCTTCATCATCTAGAGAGATACATTTAATGGTTACGTTCTCAAGTATTAACCACTGCTTATTACTAGTTTAACCAGCAATCCCTCAAAACTATACCAGTCAATGAGAAGTATAGGTTATTGTTTTTTCACCTTCGTTATTCCTTTCCATTGATCTAAAATTAACATGAATCAGCCTGATAGAAATTCCAGGGTGAAGTTAATATAAAAAGGGAACAAGAAAGTAGGTAACTGACTTGCTGTAAATCTCTAAATGCATGTACCAGTGTTAGGCAGGACACTTCTTTTTGTACATGGAACATGGTTGTACATGTTGACTACAAGATATTATGGAAATGTCTATGATTCTCACAGCAACAGGTATTGATATAAAATGTGAAAAGCTTAGTGGGAAACCGAGTTTTAAACATTGCCTTCCATGATTCTTTCTTTCTCTTTTACTTATCAAGAAAGGAAAGCTAAGAAAAGCAAGAAACTGAGAAATTGTCCATTTTCAATAGGTTAAAAGTTAAAACCTTCTAGATCTACAGTCTGCAAATCTGTATTTTTTCGTCTTTGACCCCAGAAGTATACTTAGCACCTGCCTTGCTTCTTAGCTAGCTTTAAGGTGCCCTGTGGCGGGGACATTGGGGAGTCCAGAAGGCATAAGCATAAAGTCTAATGCCCGTTTATTGTCACATAGGCCGTATTTGGTTCGTCTTCTTCGTGAATTCATCTGATAGTAGCCTGACCGTATATCCACGTTTATTTTCTGGTAAATGTAATTTGTGTAGAGTATAAATTGGTTTTATTATTTTCTGGTGCTTTCTTTCTTTGATTTTACCATCATAGGTTCTAACAAATTGAAGAATGATCTCTTGATTGGTCTCCTATAAAGTTGTTAACACATAATCATCAATATAATCTTTTAGAATTAACTTATTCCATGACTTAAAAAGTGTTATTCTGACAATAATTTAATGAATTTCAAGGATAACTCTTTTATTTTATTCAATATTTACAATTAGATATGAAATTTGAATGCATGCATGTATTGCTTGTATTTTCTATATTAAAACAAACTCAAAAATCAGAGTTCAGAGTTCAGGTAACAAGCATTAAATATCACCTTTGTTTTAGTTTAAGCTTAATGTGAATTAATCAATTATCAAATACTTTGGGGGATTTTTTTAATTAAATAGATATAAATTCGTCTAAATCTAGGAACAACCTTATAACTAGAAGGGGGGTTTGGCAGATCCCCTACACCAAGAAATAATAAAGTTGGTGGAAACATACAAGGCTTACCTCCAGAACCATGTCAAGAGGAGAGAGAGAAGAAAGCGTATGAATATTATATGTTTAGCTATAATGCTCGGACTCGGGTACGGGTATCGGGTACGAGTATGTATCTAAGTGTCGAATCTTTTATTTTCTAAAATGTAGGATACAGGGATATGGTTAAAAGAATCCAAATTTCGGATAAGGGTACGTGGGTATGTCTTTCAAATTTCAATTTTTTTTACTAATCCAGGATGTCGTTTTGAATAAACCAAAATTAATTATTCACAATGAAGGAAATAAGTATTTAATAAGGAGTTAAAACGAATAAAATAGAATTTTGGAGTTTAGTTTTTAATTATGAGAATTACTAAATATTATATAAAATAGAAAATGAGGAATTTGATTGGAATTTAGACTTAGTAGAGCACTAAGTATTACTATATGGAACTCATTTTCATTTTATACAAACAAAACCCTAAACCACCGATACAAAGAGAGAGAAGGAAAAAATGAAGAAAATTGAAAGAAAGAAAAAAGAAAGAAGAAAAAAAGAAGGGAAAACCTAGCACCACCGCCTTTCTCCACCATATCAGCGATGACGCTAGGTTTATAAAGATCAAAAGTGGGAAAGAAGAAAAGGAAAAGAAAAAAAAAAAAAGGAAGAAGAAGAAGAAGCAAAAATGACGAAGTGTCTGGTTGAAACTTAAAGGATCCAACACATAAATGAATCATACCCATGTCGTGTCGGATATACTTCATTTATTTCAAAGAGTCCGAGCATCAGACATGTTTAGAATATGTTAAATAGAAATATGTTAAGAATCATTTAAATCTCTTCCCAAGAGCATTTGTGATTATGGCACTAGCAACGATAAAATAAAACTGTTTTAACATATATTTAGTTGTAAGGGCCAATATATTCGTCAGTACACGTGGTCCTCCTCTTCCATACTGAATAAATCTATGGAAATAGAACTGGTCTTTTCTTTCTATTTTCTTTTCATGTAACAGTTGATAATGTGCAAAGATTTTTTCATCAATGAAATTCCTTTTCTTGGTACTGATGATTATTCAATACAGTATTTCAATCTGCTATAATTATAAAGTTAAGTTGCCCCATACAAAAGCTATTTTTAGGTACAGGTGTAATAGTTGTAAAATATGATACAATTCACTTGTATAATAATTATTATGACGTTAAAATTGCTTTATGAATGGGTGTGTATTTTAGCTACCTTTGAGTATGATAAATTGCTCCAATCATAGAAATCTATTCAAAACATGTCCTTTCTTTATATCTATAATTTTCTCCAAATAAACATTTGAAGTTGCTCACAATGTGCCTGATTTTATTCAGATGATCTGCCTTTCGAATTCAAGGCATTGGAGCTTGCTTTGGAACTAACATGTACGTCCCTTGATACCCAGGTACGTGACTATCTGTTTTAAGCACTAGTAGTGGAAGTTTTTGTTTGAGATTTCTAGTTTTGTCTAGCAAATGGATCCTAGAGTTTGTCTTAATTAGCCTATGGGTATCTGGGATCTTCTATGACTCATTGTGGAGGTTTCTCCGTGTGCGGAGAGTGTTTTCGCTTTATATTTGTTATGAAGATTTCTGTAGGAAATCTGTCATTTCTGACTCCCAAATTTACATTCAGGAAATGAAAAACCTTTCCTTCAGTTGTTTTAATCTCCTTATTCTTCGTGCACTCAAGTCGTTTTCAAAATGGCTCATCTTCTCCTATCTTTGATTTGAGGATTACTACATATGGCTTTTCTGTCCTAACTCCACTACCAATCTTCGCATCCACAAACATGGTTACCGAAAGATGAAATGCTATAGATGATGTACACTTGTTTAAATAGTATCTATACGTGGGTTTAACTCCCCATAAACAAAATAAGCAATCTAATAGCATCTTTGGTAGGGAGGATTAGATAGCACGAGTCATGTTCAATACTAGGTACAAAACATGCACTAAAGAATGTGTGATAGGGAAGATTGGATAGCACGAGTCATATTCAATATTGGGTACCGAACATGCACTAAAGAATGTGTCAACTAAGTCATTGCTTTGAACTTTATGCATTTAGTAGGTGAAAGAACTAGAAATGGAGATATATCCAGTACTTGATGAATTAGCGTCATCAATAAGCACTCTCAATCTAGAGCGGGTGCGTAGATTCAAGGGCCACCTCCTTGCCTTGACCCAGAGAGTACAAAAGGTAAGATAATGGATTTGTGCATTAGAATATATGTTAAGCGGCTTTTTGTACTCATTAGCTTTTATCTTGAATTCTTAGGTTTGTGATGAAATCGAACATTTGATGGATGATGATGGAGATATGGCTGAGATGTATTTAACGGAGAAGAAAGAAAGGAGGGAGGTGCTGGCCAGCAGTGACCTAGATGATCAAATCAGCACTTCTCAAAATGTAAGGGTTGTATCGAAATCTGCACCCGTTTCTCCAGTGGGATCGTGTAGTGGAGTGCGGAAACTGCAAAGAGCTTTCAGCAGCATTAGTTCTAGTAAACATGGAAGCTTCCTAAGTTCATCTAGTGGAGAAAACATCGATCAACTTGAAATGTTACTGGAAGCATACTTTATAGTCACCGACAACACACTCAACAAGTTGCTATCGGTGAGAAACCCATTATCGGACCATTCTTCCCAGTATATTGTTTACGAGTCTTAAATGTAGTTAAAACTAAGGAAAAGAATTTCACCATTGTTCCTAACTTTTGAAAAGGAGAAAGTTGGTCCTCAATCTTTGATTGTTTTTGCACAGGGTAATCTCTTAAGATCATGCGACCCTTACATGTTCAAATTTATAAAGTCAAGGTTTTGTTTCTCAAGTTGGACTAGAGCTCAAAAATTTCTGAGGCGTGTTTTCATGATGGCCACTTGACAATTCAGTGAAAATTTGGACGGTTTTGATCATTAGGGATGATTGTACAACTTGCCACTCTGGCAATAGGTTGAGTGCATATAGTGCTTATTTTCCCTAAAACTAACTGACATTTTTTCCTTTGTCAATTCTAGAGGCTCTCTAGGCTTGATTACTCTTTGGCCACGACCACCTCGCAAAATATTCCTTTTAAGTTTGCACTGGGAATGTACTTGTACATTCATGATTTGATTTTGACCAAGCGTGCTCTATATGCCTAAGTAACTAAGTTGCACTGGCTTCTTAAGAAAGAGCACTTCGTTCATAGATCTGGTGGCCTTAACAAGTGATTGAAGTACACATTCACCACTGCTGTACTACAAACAAGTAGTTCAAAATAAGTCAAAATAATTCGCATTACTACATGATTGACACTTAGGCGCAAGTAATTTTACTTTCATATCTCATGGCGTTGCAGCTTAAAGAGTATATCGATGATACGGAGGATTTGATCAACATAAAGCTGGTATGGATCAAAAGGCAATAATCATATGATTAGATTTCTTATCTTTAACAATATGCAATGCAGGCAAAATTTACTTGTTTTGTATTTGTAAACAGGGAAATGTCCAGAATCAGCTGATCCAATTTGAGTTGCTTCTGACGGCTGCTACTTTCGTAGCTACTGTATTTGCTGTTGTAACTGCTATTTTTGGAATGAACTTCGATGATTCAACCTTTGATAACCCGTCTACATTTTACTGGGTTCTTATCATAACTGGAGCATTCTGTGGAATGTTGTACTTTGCCTTCTTGATTTATTTTAGGCACAAGAAAGTATTTCCTTTGTAGATTGTACATGCGAATATATATTGTTCAGAATTAATTTATGGAAAACTGGTCACAGATTTTGTTATGACACCAGAACGATGAGATCTTGAGCTCGTTGAACCCAGGTAAGTGCAATAGTTGGTATTCTCTCTGATTTTGTTATTGTTACCAATGCTATAAGATTCGTGCTTATGTTTGAGGTTTGAACTCGCGGTTTATTTTCTCCGTGACAATCTTCATTCAAACGACTTTTTCTTTAAAGCCTTTGTTTGGAACCCATTTTAGATCTATGTTTAGCGGTGTTCTAAAATGCACGATGCTTGGCAGAAATGCTAAGCCAAGTTGCTTGGCGCCTTATTTACCGTTGACCGCTAATGCGTGCCTAAGTGTGATTATGTGTGTCTAGGCGCACACTATTATATTTAAAAAAAATTAAAATTTTTTAAGTTAAAATTTAAAGATGATTTACATTTAAAACTTATCTTTTTGTTTGAAGCTTTTGAAAAAATGTATAAAATTCCTACAAATCTGATCTAGATGTTTGATACGTATTATTTTTAATTATTAAATGATTTTTTGATTGATTAAAGATTAAAATAATATTAAAATAAGATAACTTTTTTTACGGCCATGTCTCTCTTAAACTTGCTTAGCCCATAGTTTGGCCATTATGCATCGTCAAAAATTGCGTCTTTTAGAACACTAATGTTTAGACAATTTTAGACTATAGTAGATTTTTCTTATGTTGCCCCTAACACTATCTCAACGGGTAAATCAATCTATTTCATTGCTTGTCTCTCTGATAAGTGTATTTTATACACTTATTTGGACCTAAAAATATAGATGTTTAATAGTTATTTTGAAAAATTATAGTCTAATTTATTGTATATTTCATTTAATAGGTAAAAGGACGTGGAATTGAAAGAAAGAAACAAACGAAAAAATGCAAGTTTGGGGACTAAAGTGTAGATACTCAAAAGTTGCACCGAACCTCAAGATGAAGATTCGAGAATGCTAGATGTCAATTAGATGCAATTAGAAGTAAAAAAATATTAGAATATGATCAAGATATTTTCACAAACCAATTTTCAATCGCTCAAGTATATTCTAGAATTTTAGCTGGAGATTGAAATTCATTTTTGACACAATAAACGTTCGAATTGAAAACAATCTATCTCTAGGCAAGTTGAAGCCTTTTGAGTTATCTTTTTAGTGCACTTTAAATCGCCTTAATCAGGTGTCGAAAGAGAAGTTGTGACAAAAATATTGAAAAATGTGCAAAAAATGAGTAGCAAACTGGCGATAGGCGCCATCCTGGAGCGCCCAAGCGCCAGGGACGAGTTTTGGAACAGCAAGTCAGTGCCAGGCTACGAGACCCAAGCGCCCAAGTTTGTGATTGCCCAGAAGATGCAGGAGAAAAATAGAGAGGCATAACCCAGATTTATATCGCGTCGATGCCTTCAAGCGTTTAGGCGTTGGGCTGCCTGTTATAGGGTTACACCGTTTTGGCCCGTGAAGAGTTCAGAAAGAATCCAAATTTGGGAAAAATGTGAAGGGGAGTATAAATACAAGAATGAAGACACTTTTGGGGAATTCCATACATCAAAAGGCATAAGATATAACGTGAGAGTTCGAAAGAAAATCAAAAGGGGTTAAAATAAAAAACTAATAATTATCATGATCAAAGAACAGAAGTTAGGGGTTGAAGATTTTTGAGATTGAAGAAAATTCTTGGTGCAAGATCCAATTCTTTCTATGATTGAGATTTCAAAACCCGGTTATGATATTTATACTTTTTGTTTTCATTTCATTATTATGAGTAGCGAAATCCATGTTAGGGAGAGCAATGTAATTTATGTGGGACACTTTATTTCTTTTATTCAATATTCTAGTTCTTTAAATGCATATGTTTTGATTTTATTCCTAAATTAGATGCTTCGAAATCTTTGACCAACTACTCAATAATTTTGTAAATATATTACAAATCGAGAAGTGGGTTAGTTTTGGACCACATAGTAAAATTTGATAATTTATTACAACGTGTAGAGATACTTATACTAATTATTGCAGTCATTAGATGAATTTTTAGAACTAATATTTTGATTAATTAAGATTGATTTACATAGAAATATGAAATTGAATTAGTTAAATATATTCAAAGAAGGGCAAATTGAATACTTTAGAAGAATTCAGCCGAACACTACAATAGTAATAAATCTTAATTGACGATTAAAGGGATCCATAGATTAAATTGTAAGTCGTAACATCCATATTCATACTTTTAAATTTGAAATTCGAAAAATTATGTATGTTAGATAATTCAGTTTGGATTAAATTCATCAATGACCACCCAATTTTATACTTGATGTTATCATGACCACTCAAATTGACTTTGTTTCTCATGGCCATCCAATTTTATACTTAATGTCATCATGACCACCTAATTTGATTTTATTTCATCATGACCATCTAATTTCATATAAAATTTCACCATGACTACCAAATTTTATATAACATCTAATTTTAAAAAACTTTTATTTTTGTTTTTTTAAATTTATTATATATATATAATACAAAGTTACAGTTTTACCTGTGGCTGGACATTGTTCGGTCTCGTTCGGTTTTGACGGTTCTGAAGAAAATCGAATCGACCCAAAATTTTCGAATAATTAATAAATGGAACCGTCGGGTCCAAATATAATTATGGAACCGTTCGGTTCAGTTTCGTATCATAATTAATTTTTTAACATTTACTGTAACACTACATAAATACAATTAATGACATATTTATTCGTAGTTTTGATTGGCAGTTGGAGAGGAAAAGTTGGACTCGGCGGTCAACAGCTTTGATTTGGGCATGTAGATGTATATTTTCAATTTATTAAATGATTTGGAGGTTAGTGGACCCGTGCTTACTGAATGAAAAATATGAAATTATAAAATGAAAGATAAAAATTTAAAAAGGCATAGATATTGGCTAACAATGAAATTAATAATTGGACCAAAAAATTGAATTTAGAAATTGAGTTAGGTAGAGCTAGCTAGGCATGGACTTGGCTTGAGAGTTGGAGCATTAATCACTAAATTAATTAATTTGTTTAGAAAAAATTAAAATAATTTAATTAATATAAAAACTAAAAAAATTATTTAGATTTGGTTCTTCAGTTCTTGATTTAGAATTGAGAATCGAACCGAACCCATTGGTTCTCGATTCGGTTCGGTTCGAGAGTTTTGTCTAACCTAGTTTTACCCCTTAGTGAAACGTTATATGAAATTGAGCGGCAATAATGAAATAATATCAAATTGGGTGCCTATAGTCACACTAAATATAAAGTTGGTGGTGGAAAGAAAATCAAATTGGATAATTATATGACACTAAGTATAAAGTTTGATGATTATTGATGTATTTGAACAAACCACGTAAACTAACAATATATGCAACAAGAAGACAAAGCAAAAGTGATAGAAAATATTTTTAACCACGTGTTTGACAAGTCAAAAGAGGCGGTAGCTAAAAAAATTTGTGAATTTGCGCCAAGCAAGGATATGGGAGTAAAATTTGAAAATTAATTTTTATTATGATTTTTTATCAATACCAAATCTCAGCTTGTGGACCCGAAAAATGCTACTTGTACCTTTGTCTTTGCATGTTGCTTCACACTGTGACGTGGGAAGGTGGCTTTTAAATAAAAAAAAAGGAAAAAATTTGAAAACTTGCCACTTGAATTATTGGGTCGGGTCTTCAATAAGAAATGGAGGGAGGAAACCTGGGCAATTAAAACCCGTCATGAGGAGATGAAAAATGAGGAAATGGTTCAAAATACCCGAATGACCCGGCCCATTTTCCAAAATAGCCGTTGACCATATAAAAAAAAAAAAAAAAAACTAATAAAAGTTGAATGGTAAAAATCATTGTTCCACATTTACCCTCGCAATTGTAAGAGGAAGAAGTCGACGCCGACGCCACGCCACCATCACCGACAAGTTGATTAACCGACGCCCGAACTTCAAGACCACCATTTTCTATCGAAGAAGGTTAGTGTATATACGAATTTTGTAAAGAAAGTTTTAAGTTTTTGAATTTTTGTTGATTATTTTAGGAAAAATACTTGTAAATCTTTGATTTAGGGTTTAGATGGATGAAATATGTGTGTTGGTGACATTTTTGGGGTGGAGATCGCCGGAAATGGCGATCTCCGGCGGCCAAGGGACCGAGAGAGACGATCGTCTCTCTCGGTCTGTTTTGGGCCCGGACTAAGTCTGGGCCCGGACTTGGACCAAGTCCGGGCCCAGACTTGGACCAGACTTAATCTTCTGGGCCCGTCTGGGCCCAGACGCGACGTCTGGGCTGGGCCTGGATTAATCTGGGCCCAGATTTAATAAATTTTATCTGGGCCCAGATTTAATGATTGTTTTTTTTTCTAATAAAAATATTATTATATATTTGATATTTAATTTTGTGAAATATAAAATATTATTTAATAATAAAATATTATTTAATAATAAAATATTAAATATTGGATTGTTTATTTAATATTCAATTAATTATATTTAATATTATAAACTATTATTTTACAATGAAATATTAAATAAAAAAATTAAAGAGTTTTAAATTACTTATTTAATTTGTTTACGAAAAAAAAAAATAAACGATTTAAAATATTTATTTTAAATTTACTTATTGAAATTGTTTATAAAACTTTAAATAAAAAATAATAATTGAAATTTTTTTATTTATTAGTTTATTTAATTTGTAAATTTTAATAATTTTATTACTATTTAGTTACAAGTTGTTTATGTTTATTTAATATTCAATTAATTATAATTAATATTATAAACTATTATTTTACAATGAAATATTAAATAAAAATTAAAGAGTTTTAAATTACTTATTTAATTTGTTTACGAAAAAAAAAAATAAGCGATTTAAAATATTTATTTTAAATTACTTATTGAAAATTGAAATTGTTTATAAAACTTTAAATAAAAAATAATAATTGAAATTTATTTATTTATTTATTAGTTTATTTAATTTGCGAATTTTAATAATTTGATTACTATTTAATTACAAGTTGTTTATGTTTATTTAATATTCAATTAATTATAATTAATATTATAAACTATTATTTTACAATGAAATATTAAATAAAAAAATTAAAGAGTTTTAAATTACTTATTTAATTTGTTTACGAACAAAAAAAAAATAAGCGATTTAAAATATTTATTTTAAATTACTTATTGAAATTGTTTATAAAACTTTAAATAAAAAATAATAATTGAAATTTATTTATTTATTAGTTTATTTAATTTGCGAATTTTAATAATTTGATTACTATTTAATTACAAGTTGTTTATGTTTATTTAAGATTCAATTAATTATAATTAATATTATAAACTATTATTTTACATTGAAATATTAAATAAAAAAATTAAAGAGTTTTAAATTACTTATTTAATTTGTTTACGAACAAAAAAAAATAAGCGATTTAAAATATTTATTTTAAATTACTTATTGAAATTGTTTATAAAACTTTAAATAAAAAATAATAATTGAAATTTATTTATTTATTAGTTTATTTAATTTGCAAATTTTAATAATTTGATTACTATTTAGTTACAACTAGTCGTTTATTTCAAAATAAAATATTATTTACGCCTAAATAACAAAAGGTTTAAGAAACAAAATAAATGGTTTCTTCGAAATGTTTATTTGCTATTCTATTAATTATAATTAAATATTGTATAAAAATTAATAAAATATTCAATTGACGATTAAAATAAGAAATAGTTCGATACTCAACTGATTATTGCGGATAGTAGTGAATATAGTTTAATTTTCTCATAATATATTTTGTCTATTATATCTTGTACATGATGCTAACGTTTGAAATTTTGTAGGATGAATTACCACTTGGACGATGTGGTGAGACAGATGTATAGCAAAGTTACAGCGAATTGTAACTTTGCTATTTTTATAGTGGTATTAGATTTGCTCGACGAAGAGCATGCGGATATATTGAGGCGGTCCTGCTTATGGCCATTGTATTCATTGCGCAACGTACAGTTTTCTGGGCAGATACTCGATGCGTTGCTATGTCGGCTGCTCAAGCCGGTTGATGGAGATGCCCTTCATTTCAATCTTGGGGGCAAGGTGGTTAGATTTTCTATATTTGAGTTTGCCATGATCACCGGATGGATGTGTACTGGCGAAGATTCAGCACGGGCCCGTATTCCGAGGAACAATAGGCTATTGAATGAATATTTTCACGGGCAGGCGGCGGTCACTCCTGGGCAATTGATAGATGCAGTCAGGGCATGCGAGGATATGTCTGACAGGTTGAAGCTGGGTATGGTGCTTATCGTCGAGAGCGTACTCAGGTGTCATCACAAGAAGACGTCAAACTCTTCAAAACTGTATGTCTCTGCAGCTCTCCTAAACAATGGAACGATGCCACTGCCCGAAACTTCGTCTTAAGGTTGCCTTGTATATGGTACATACAATAACCGTGATGTGCCTCGGGAAAGACTTCGGCGATACCATTTATTATTGACTGCCCCCGGTCAGTTACAAATGCAAGGTTCTCGACGTCTCCAATTACTTCTTTCAACTTCGTAAAGAACCAACGCATCGCTAAATCATTCTCTCCATCGACTATACCGAACGCAAGAGGGTAAATTTGGATGTTGGGATCTTGACAAGTAGCAATAATCAACTTACCTTCGTATCTAGCCTTCAGGGTTGTACCGTCGACTAGAATTACGGGTCGCATTGCCGTACGAAATCCTCGAATGCACTGTGCAAGGGCCATGAAGAAATACTTGAAGCGATTCCCATCCTCCGTATCAATATAAAATGCTGATCCAGGATTAGTTTTCTCCATGTTATGGCACTATCTGGCCAATTTAGCGTAACTTTCCTCGGCCGAACCCATTAAATCCTCCAATGCGCATTCTTTGGCCTTCCAGGCTTTCTGATAGCTCATAACCACCCCGTAATCTCGTCGGAAGTCATTGATGATGTCCGAAGGTCTGTAGATCGTTCGTGAGTCCTGAAACTTGTCCTTTATTTGTCGACCGATGAACCATGCCCAGGCTTGCCTGTGATCATTTCGACGAATACCCACTTTACAAGTATGTTCCCGTGCATACTTACGAATTACAAAGCATTCATTCGTGTCCATTTTTGTCGCTCGCAAACGCCAGTAACAACCGTCGTCAATGCAGACAATTGTGTACGTTGACTTGTCCGATTTTTTAACTTTAAACTCAAAATTGTTTCTTAAAGCAATCCGATGCACTGCTTCCTGCAAATGTTTTTTTGTTTCGAACAGTTGCTCGACATATACATCTTCATCATCTGGAACTGTACGGGAACAATTAGAAGTACGTGTACTGATCCCATCTTGTGAACTCGACCCATGTCTTCGATGGGATAAAGCAATCAAATCCTCATTCGTAAATTCATTTTCATTCTCGTTGGAATGAACCATCGAGGGAATCCTGTGCGTATTGGTGAGGTGAGGAACCACTGTATCGGGAATAACCACATCATCCTCACGAGCTATCTCCACTGTGTTCCAAAAATCATTCACATTACGATCCCCTCCATCGAGCTCTTCATGTTCACCGCCAGGGACATTCTTTTCCACTAAATTTACGCAGAGATGAGTAGTCATGGGAAATTGGTTCAATGCAAATAGAGCTTTCATGCAATGTTCAGATGTAACCTTTACAGGTGGAACTGGAATTGATGAATGTTCGTTGTTCCATAGAAATCCCAATTCCATGTCGTATTGGGCGGGATCGACATTGAGCATATTCTGTATCTCACTGTACATTTCTGCATACGACGTACTTGATGTTATTAAAATCGGAATTGTGCCATGTATTTCACTTGTCCATTTCCATTCCCATTGACCATTTACATCCTCTTCAAATTCACCAAAGTGAAGAACTGGGACTGCAACTGCCATATTTGCTGCATTAGACAAAATATTTTGTTAAAAAAAAAAATTAACGAAATTTTTTCAACCCGGATGTCCGGGAGTCCGGGCCCGGACTCCCGGACGTGCGGGTCCGGACTCCCGGACGTGCGGGCCCGGACTTTGCGTACGTCCGGGCCCGCACTCCCGGACGTGCGGGCCCGCACGTCCGGGCGTGCGGGCCCGGACGTCCTCAAAGTCCGGGCCGGACTACCGCACGTCCGAGCGTGCGGGCCCGCAAGTCCGGGAGTGCGATTTCTCTGTATATCATAAAATTTGTCTGAAAAATCTCATACACAAGTGAAATTTTTTGCTCGTTTTTATTAAAAAAATTATATAGTTCCATTTAAGAACATAAATTTTTCATATACATAGAAAAAAGATTTAAAAATTAATAAAATGTACATTATAATTTCATCGAAGCCCAATTAAAAATACGTAAATATACTTACCGATTTCGCTGATGGCTGTGAATAATATTTACTTGTTGATCGTTTGATAAATTTGTCTGTTTTCAAGTTTGAAACAGATGAAAAATGAAACTGTTTTTATCTGTGTTGGAATAAATCGATAAAGAAAGTAATTTGATTTTAAAATTTTAAGTGGGAAGTGTTTGGCCTTTTTTATAACTTAGAAAAGGGTATTATTGTCTTTAAACATTAACATATAATTGTAATTGTATATTATTTTAAGGGTACTTTTGTCATTCCACTTCAAAACGGCTATTGTGGTGAATGGTTAAAAAAAAGGGGCAAAGTATAAAATGATTGCTTTGACAAAGGTATTTTAAAAAGTACCCCCTCTTGCATGCCAACTGTTCCTTCCACATTAATATTATTAGAAAACAGATCTTCTCCCACATGATCCGCTGCAATAATCACGTCTTTTTTGGCACTTCAACCACCTTAATTTCAGAATTAAGGTTTGTAGAGATAGGCACCAAATCAGCTTCTGATCCCAAGATTTCTGTGTTTAAATTGATGTTGCCATCTCGAGCGTCCCTTCGTTGGGTGTGGCCGGAACCCTCCTGGTGGTGACTTTCAGGGCGATCTCCTTGAGCTTGGGGGCTGCCCGCCTGTGAGTGAGTGACATCTTGTTTCTTCCTGCTTGCCCGTAGCCATGCACCGTATTGTTGATCCAATCCACTCCCAATGGCTAAACATTTCTCTTTCTTTTCGCACCGTCTGATGGGGTGTTTGAATAAACCGTAGTGGTAGAAAAAATTTGGAAGTCTTTCATATTTAAATGGAATCTAATGTTTTGTCCCCCCGATGTTGAGGAATCTTCCCGAGAGATAGGCTTTGAAATATCGATGAGCACCTTGATCCGTAAGAATTCACCCATGCAACTCCACTACTATCCGTATCAACGTTGAGGACCTTTCCCAAGCGCGATTCAATTTCATTTCCAGTCTTTTGGTTCATCTCTGCAAATGGCAAATCATGACATTGAACCCAAAATGCTTCTTCATTAAACAAAATATCTTTTATGGATATGGATCTCTCACAATCTTGAACACAAATAAGTTGTTTGTCAAAAGACTATGGCCTTCCGTTCATGATTCTTTTTTTGTCGTCAACTCTTTTCAGTTCTATCAAGAATTTATTGCTACCAACATCCTTGATAACTGCTTTCCCTTCCACTTGCCAAACTTTCAACACAGATTCTTCAAAGCTCCTTTGTTTACCTCGCGGTCTGATATCACACTAAAGGCAATGCATTGTTTTCTTTTCTCAAGTAATAATAAGATATCTTCCTCGCCAACTTCCACCTCTTGTTTCTCTTCATCCATTAACTTTAATCTATCATACAAAATTGACAGTTCCTTCTCCATTTCAACCACCTCTACAGACTAGGGATCCAAGAGGAGAAAGACTAGGTTTTCGGGGAAAACCTAGAGAGAAAACCTTACCTTCTTTCACAAAGGAAGGACGAGATCATGAATAATTTCTATTACTTATAAGTTATAAAAAATCAAGATTTTTTTATTGTATTACGTAATTAGTGGTGTTAATGGTGGATTAATTTCATTCTTGAAATAATTCTTGGATCTTAGATCGTATATTTTCATAATTGTCCTTCTTTATTGAGAGAGAAAATTAGTTCAAATCAGTATAGGTGAGCAACACTCTAGATACTATGATGCCATTATAGAAGTTGAAGTATGATAATAAATTTTAAATTTCTATTAATGATAGAGTTCGAAATTGATCCACAGCTAAAAAGACACTACATTCAATAACCAAAAGTATGACTAGAGCACGCAAGTGTAACTTTTTAAGTTTCTACTTTGAACTCCCCGTCTCCATGTAGAATAAAAATTAGTTGTAGGAACTATTGCAGAACAACAAAATGCAAAAAAGAAAACTTAGTGATCAAGACTAGTGACAGCGTGTTGTCCTAAAGTGGAAATATCCACTGTTAACTATTCCGACCTCTTTTTAAAATCATTCCTAAAATATAATGATTACATCACTTGTTCATCAATCACAAGTGACTTTCATTATCCATCAAGTTTCACTCAAAATAATATCTCAAAAAAAAAAAAAAAAAATTAGAATAAATTTTATAAAGTGTGGAAGACAAAAATATTTCTTTGCTTTTTTTCTTTATTTTTTCAAGACAAAGAAGATATTTATATATGCCACAAAATATATATTTCAATAACGATTCATAATTTAATTGAACTAAAACTATAGTTTTTATGATTTGATTAAATTATTAAGTAACTACCTCAACTGCTATTTTATAATGGTTAATTTCACCAAAAAAAAAAAAAAAAAGTTCCAGAAATAATAAATAAAAAAAAAATTATTTTGATTAAAGAAGACTAGGGCCCAATCACAGACTTTTTAATATCATGTTGAATGTGATTCAAGCTACAAACCTCCCTCATAAAATCCACATTTTTTACCACTCGACCATCTTATATAAAAGAAATCATTTAGGTTTAGATGTCTTTCAACTTGAACTCTTACTTTGTATAATCTATCGGGTTGTCAAGTATAGAGTGAACTATGTCTTGAACTCTATAATTATAGTTGTAAACTAAAACAATAGAACACACGTGATTTATAAAACAATCATTGAGTTCTCACGATTGTTTTCATTTTGGCCATGAACTTTCTCAAATTTTTTGAGTGCTCTAAAGGATTAGCCTCAACTGTTATAGAAAGCAGCCACACTTCCAAATTAAATAGATACTTCAATCAAGAGTGCATTGTATCTGAACACCCACTCTTAGTAACAACTAAGTATTAAGATAATTACCTTTTCCTCCAATCAATAAAGTAGGTATTACAACATTATATGGAGGGATTTGGAATAAATCCAATATAGTTCCCCCACAAACTAGTTCAATAACAGTTTTGTCCTATTAAACCTCGTCTCTGGGATATCCAATTGCAAGATTGGGTTTCAGTTATAGGTGATCTAATTTCTAATAAACTTTAATCCCCATCACCCTCATTGTTTTCTGAACTAGCTTTCTAGCTAATCATTTTGTTAATGGGTCAACAATATTATCGCATGATTTCACATAGTTAATAGTTATGACCGTATTCTTAAGTAGCCAAGCACAGTATTGTGCCTCCTACGTAAATGTCTTGAATATTCATTAAACAGTGAATTTTGAGCTCTTGAAATAATTGTTTGATTGTCACAATGGACATAAATAGCAAGAAGTGGTTTAGATTACAAAGGAACGTCCATAAGAAAGATTTCTTAACCATTATGCCTCTTCAACTTCCTTATCTAAAGCTATGAACTCAAACTTCATGATAAATCTCGCAATGCAGATTTGCTTAGTAGATTTTCAAGATATGGCATGCTAATTTAAACATGTATCCCCCTATTTACTTTCTTAGTATCTCGAATTTCAGTATAATGTGGATCCAATTTGGAGTGTATCTCAATTACCTTAAGACTCAAATAAGTACATCGCAATGTTCACTATTAAGATTATTAGTATAACTTATAATTCTACGAATTGAATATGCTATATCAAGTCTTGTACAACTCTTGAGATACATGAAACTACCAATCACTTTAGCTTATTCTAAAGTAGAAAGACTAGGACCCAAATATTTTCTAAAATGACGGCTTGCATCATAAGGTATTTTAGCATAAACATAATTATATTGATTAACTTCATAAGCACTTTCTGCACATAATTAGATTGGTATAATATAATGCCTTCAAAATATTCACTACAACAAAAATAGTCTTTTGCAACGTTCAAAAAACGTTGTCGAAAATCTTTTGCAACGTTTTTGAGCATGTTGCAAACCTCGATGTTGTCGTAGAGTAGAATGATACTGCAACGTTTGTTGAATGTTGTTAATAACATTTTGCAACGTTTTTTAAATGTTGGTAACAACCTTTTTGCAACGTTTTTTGAATGTTACTAATAATCTTTTTGGAACGTTTTATAAATGTTGCTAAAAACCTTTTTGCAACGTTTTTTATACTTATATCCTTATTTTTTTGCAATATTTTTCACCGTTGCCATTAATGTTTTGGCAGCATTCACTGAACGTTGCCGTTTCCTACAAGAAAAATTACAATATATATTGTTATATTTAATTATATTATTTTAAATATATCAAACTCATTTCACAATAGTTTTTAAATTTATTTATGCGATAACAATAAATAATAAATTAGTCATCACAAATCAATTTCTTACAATCCTCTTAGAAAAAATAAAATTAATTGTATAAAAAAGACAACTTAAAGCTAGAGTTTATGTACAAATTAAATTAACAAAAGCTATAAGTGTGTAGAAAATGTGTCAAAACCATCTGGCACACATAGGTTAAGTATCAATTTCAGTCATCTCTGCACCACGGGTAACTATGAAAGAGTAATCTTGTGTGCATTTAGTATATGATCTCAGTAGTATAATCCACCAGAACCCAGAATCCACAGGGGCAACTCTTCCAATGGCAGTGCCCCCAAAGTTTGCTTGCAAAATTTCTTCATGCCTCTGTGTCATAAATCACCTTGAAACTTGCAGGCATTACACCTTCTCCAAGTGTAAAATTATGAATTCTTTTCTCCCAGCCTTAAAGGTGGAGGGTCTTTAGCAGGAATTTTTTCACAATTTCTACATCTGCATTATTTTTCATTAGACACGCCAATCCACAGGGAACGAAGTCTCTCAGAAAAACCTGCCCACAGAAAGTTGAAGGTGTCAAAATTGCAGTAGCAAATGATAAAGGATTTTTCTAATTGCAAATTAGGGAGAACTTTTCTCCTACGGTTCTGTAAAATTAAAAGAAATGTGATATTGTCAACTAAATAGAGCAACTCATCAATTTTTAAATGATCAAAGAACCAAAGTCTTGAGTTAGTAAATAGTTAAAAGACCACCAGAGAAGAACAAAAAACCGAGGATCTATCCTCAATCATTCTATTTATGCGTTAAGCAATTATAGATCACACGAGTGCATTTCAAACACGTCATATATAATTCAGTGCTTAAACTACCAAGGGAAACCAATTTTCAAATGCTTAATCCACATAAAAGATACTTCTAAGCTCATTATTGGACTGCTGATAATTGAGCTGTGATATATTATAACGCCCCAAAATTTCATACATCTTGACAGGGGCGGAGCCAGGGATTTTGTCTGAGGGTGGGCACAATTTTAGGTACTGGATATAGTGATTTTTTTGGCCAAAATTAGTCTATGAACAAATAAGCTTCACATTCTCTTGAGAAATCCTGGTGCACAAGGAAACATGACATTTTGAACAACTATGATGAGTTTTTTAAATCACAAAACTACTATGACTTTGATTCAATATTCATATAAAGATGGAGATGAATTCTTCAAAATGTTTTAAGGTTTGAGATCATTTAAAATTAAAAAGAGCATTTTGATCCAAACAATATATTATTTTTTGCCAATATAATAATATACTTATATATACACATACATACATGTTGAATTTAAACCCCAAACAAAATAGAACTTTATTGAAGAAGTAAACTTACACAATTTTTATCTCAATTATGTAAATAAACTCCACCCACACACAGGACTCAATTATCAACTATCTCCACTCACTATCTTTCATACACTCAGTGCACTCTTTCTCTCTTACACACACACATACATTTTTGTGTGCCTCTATTTCTCCTTCTCTCTGCTCATATTCATTCAGTTACACAGCCAACACATTAAATATATAAAAGTTGAGACTTTGCAAGGACCTCCAACGATCTGAGGTCATAGGAATACTAAGGGCTGAGCAAATTAAAACACACGATTAGCAAATGACTTGGATTTATCAAATGCACTTGCATTTCCAAAGATCTTTACATTAATAACTCCACAAATCGAGGCCTTTGAATCATAACATAAAAAAAAAATCCCTAATGAAGAACCATCAATTTTGTCCATGAGAGCCATAGTTTTTCCCAAAAGTCCACTGCAGGCCAGTGAACAAAATGAACGGAGGCAAAAGAAATTATACCGGATTACCAGTGGAGGAGAACAGTGAACAGAGACAGAGCCGCATAGGTTCGTCTGAGAGAGACGAACGAGTGAAGCTGTGAAGGAAGTGAAGAGCCAAAGAGGGAAGCGTTGATGTTTTATTTCTTTTTTTGGATTGGGCTGGGTAGTTCTTGGGCTGTTTAGCATAGTAGTAAAAAAAAAAAAATTGAGCCCAGGGTGGGCCTGTGCCCAACCTGAACCGTATTGGGCTCCGCCCCTGCATCTTGAGGTGTTACTAAAAATAATTTCATTTACTTTGCGGAACTATAAAATAAAATTCTTTAAAAATATAACTGGAATATCCATACATTTAAACTAAACATGAAAACATAACCAAAAATTAAATAATTGTTTTTGAACAAATAAAAGTGACTAATGATTTAAAGCGGAAAAAATGACTTAATATTATCTCTTTGATTCCTTTTGACAGTCCGCTGCACCATCCCGCCACAGCTCCAATCGACCCGAACTAATCTATAAATTTTTTGTAAGAATGAGTATTTTTAAAAACACCCAGTAAGATACGTGCAATTTCTATACACAACTATATGCAATAAAATAACACTTCATACCACTCTTCTCTTATGGAGTATATTGGTGACTCATCTATCTTAGGTCATCTTAAATCTCGTAGGATTTCTTATCTATCTTAATAAAGAACCCGAAAGTCTACATGCAATTGATGCATAAAATTACTGAACATAAAAGCATAAGGAAACAAAACAACTTGCACAGAAGTATCTTACCTTGATTGATCAAACGAGCTTTTGATAAAAAAAAAATGTACTTAGAATTTACAATTGCTTTATATGAAAGCTGATGTGTAAAATTGTGTGGTAGTAAATTATGGGACATTGGCACACTATTTATAGTTGAAAATTTTAGTGGTTGAGTTATAGTGAAATTGTGATAAAAAATCGTGTATATCCAACTTGATAGGAATTTCATAAAAATGACTTTTCTACTGAAAGTGGGATTGAGAAACCGTGTATCACCAAATAAGGATAAGAATTGTGTATTTTTTTTCAAATCAATAAAGGTATACCCTACAATAGGATTACTTTTATACTTATCAAACTACACATGGCCATCAAATAAGTTTAAAATCATGGAAAAGCAATAAACAACTAAATAAAATTACAAAAACACAAATACTTAGAACTACAATATCTTGGGCATAACATGTCCGAATTAACTTTTTCTTAAGCCTAATTTACATGATTAAAAATGAGCTATCCAACGAGACCCATATTGATATACTTTCAGTCGCTTTAACAATATCTAAAAAAATGTAGCCCAAAATCGAAGTTAATACATATATCATTTTAGTCCCTCAACTTTAAAGAAATAAAATATGGCATGCAAACTAATTAAATTCTATTCTAAAATTTTTCGGGATGTTACAATCTCCCCTCTTTAAAAAAATTCGTCTTCGAAATTACTTGCGATCGGATCTTCTGTTGACTGTTCCTGAGTTAAAGCAAAACATTGAGCATTTCCCTTCTTTTCTTGCTCATCGTTCTTCTTCGATGGGGCTTCCCTGCAATTTTTGGAAAAATGACATGTTTTGTTGCATCGATAGCACACATTTTTCCCGAAGAGACATTCACCCATATGTATCCTGTTGCACTTTGGACATGGTGAAACGACTTGTCCAAAACTTGATCCAATGTTAACTTTCTTATTCTGTCCTCCGTTTTCTTCATTAGAACCATTCCGTTTCTGCTTTCCTAAAGACTCGGCCCCTGTTGAAAAGTTTGGTCAATCTCTAACCTATTTGAGATTGCCTGAGCAGTTTGTAAAACCCGACTATAGGTGGTGAATTGGTGGGATGTCATTATCCCACCAATCTCGGGGCGCAAACCCAGTTCGAACCTTCTTGCCTTCTTTGCTTTAGTGTCCACTAGGTGTGGTGCGTACCTAGAGAGTTGTTCGAACTTTCTCTCATAATCTTCAAGCTTCATCTTTCCTAGTTTCAGTTGAAGAAATTTTATCTCCTTTTGGTCTCTCAGAGCTTGTGGAAAGTATTTTCCCATCACTTCATCCTTGAATTGCGTCCACATCAGAGCACGTTGTTGAGCTTATGTTCTAGTGCGCGATGCTGACTCCCACCAGTGGCCTGCACCATCAACCAACATAAATTCTGCACATAATACCTTTTGAGTATCAGTACAAGAAAGATGTTTGAAGATTCGCTCCATTCCTCAGCTGCCAAAGGGTCCGCCTTGCCATCGAAGGTTGGGGTTTGTAGCGACGAAATTGTTCCACAATTGAACTGATATTAGTATTTGTATTTTGGGGACCAGCCCGTGTTTGTTGTCTACCCAAATCTTGTACAGCTTTCAACAAATCTTTGATGACTGTTGTTTGGTTCTGTTGTTGTCTCGACATTTTCTTAACACAAAGGAAATTTTAATTTAGGAAAATCTGATAATGTAGAAATTAATTATAATGATATTAATGGTAAAAACTTTAAATTTTTTGAACATAATATCTGGTTTTAAAAAAAAATCCCATAGCTAAACAAATAAACTTTGGCTAAAAGAGTAAATAAAACTATCTCTAATCTCTACGAGTCTTAAAAATTTTCTTTTAGTGGGGTCTCATCATCGGAAGTAATGTATGACTCATGCTCATAATCTGTAACCAAATTGATGAAAGGGTCTTCCAACTTCGATTCGACTTCCTTCTCTGGGTCTTCCTCAGGGTCCTCTTCCGGCTCTTCCTCTGCGTCCTCTTCAGGTTCTTTTTCAGTCTCAAGTTCTGGCTTAGGCTCAAGTTCTAGTGTTAGCTCTTGTTGTATATGGTCCACAAGATTATGATATCCTCACAATATCCTCTAAAATCAATCTTGTCCTAGTCTTCAGGCAAATAAAGCTTATAATCCATATCTCTCACGAAGTAAGCCATATCTCTCCATTGAGGTCGTATAGTGTTTATAAGATGATATATCGAG